>CM074732.1:66959251-67402746 GCA_037367245.1 Phrynocephalus guinanensis | reverse complement strand
GTATCCAAGTTAAATGCGAAGGTTTTAGCACCATCCTAATCAGTTTTTAAGTAGTGTTTTAAATTTTGTAAGCAATTTTAAGAGTTTTTAATATCTTGTATGGTGTTTTATATATTTTATGTGTTTTGTATGGTTCCTTGTTTAGAGTGTGTAGTGGAACAGCACTCTAATTTCATTGTACATATCTTGCATATGCATAATGACAATAAAAACTCTATTCTATTCTATTCTATTCTATTCTATTCTATTCTATTCATAAGTTTCCAAATGGTGTTGGATAGGAATGGAGATTTCAGAGGACTGTTGTCATTCATCCCTGCCTTGTGAAATGTAGGGTGTCTACAGCTACTTTCCAGCTTCCAAAACCAACAGTGTGTTAAGCAAACAGTTAATGGACAAAAATGTATTATTTATTGATTTGATTTACAGTATATGCAGTAGGACTCCCATACCATGGGGGATTGTTTCTACAATCATATAACCATAAAATAATTCAGTTGGAATGGCATAAAGCCATGGAGTTCATCTCTTGCTCAGTGCAAAGAATGCAAATAAGACCCTGCATGTGGTTGTCTAAATTTCGCTGTGAGTTTCTCCAGTGATGGCAGAACTCCACCAACCCAAGGTAACTGGTTACCTGTCATACTGCTCTAACAGTTAAGAGTTTTTTCTTTTGATAACCAGCCTAAAAGGGCTTCTGTCGCTTGAGTTTTTGTCTTGCACTCTAGGATGTTAAAGAATACTATCTGTTCAATCCTTGGATGTCTAGCTTTTACGAATTCCAAAGTGCTACCGTATCTCTCCTCAGCTATGTGCCCCTACGTTTTTGTCTGCTGCATGGAGTCTTTTCCATGTGCACACATGCAAAGAACTTGCACACAAAAAAACTCTCTCACGTGGGGGCTTCTAATCCACCAGAACACTACATGGTTTTTTTTCAATCAACAACGGTGCACAAAGTATGGGAGAAAGCCCCACACGGAGGCTGGTGGAGCCGTGAGCACGCATGCCTGCCTTGCGGCAACCTTGCCCTCGTTTCTTGGTGTGGCTTCAAAGGTTAAACATTACCCAGTGCTTCCAGTCTTTCTCACAGGGCTTGGTTTCCAGTCCCTGATGATCCTTGGTTCCCTTTTCTCTGGATTTGTCCTTCTCTGAATTTCGTTTTGCCATTTGTCTTTTATGTAATTAAAGTATAACAAAAAAAAGTAAAAAAATGTCAAAACTGAACACAGCACTACTACAAGTAGATGAGGGGGTTCCTAACCCAGTTTTGACTAGAGGGGGGGAACTAGTTTTTCATGTGGGGTTTATTGGAAACTATACTTTTCCTGTCTGTTCATGCCATGCCTAACAATATAGCATTTGCCTTACCTTTCTTTCTTTTTTTTTTGCATCCAAATCATTACAGTTGGCCGCTCAACAGACAGCTTTTCTTCTATAGCAATACCAAGTTCACTTCTTACTTGCAGTTTAGCTCCACCAAGTACTCCCCATTATTTTAATTGTGCCATTTGGTTCCCCCCATCCCCCAGGGTAGAACCTTTGCACCGTATCCCAGTTAAATTTCATTCTGTGTGTTCAACCCTATTCAAGATATTTTTTGAACTGTTTCTGTTTCCAAAGGTACTGTATCTGGAGGCAGGGGCATATCTGGGGGGGGGGGGGGCAGGAAGGGTACATTTGTTCCCAGGCACAGCAATCTGGGGGCGCTCTGGGGGCGGGAGGGGGAGCAGGAGAAGGAGGAAACCATGTAACCTCCCGCACCCAGCAGTCCTCCTTGCACCCTAAGGCAGGCATGCCAACTTCGCGCCCCCTCCTGATGTTTTGGACCACAACTCCCAGAATTCTAAGCTTAGATTGCCAATGACAAGGGACTGTGGGATTTGCGGTCCAAAACATCTGGAAGTCCGAAGTTTGGACATGCCTGACCCTAAGGCTTGGTGGCACCCCCCCTTCGCTGGCCACCCACCACTGTGTGTACCAGGCAAGCAGTGAAGCAGATAGGCAGGCAGGAGCGCGGGTGGCCACGGCGCCCTCCTCCTCATCCCTCTTCCTGGCTTGGTGGGAGAGATTGTAAGGCTATTACCTTGGTATTTAGGTTATTTCACCCCAGTTTTGTATCATTCACAAATCTGGCAAGTATTCCTCGCATTTCTGCTTCCAAGTCACCAATTAAAATGTTGAAGAGCACTGGGCCCAGACTGAGCCTTGTTACAATGGTTCTGAGATCAACCAATTGCTTTAATATCCTTGGATGCAGTGGCCCTGGAGATCTGAACTCATTTAAAGTAGAAAGGTACTCCCTGAATATTTGCTTATCAAGCTCAGCTGCAGTCCTATCCCCTTCCTTATTAATTTCACATTTTGCTTGGAGCAGTTTGAGCACACTGCCTTTGCTTTGTCATCTGTTATCATTTTCTCATTCCCACTGAGTAGCTGAGTTTTCTTTCCTCTGCTTATTGCTATGCACATACTGCTTTTTATTGTGTTTATTATTACCTTCTATCTATAGCTCATTCTCAGCTTTTGCCTTCCTAGTGCCACCCCTGCAATTGTTTGCTACTTGTCTACACTTTTCCTCTGAAGGCTGGCCTTCCTCCCACTTCTTATATATGTCCCTTTTGTTTTGTTTTGTTTTGTTTTCAAGTCATCTCTGAGCTTTTAATGCTACTCTTCAGGAAAGCAAGGATCGAAGAGCAAGTTATTGAATTTCCCGCCAGCCACAGTGAGGGTGCTGTGGCTGTGGGAAATTCAGAAGCCTGCTCTTCGATCCTCGCTTTCCTGAAAGGGAGCACTCAAAGCATTTGTAACCCGGGGGGGTACCACAGTATTCAGGTTAAATTGTCATATTGGGACTTTGTAAAAAAAAAAAAGTGGGTTTTGAATCACAGTATGGGCACTTGGTCTCTAAAAATTTCACCATCACTGCTCTAGCCCATCTAGGACTCCTTTTCCTGTTAGGAGTTCTTGCCATGGGACCTCACTTATCATTGTTCCTAAAATCCAGCATACATGTATGGCTACACTTTGCTTTTGTTTCTCTTGAAATAAAGAACTCAAGTAGAACATGGTCACACACTCCCAGAGTTCCTCTTGCAGCCGCTCCTTCCACTGAGTCATCATCATATCCAGGATAGCTACTCCTCTAGTTTCTTCTTTTTTTGTGGGGGGAAAGAATTTTGGCAGAATTTGTTTCCCAACAGATCTCAGGATTATCTACTACACTGTGTTTCTTTTGAAATAATTGAAATTTGTTTTTCAAAAGTTTCATCTGAATCTTCCTGATTGAGTGGTAGGCAGTAGACTCCAACTACCAGGAGCTTTTTTGCCCAATTATATTAATCCAGATACTCTCTAAGTAACAACCAAACTCATCCTCCTGATTTTCTATGCAAGAAGATGTGATTTTTACATACAGTATATAGTAATCCCCGCCATATCGCATTTCATATACTGTGGTCCCAGTGTATCACGGATTCACCAGGACTGCAGGCACGGGCAGGAGGCGGGGAAGCAGCAGGCAGTGCTGGGCCTGGGGCAAGCTGTGGGTCGGGACCAGTGGGGGCCTGTGTGGGGCCTCCTGTACTTACCCCCAGGTTTGGTGCTGCCCGGAACAGTCCCTCCAGAGGGCTTCCTGGGCCTGTATAAGCCCCAGAAGTGGCTTCTGGAAGCCCAGAAGTCCAGTCCAGTTTTTCTGAAGGCTGTACAGGCCCAGGAAGCCCATCAGAGGCCCGTTCCAGGCAGCACCAGGCCTGGCGTAAGTACAGGAATCCCCAAACAGCCTCACTAATCCCAACCCAACCTGCAGGTAAAGGCATGCGCCTAACGTGGTTTTTCCTTTATCACAGGTTGGTTTGGAAATGTATTCCCCATGATAAATGGGGAAGTACTGTGGTGCTATTATCTCTCCTTCTGTGATTTTTTTTAAAACAATGTATGTATTTCAATTGCTGTATTCTAATCATGGGGATCATCCTGCCAAGTTTCATTTACCCTTATAAAGTAACATTTACCTTCTTGAACGAGGATTTCCAGTTTTTGCTTGTTTCCCATGCTCCTAGCATTCTTATGTAGACATCAGAGATTTGTAATTTGAGGCCTGCTCCATTTCCATTTTTTAAAAAAAGCTTATTATTAGACCCCATTAGAAGTGTTCATCTGTTCCTCTCTTTGTACAGAAGCCTTCATCTATCTTTACCTCTGAATTTGTGTTTCCCTCCCCCTTTCAATTCAATTTAAAGCCCTCCTGGTGAGGTTCTTCTTAGCTCGTGCTCCAAAACTCCAAATCCTTCACATCAGCGCCATCTTTGTAGCCACCCTAAAAAGGCAGGGTAACATTTTTTAAATAAAAACAAATATATAAAATGCACCCAAATTTTTCCCTATTGCAGATTCCTAAAACTGCAAATTCAAGGGAACCCTTTTAAAAAAAACTCATAAAGGGGTGGGTGGGTTGAAGGCACTTGTATCTTATATACAGGGCTGTGGCAAACTCCAAGTACCATATTATTCCATGTATAAGATTATATTGTTGTCTAAAATTGTTAGGGTCGTCTTATAAAATACATGGAAATAAAATACATGGAATTGAGGGTCATCTTATACATGGAAATAAGCTGAGGAGAAGACCATGTGATTGCAAAACTGCCCATACCTTTTCTTTGCAAGCAGTCATCTTATACATGGGAGCATCTTATAAATGTAAAAATATGGGTAACTGAAATGGCAGATACCACTATTTTGGATATGGAGATCCTACTGTACTGCCTTTTAAGTTCTGGCACTACTCCTGGGCAGTTTAGGTTTACACATTAAAACCAAACCCACACAAACCCACACAAAACCTTGCTTTTTAGGGAGGCATATGGCGACCTTTAATTTAATATAGGGCCTTTTTACACGACCCCTAAGATCCGCTGGTCCCTTAAATTCGGACCAGAGATCTTGAGGGTTCGTTGCTGTTCCTCCGTCCCCACCCCCCTCCGCACTTCTTTGTTCTGTCTGCGTGAGGGGAGGGAGGAAAAAAAGCCTTAGACAAAGAGACAAAAGAATGCATTCTTACCTCCGGTGCTGGTGGAGGTTGCTCCGACCTCCGTTTACTTCCTGGTTCCTCTTTAAGGGGCGGAGGCAAAAGAAAAACAACTGAAAGAAGCGAGGAGAGCTCAGGCACTCTCCGCATCAAATATTTTTCACCATCAAAAAGCAGGTACAAGAAAAATGCGCTGGGTCGCGCTAAAGTGGGCGGGGTCACACTTAATTGTCTGCAAACTCCGGAGCTGGTGGGTAAACATTTTTAAGGTCCGGAGCTTGCAGCCATTTGCGGCAGAGCTTAGGGGTCGTGTATAAACGGTCTTAATCCCACCCCAGCCACCCCCTGATGCCTCTTGCTGAGGGTTTTCCCTCTCTTCTTGTTTAGTACTGTTGTTTTATTATTCGTTGTAGTTTTTAACCTTGTTGTAAACCGCCCAGAGTTCCTGCTGGAAGATGGGCAGTATAGAAATAAAACAAACAAATAAATATAAATACTAAATAAATATAACAATACAGTACATTCAATATGGCGATTCTCAGCTATGGGTCTAAAAGTCATGCAAGAGAAAAAGAAAAGGGGGGAAATGACAACATCTGGAGGACATGTTCAAAATTTCTGGAAATTTTACATCTCTAGTTATAAATGGTTATAAACACAAAGTCTATGTAGCCATGTATGATAGATTCATAAAAAGGCACAGTAGGTAGTCCGTCATTCAGGGACAGCTTGCCTGAAGAGAAAGATCTTTGCCTGTTCCTGGAAAGACATAAGAGGTGGGGCTGTCCTGGCCTCTAGTGGGAGGGAGTTCCAGAGTCTGGGCAAAGCAGATGAGAAGGCCCTTTCATGTGTTCCCATAAGGCATACCTGTGAGGGTGGTGGGATGGAGAGAAAGACCTCTCCTGATGACCTTAACACCCCAGTCGGTTCATACTGTGAGATTCTATCTTAGAGGTAGCTAGGACCCAGGACATACAGTGCTGTGTAGCTTAAGGTCAGCACTTTGAATTGTGCACGACAGCTGATTGGCAGCCAGTGGAGCTGCTTTTTAATAGGGGTGTAATGTGGACTCTGTAACCAGCCCCAGTTAGCAATCTGACTGCTGCATTTTGGACCCACTGAAGTTTCCTGAGGCTTTTCATTGGGAGTCCCACATACAGCGCATTACAATAGTCCAGTTGGGATATCACTAGGGCATGAGTTACCATGGCCAGAGCAGATTTCTCCAGGAATTGGCATAACTGGTGTACTAGCTTTAACTGCGCGAATGTATTCCTGGCCACAGCCATGACCTGGGCATCCAGGCTCAAGGATGAGTCCAGGAGCATCCTCAAGCTGTGCACCTCTTTTATAACTTGGACAGTGCTCCCATCAAGTGTAGGTTGCATCCCTATCCCTTGTTCTCGCTTTCAACCAACCAGCACCACCTCTGTCTTGTCTGGGTTAAATTTCATTTTGTTCATCCTCATCCAGTTCATTATTGAAGCTAAACACTCGTGTAAGGTCACAATAGCAGCTCCATTAGAATCCAGAGGCGATGAGAGGTATAGTTGGGTGGCATTGGCATACTGGTGGTACTTAACCCCCAAACTCCCGATAATCTCCCCCAGAAGTTTCATATAGATGTTAAATAACATAGGAGATAGAACAGAGCCCTGGGGGACTCCACAAGCCAGTAGCCATGGTGTCGAACATGAATCACCTCTAACACTACTTTCTATGTTCTTTCCTGCAGGAAGGACCAGAGCCACTTTAATGCAGTGCCCCCAATTCCCATTTCAGATAGACGAGTCAGGAGGATGCTGTGGTCTATAGTGCCAAAGGCAGCTGAGAGGTCTAGTAAAACCAAAAGGGGCACAGATCCCCTATTTCCCTGCGTAGGTCATCTACCAGTGCAATCAATGCTGTCTCCATCCCATAACCAGCCCTGAAGCCAGAATAAAATGGATCCAGGTAGTTTATCTCATCCAGAAACCACTGGAGCTGTGAGGCTACAACCTGCTCTAGTACTACCCCAAGAATGGAATATTTGATACTGGTCAGTAAAAAGCAAAAAAGCAAAGTGTTCTGCTTATATACCACCTGATAACACTTCAAGTAGTCTCTGGGTGGTTTACAGTTTTCAATTACAATATGCAGGCTACACATTCCCCCCCTCCGAGCAAGCTGATTTTACCGACCTTGGAAGGATGGAAGGCTGAGTCAGCCATGAGCCTGCTACCTGGGATTGAACCCCAGGTCGTGAGCACAGTTTTATCTGTAGTACAGGCATTTGACCACTGCACCCTGGAGCTCAGTAATAGTCCAGTATCATTGTAAGGAGGCATTCATTACTCTTCCTAATCAGTCTGCCCTACCTTCTCTGGCAGCTTTTATGATCCATGAGGGGCAATGATCCAGCAGACGTGTGGTGGCCCTCGTCTCCCCAAGGGTCCTGACCACATAATCTGTCTGTAGAAGATGAAAGTCATCCATTAATACAGGACAGCGGGGGGGGGGGTCATTTTATTTTCTGGCTCTGGATCAATGGCAGCATCCAAGGTAGCCTGGATCTGTTCAATTTGGCCTGCAAAGTGTTGTGCAAATTCTTTGCAGCGGGTTACAGAGTGGTCTGTGTCATCCACCTGCGGGTCTGCATGTAGCAGACTTTTGACTATTTGGAAAAGCTTGACTGGGTGATTTTGTGCCGAAGCAATGGTGGTAGAGAAAAATGATTTCTTTGCTGCCTCCACTGCCTTAGAATAAGCCTTCCAAAGGCCCTTCACTGTTTCTTTGTCTGTTTCAATCTGGGTTTTCTGCCAACACCTTTCACCTCTATGGGCCACCCGTTTCAATTTTGCCAGCTCCCCACTGAACCAAGCAGCCGATTTGAGTCTATTTTTAGGAAGGAGACATTTAGGAGCAATCTGGTCAATGGCTTTGCTCATTTCCCCAGAGATCAACCAATGATTCAATACAATCACCTGTAAAAGAGGTAGGAAACTCCCCAAGGGCAGTTACAAAACCATCTGGATTCATCAACTTTCTGGGGCGTATTGCTTTTGTCTGATTTCCACCCCTGTCCAGGCTCTGAGTTACAGCGAGCCTAAAGCGCACCATATAATGGTCTGTCCATGTCAATGGGACTACAGAAAGTTCCTTTACCCTGAGGTTCCCACTGTCTATAGCAAGGCAGAAGACCAGGCCTAAGGTGTGGCCTGCAGGATGGGTTGGGACAGACACCATTTGGGCCAGACCCATTGTTGACGTGGAGGCCATGAAGTCTTCGGACACTCCTGACAGAGCTGCCTCAGCATGGATTCCCCCAGCACTATGAGCCGAGGGAACTCCAACACCACCCATTACCAGTTACGTTAGCTGAGGTAGAGAAGTTGTTGTGCCTTGGGGATGGCAATACACCAAGATAATTCCTATCTTGTCCGTGGCTCCTACTTTTAGGAACATACATTCAAGACCAGATAATTGGGGAACATGGCATCTAGCAAGAGGGATGGAGCTGCAATAGACTATTGCCACTCCCCCACCCTGTCCCCCTGGTCTTGCCTGTTGTTCCACACATGGCAACCAACTGGATTCTGGCCATTGGTCAATGCAGGATAAAGTAGCCAAGTTTCGTCCAAATTATGTTGATCCTATGAGATCTCCAAAATGTGTCCTGATCAGCCTTGCTTAGCTCTTATAAACTCAAACCTGCGGCTTGCTTTAGGGAGTAAATCCATCTCACAGTTGGTCACCCTTTTTTCCTGCTGCCTTCCACTTTTTCCAGCATTATTTTTTGCAGAGAATCTGGCCTTCCCATGAGGTTCCCAAAGTAAAACAGCCTGTTTCATCATTTTCATTTTATTCATTATCACCACTAAAGTGGGGTGGTTATTGTTGTTGTTATGTGCCCTCAAATAGCTTCTTACTTATGGTGATCTTATAAATGAGCAATCTCTAGAACAGTGGCGTCCAGACTTTGGTCCTCCAGATGTTTTGGACCACAACTCCCACAATCCTTTGTCAGTGGCAATCTAGACTTGGAATTCTGGGAGTTGTGGTCCAAAACATCTGGAGGGCCAAAGTTTGGACACCCCTGCTCTAGACGATATAGTTCATTTCAAGCGAAATGGCAATGCTTCAGTCCTTAATGGTCCTTATGATTAACCTAAACTCTGAATCAGAACTTAATATTGGAACAAAACATAGAGAAACATAGCCAGTAGTAGTTTTTAAAGTGTGAGGAAACTTGTCCTATGCAGCAGAATAGATGTTAGACATCTTTCCCACAACTTTAAAAACCAGACAGTCTCACTCACTCTATTCCCCAGAACACAGAAAGAACTCCTAGTTCCCTGAGCTCCTTGTTCTCTGAAGATGCCGGCCAGTCTTCATTTATAAGATTGTCATCCCCTGGAACAACCTGACTACAGGCAACAAGAGCATTCCCAGTGAGCGCCATGATGCCTTAAAATACTGGGGGGGACGGGGACGGGGGGGGGGGACGACCAGCATCCCCGGACACGCCGTATTTGAGTCCCGACGTCCCTGCAGCTCTGACGCCGCCGCCAAAGGGAATCACCTCCCCCTTCCGCGTCTTCCGTTCCAAGCAGTCACATGAGCACTCTTGGCTCCCTCGCCCCCCCCCTATTTTTGACCCAATGGCACGGTCCGAATCGGCTCGTTGCGGTGCTTAGAGGGGCGGGGACGGGACAGACCAATGGGCGGAACAGGGGAGTCATAATTTTGCGGAAGGAGACCCGCGCTCCCTCTGTCTTTTCCAGCTTGCGATCCTTTTTTCGCAGAGGCGGCGGCGGGCGTGTCGGCGAGAAGGGACGTAAATCGGGCCGCTGGAGAACTCGAGTAAGGGGACATGGGTGCCGTTAAGGGGCCGGATCCTCAGCCTCCCCAAGAGGTAAGAGGAAGAATGTGTTTTGGATTGCTGCTCCTTGGTGCTTAAGAGCCCCGCTCCCTTAAAGCAGGCTCAGCCCCAATGCATTGGGTTCCCCTCCGTTGCTCTGTAGTCTTGGAGGGCGGCGCGGTTGTAATATGAAATATTGTAAGAGGCAAGGAAAGCTACATGTGCATTATACCCCTCCCCCCATAAACCCATGCCACATAAATAACCCGTCTCTAGATGTGACCATTTCAAATAGATCCTACAGAGCTGCGGGTGGGTGCGTGCCTTGAAACCGCAATTGCTGGATTAAAAGGATGCAACCCAAGGCAGAATTACAGTATCAGAGAAAATAAGCCCTTAATGAACACATTGGAGGTTCGGAATAATTCTGCATAGCGTTACGTTCAAAGACATTTGAGGCTTCCTGAAAACCCCGGAACTAGGTTGTGTTTGGGTGTGTTGAGAAAGAACTGGCTGGGCTGGTCCATTACTGAGCCAAAGATACTCTGCACACGCTCAGTGCTTTCTTTTATTTTTATGTTTTTTGGTATTGGCTTTCGTTGGATCAGTTCTGCATAGGCGAATTCTCTCTCTCTCTCTCTCTCATCCACCCCCACGCACCCACCCCACACACAGTCTCTTTCTCTCCTAATTATATTCTTATAGGGTAATCCATGAGGTGTGTTGTGAAGAAACACATATCTGTAGGTTTGAGTACCTTCCTGCTTGCATTCATGTGGGTCAGTGTGTGTGATGTTAATATTGGTCATGAAAGGATGAGAAGTAGTGCATGCTCTGTTTTGGTGTGCATATTTGTATACTTTAAGTGTACAGTATGATACTATAGTAACCCTGTCACTATGTATTCAATACATTAAAATACTGTGTTTTTTTAAAGTAATGGAAACCATTATTTTCCTCTGCCTGTGGGGTTGTGATAGAAGTGGCATAACATTCATAAGAGCGTAACAGTAACATGAGTATACTATTAGATGAAACCTACTTATAACAACCCTAATAGGGCTTTCTAGATAAGTGATTTATTTAAGGAGTGTTATTTTTTTTTACCAGTTCCACACTCCAGTGAGCTTCCACGACTGAGTGAGGAATCAAACTTAGGTCACCTGCCTAACTCTTCTTTTTCATCCCAATCTGGGGAAGCTGTTTTGGTCCAAATCTCCTGTCTAAAGTCAACAGTAGACTGGATGAAAGTGAAGCTTAATCCAGACAAGGTAGAGGTGCTCCTAATAAGTCAAAAACCAGGTCAGGGTGGAGGAATGCCACACGCAGTGTGTAGAATTCCACTCCATCTGAAAATGTAATGTGGGTATAATCCTTGATTCATCCCTGAGCCTGGCTGTTCAGGTCCCTGCGGTAGCCAGGAGCATGTTTGCAAAGTTAAAGCTGTCGTGCTCATTGTATCCATTGCTGGAGAAATCTGTCCATGGTGATGGATGCCTCAAGAGTGGGTCAAAATCAATGATTTTTTAAAAAATCAAACTAATTTAAATAAAAACCTTTTGTTGTTGTTTAGATGTCACAAATAACTTTTTATAAAAATAAATAAAATGCACTGTCAGGTTAGACCATTTTAGTTAAATAGATTTTTGCTTTTTTGAACTGAGGCCAGCATCTTCCAATCCCTCTAAAACTGTGTGACTTTTTAAATAAACAACTAGACTTACTATCATGAATATTTCCATGCTAGAGTTGTGCTAAAGCTGTGGCTCCAGGATTTGTTAATGTCTTAAAGCATGAGAAATTTTGAAAGCATCACCAGCGTTTGTATTGTATTTGGATTGTATTTGTTGTAACTGCCCAGGGTAGTGCCTCACCACTAGTGGAAGTAGGCTATAAATGAAAGAGATAATAAATAACTTATTTTCTGCAGTTCTCTGGTCTGTTTCCTAAAAAGATACCCCATAGGAGTTTTTTTTTAATTCCAAGAGCTTCTTAAAATATGAAACTTTGGAAATGTTTATTGCCCCTATAAATAATGTATTTGGAACTTAAATTCAGGTGATGGTGATGGTTTGAGGTGTGTGTGTGTGTGTGTGTGTGTGTGTCTGTAAACTGATGAAGCTGAAGTTACCACTCCTTTTGCTGTGGAAAATTAATTTCTTCAACTTGTAGTGTGGTGCCAGTGGAAAGAAATGTGATTTGTGAGAGTAGAATGTTTCTAACAAAGGGGCTTGCTTGTTGTTTTATGTCCACTTTGTGGTTCGTAGGCCATATAGTGTATTTGAGCCAAGCAAAGAATGTGGCTGTGCTGCCAAATGGTGCGGTATAGAAATCCAATATAATAATAATAATAATAATAATAATAATAATAATAATAATAATAATAATAATAATAATAATAATAATAATAATAATAATAATAATAATAATAATAATATAGTAGTAGTAGTAGTAGTAGTAGTAGTAGTAGTAGTAGTAGTAGTAGTAGTAGTAGATAGGAAAACAAGAAAACTTATGACCATTCACTATGCATTACGTCCACGCAGTGATGTTGACAGGCTGTATTTACCTAGAAAATTAGGTGGTAGAGGTCTTCTGCAAGTGAAGCAGACAGTTGAAGAAGAGAAGCATGCGTTGGCAGATTATGTAAAAAATAGTACAGAGCCAGCATTATTGGACGTTAAGAACAGGGAGGTGTTTAAAGTAAAGCAAACAAAGGGTCAATACAGGAAAACAACAGTGCAAATACGAGCTGATAGCTGGCATAATAAAGCGCTGCATGGGCAGTTCCTTGAAAAAGTCAAAGGAAAAATAGATGAGGAAAAGACCTGGTTATTGCTCACCAATGGAACACTGAAAAAAGAGACAGAAGCCCTGATTTTTGCAGCTCAAGAACAAGCTTTCATAACAAAGGCAGTTAAGGCTAGAATAGAAAAATCAGCTGAGTCCCCCACATGTAGACTCTGCAAAGAGGCAGAAGAAACTATCTACCATATATTGAGTTGTTGCAAGAAAATTGCTCAGACTGATTACAAACAGCATCATAATGTAGTTGCTCAAATGGTCCACTGGAATTTGTGTCAGAATTATCATCTGCCCATAGCAAAGAACTGGTGGGATCATAAGCCTGAAAAAGTGACTGAAAATGAGCATGCAAAATGAGTTTGGGATTTCCGAATACAGACAGACAGGGTTTTGGAGCATAATACCCCAGATATTGTGATTGTGGGGAAGAAAAAAGTGTGTATCATTGATGTTGCTATACGAGGTGATAGTAGAGTCACCGAGAAACAACTTGAAAAAATTACCCGATATTAGGATCTGAAAATTGAACTTCAGAGACTCTGGCATAAACCAGTTCAGGTGGTCCCAGAGGTAATCAGCACACTCGGTGCGGTACCTAAAGAGCTAAGCAAGTATCTAGAAGAAATTGGAGTTGACAAAGTCACCATCAGTCAGCTGCAGAAAGCCACCTTACTGGGATCTACTCGCATAATTCACGAATACATCACTGAGTCCTAAACGCTTGGGAAGCGTTCAACTAGTGATTGGTAATACAAAATCCAGCGTAGATGGCTGTGTGGTTAATGATAATAATAATAATACAGTAATGTGCTGTTTCACTGATGCTATAGGACTGTCTATTACAGTTTTGAACTTGTAGAATTTAGATGCTCTGTAGATTGATGGCTATGAGGTAGATGACATGGTGTTTTTGGTTTTTGGGTGTTTTTTTTAAATTTTTAATTTTTTTTTTGAAAAACAAGATATTAATCTTATTACCTTTTTTTCCTAGATTGAAACCAGGGAGGATGAAGAACAACATGTTAAATTAAGTGAAATTTTAGAGTTGTTGGTGGCAGCTGGATACTTCAGAGCAAGGATTAAAGGGCTGTCCCCCTTTGACAAGGTAAGGCTGCAGTCAGGTACAGCTAATATGGTACAGTTGTTTCATCAGTAAATATACCAGGTACCACTCAAGCTGATTTCATCAATGGAGAATATTTTAACTGAAATTTTTAATCACCTGATCTGTGAGTGTCAACATAATTCCAACTTGTAATTCCTACTAGAGCAGACCCATTGAATCAATGGGAGCTTGATAAATTAGCACTTCAGTGAGTTCCATTGATTCAATAGCTCTATACTGCTTGGGGCTGACAATGAGATTTACATAAGAGTTGGCCTATCTATTTATTTATTTTACTCCCCTGAAATGTTGTAATGAAGACAGATAACCTTGCCTCTTGGTGGTATTTCTGTTCAAGATCCCTGACCATAGCTGTGTGGCAGGAGTACATGCAGGTTGTAGTAAAAACCATCTGGAGGCTGCTGAGTTGTGTATTATGCTGTAAAATAGAAACTCTTGAACAGACTTTGGAAAGGTTCCTCTTTTCCAGCACAGCCATTGACTGTGCTCTCAAGAATGATTTTGGGGACTGTAGCTTTAAAAAGGAACTTTTCTAAAGGTCTGCTTGAAAATTAGGACTCATGGTCCTAGAAAGAATTTTCACTGCACAGCCCGTTGTGGACACATTGATCATGTCCCTGGAGAAAAGTAATCTGAAAATCCAGAAACGTATGTCATTTTGAAAAGTATTAAAAATATTTTCCTGCCATCTTTAACGTCTTCCAACAAACCTCTTGTAAGTGATAAAATAAGAATGCTTACCTTTTTCTAGGTAGTTGGTGGCATGACTTGGTGTATCACGACGTGCAATTTTGACATTGATGTTGACTTGCTATTTCAGGAAAACTCAACCATTGGTCAGAAAATGTAAGTTGATTGGAAACATGCCTGAAATCCAGTTTTCTTGTGTTACCTGTTGTGATCAATACAAGTCACACACTCTATCCAGTGCTGGGCATTCCCTTGTGATATTTGCAATGGAAGAGTCTGATGTAAGTCAGGGGTATTGATCCTCTGCCCCTGCCCCAGGACCTATCCTGTTTTATATATCTGTAATGTATTGTGAGGCAATGTGTTACTTACATTGACTCATTTTTAAAAGAGGATCATCTGGGCTTTTAAAGAAGCCTCAAGAATGTTGTCTTTAAATCTAGGTTGCTTCTTGGATCTTATTTATGTCCCCCTTTTCCCCAGTTGTGCTTCATAGCCAGATATGGGAACAGCCATGTAGAAGTTTCAAGGAGGGTAGCCGTGTTAGTCCTTTCAAGAAGGGCTATATGCTGCTGCTATATGTCTGAAGAAGTGGACATGTCCATGAAACGTTACATTAAAATATGCGCGTTAGTCTTTAAAGTGCCACATGTTTTGTGTCTTTTGGTTTTTTCTTTTCTTTGATTTCTGCCAGGAATAGCCATCTTTACTATAATATTCTGGGACTTGTAGTCTAATAATAATAATAATAATAATAATAATAATAATAATAATAATAATAATAATAATAATAATAAATGTTGCTATACCAGGAGATAGTATAGTCACTGAGAAACAACTTGAAAAAATTACCTGATATCAGGATCTCAAAATTGAACTTCAGAGACTCTGGCATAAACCGGTACAGGTGGTCCCAGTGGTAATTGGCACGCTGGGTGCGGTGCCCAAAGAGCTAAGCAAGTATTTAGAAGAAATTGGAGTTGACAAAGTCACCATCAGTCAGATGCAGAAAGCCACCTTACTGGGATCTGCTCGCATAATTCGCCGATATATCACTGAGTAGAGATGGGCACAACTCAAAAAAATGGTGTTTTGTTTGTCATTTAGGGGGTCCGTTTCGGTTTCGTTTTCATTTTTCGTTATTTTTTGCAAAAAAATTGTTTTTGTTTCGTTACGTAACGAAACGAGAAAACGAAAATGAAAAATTGCTGTTTCGTTAGCATTCATTACAGTTCAATGTATTTACCGCAACGAAAACGAAACGCACGACAAAATTTCTGTTGTTTCGGTTCGTTTCGTTTCATTTTGGAGACAAAAATTCATTTTTTGTTTCATTACGTAACAAAACGAAAAAAAGAAAACAAAAAATTGCTCGTTTCGTGCCCATCTCTATCACTGAGACCTAAACGCTTGGGAAGCATTCGACTAGTGATTGGTAATATAAAATCCAGCGTAGATAGCTGTGTGTTTAAATAATAATAATAATAATAATAATAATAATAATAATAATAATAATAATAATAATAATAATAATAATAATAATAATAATAATAATAAACATTTCCAATTTCTGTTTAGAACCCAGCGTGTCTGGTTCTAAAATGGAAGTGTCGTTTGGGGCAGATGTATCTGTAATTTTTCAATCCTCACACTATAGTAAATATGTCAGTTTTAAAGATGCCACAAAGCTTCACCAATTTTGCAATAAATACCACAAACGAATTAGCACCATTCATGCTTTCAAAATTGTTTTTTTAAGCTACTATTTGACTTTGGCCACTAGAGGGCATGTTCAGGCCAGCAAATACATTGCTTGAACTTTTTCCCCCTCCTCTAAAATACCTATCTCATGCTTGACTTGTTTCCAGTGCTTTAACTGAGAAAATTGTATCAGTCTTGCCCAGAATGAAGTGCCCTCATCGCCTGGAGCCTCATCAAATACAAGGGTTGGATTTTATCCACATATTTCCCGTTGTGCAGGTAGGTGCTTTTTTATTTGAAACAATTGATCCCCGCTGTTAGAAATGTGGTCATTTTGCCTGTTAGAAATGATTTTGATCAGGGAAACAGCATTGGTGCAAGAATATAAATAAGACAGTAGACTTCTCTGGTCACAAACGTATTTTGGCGGATGCCTCTAGGTAACATTTGGCCTTCCGTTTATACAGGATTTCTTCTTCTGTAGCTCTTTATTGTTGCATATACTACATTGTCACGTTCTCCATTATCTGTATCCTTACATAGTTACAGGGATATATATGTAAGTATACAGGCCATGTATTTGTAAATCTGATGTCTGATGAGATGGGGTTTGACTCATGCAAGCACACACTGAAATAAAATGGTTAACATTCTAAGTATTTTGCTTTTTTCCTACTTTTTATTCCCATTTCTTTTTGCTAAAATTCATAACATAACATAATAACATTCACTACATTGTCACTGGTGGGAGCTGACATCTGAGACGTAACAATGGGGAGGAACAAAGCATCTACACATCTTTGCAGTTCACCACTTTGTAGCCTTGTTATGTGCACTGTAGGCCAGGAGTGGAGAGCATATGGCTTTCTAACTGCTCTTAGACTACAGCTTCCATCTCTCATGCCACTGGCTATATGGTAGTGAGGGTGCCCAGGCACTGCAGTTCAACAACATCTAGAGATCCACAAGTTCTCTACAGTTGTTTGATTTACATTGAGCACTAGTGTACAACCTCTGGACCCAAAGATGTAGTTGGACTCCAGCTCCCATCTTCGTTTGCCATGGACTGTGTTGGCTAAAATTGATGGGCATCGTGGTCTGTCAGCAAGTAGGAAACCAGGCATTTCTCACCCCCAATGAAGAGAAAACCATCACTCTGATATCAGCATGCATAGAATTTTGGAAGCATCTGGAGTTACTGTATATTTCAGAGTAACTTTTAATTCTGTGTGTCTAGCACATGTATCATGTGTTAGAGTTTACTTTTAATACAGACACTCTCGTTCCTCTGCAGCCCAGAGACCTCTTGGTAGTGGGGCGGCTAAAAAAATCTGGTAAATAAATAAATAAATATAACTACAGTAGGACCCCAGTATCCGCTGGGGATTGGTTCCAGGCCTTCCTGTGGATAATGAAAACTGTGGATAAGAGAGAACGCCTGCCCACCCACCTCCAAACTGCTGTTTCCTGACAGTAGCTTGCTTTATGACTGCTGTTTTGAGACAGTAGCTTGCTTTACAGATGCTATTTGTGACAGTAGCTTGCTTTACAGATGCTATTTGTGACAGTAGCTTGCTTTATGGCTGCTGAATTATTTAATTTTTTTCCCTCTGCCATCCGTGGATAACTGAATCAGTGGATAATGAATCAGTGGATACGGGGGGTCCTACTGTAATTCTAATTCATCTTTTCTAATTATTCAAACTTGTTTCAGCAGCTTATCAGCAATGCTTGCGACATCACTGGCATATCTAATTCCTATGTGTATATGTGTGTTTGTGTGTGATGCCAGCAATCCACTTTCTTTTGTTTTTCTCTCAGTGGCTAGTGAAACGTGCTATAGAAACCCGTGAAGAAATGGGAGACTATGTTCGCTCGTATTCCATATCTCAGTTTCAAAAGACTCACAGTCTACCAGAGGTAAATATTTGGCAGTGTCTTCTGTAATTCAGAACTAGATAGAAGACTGATTCTCTTAAACTTTTTTAAAATTGGATGGGATTGACAGAGCCCTGCATCAGCAGATTTGGCTCATAGGTTTAAAGATAGCAGCTTATGAATCAAAGTTTATGGGGTGGCATTGGAACTCATAAGCTGGTATTGAAGCAGAAAACTGTAATGGAGTAATTCAGTCCAGCTCTTTAAGTATTAAATGTCCAGTCGTATATATCAGGAAGGTCGGTGGATTTTCCTGTGTATTCCAGTGCATTCCTATAATGGCCTGGGAAGTTGTTTCTAAAGGCACTTAAAAGCAACACTTTTATCCAGTAGCGACTAATAAGATGGTAACTTTTTGCTTTCAAGACTGCTTTCACGTGAGACGTTTGGATTTGTTGTCCTTTTTGAGCTTAGTCAATTCTAATGTGTGGTGAACAAACACCAAAATGCATCCCATTCCTGTCCCCTTTGTTCTAAGTTAGATGGAGTTGTAGCTGTAAGGTTTCCTCTGTTATTACAATGTGATCGGCTCTTAGTAGTTTGTAATTCAACATCACATCTAATTGCTGAGGTTGGATGGTTCAGATTTAAAATCCATACCCCAGGAAGAGTCATTCACACCTTTTTAAGGTGCTTTGAGCTGAGCTAGCTGAATTTTCCTATGTCTGACCGTGACCATTATTTTTGCAGCTATCAGTGGCCATTTTCCTTGGCCTTGCTTGTTGCTGGCTGAAATCCAGTTGCTTGACGTAGGGAGTCACAGCTAGAGGAGGGCTGTGGAGTTGAATTACCAGATGCCTACGGATTCTCCTCTATGCTACTGACTACTTGCCAATCTATGCAACAGGATTTTAGCCAATACATTGGAATGGATGGTTATAGTCAACATTCTTTATTCCTAGTCTGAAAAAGTAGCCTTCAGGTATTTCACAGTGAGCCAGCTTGCAGAAAACAAAACGTTTGCACTGTGTCTATATGTATCTGTTCTGAAGTATGTCTGAGTTTATTTATCCTCCCCATCCACCCCATAGTTTTGTATCTGTGCAGAACTGCAGTCTTAATGTGATTATACCAAACTGACAGGCCCATATTTTAATACCTGTGCAGCATGACTATGGATGTGGGACACGCCCAAGGAATAATCTTTTATTAGCATGGTTGAATGTGAGTCTTGTGCATAGTTGTGGCTATTGCTTATACTTATTTTTGATTTCTTTTTTAGGATGTTGAATTCATGCAAAGAAAAGAGAAATCTGTCAAAGCTGTTAGCGAGATCACTGTAAGTGTAAGATTTTGGCGGCCATTTTCCTCCCAAATTTACAGTTTCAGAGGCACAAACATGTGGCCTTCCGGGCAATTGGAGCCGGCATGTGCACTTTCTTTGGATAACTGTGTGAAAATGAATGGTATGGGGAGCATTTGGCCCCTTCTGAGGCACTCAAAGAGCAGAGCCAAGGCCATTAACCTGCCCAGGCAGCTCCTACGTAAATCCCTTGTGTCAAATCTGGCAATCGCACATGGCGATGGAAAGTGGGGAAGGAGAAGGAAATTCCCAGTGAAGTGATGGCAGTTTAAAATACAACGGTACCTTGTATAAAGGAATTAATTCGTTCCAAATGAAATTATGTTAAGCAAATTTTCCTTTGTACACATTTCCCATAGGAATGCATTGAAAACAGAATAATCCCTAATCGCAGCCATTTTTATGTTGTACGAATTCGCCCCATAGATGATTCTGTTAAGCATATTTCCCCTATCTCTGGAATTTTTTATGTTGTACATATTTTATGTTATACAACCCATTTGTTGTATGAGGGGCCACTGTACTGCACAACATAAAACAGGGGGCCGCTGTAAACTTGGAAGTGCCTGGTTCTGAAGGGCGTCTGTTGTGTCCTACCCAATATGCCCTAGTAGCAAAAGATTTCCCACTTGTGAAGCCAGCAGCTTGGATCAAAACATTTTGTACCAAAGGAGGGTAGCTGGGTAAAAAAAAAAAATATCTCCTGACATATTTTCTCTAGGCAGAGTCAACGGAGGAGAGAAGGCATGCTGTGGAAATGGCAGTCTCATTTGTTGAAGTCAACTGCCTTTGTCAATGTGTCGGGAAGAAAGTGTGAGATGTCACTCTTAAGAGTCCGGGCCCTGCTGTGCTCTTCAGAATATTCTTAGAAAGAATATTTGGCAGAGGTCCTTTCCCCCCCTCTTCACTGTCTAGCCTTTCTTGTTTTTCTGATGTGCCTGTGCGCTGTTCTAGTACTATAAGAGAACTGGTAGCTACACTGAAGTAGAGTGTTCTTTTAAAAGGATCTACTTGAGCTTCCTCCTATTTTGGGGCGGGGGCAGGGGGTATCTTCTTAAATATTCTCTTCCTTCTGTTTGACTTTCACAGCTATGTACCGAAGATAGAACTGAAAAAGTTACTGTTTGGCAATTCTAAGGACAACCCCCCCCGTCCCACCTTGTGACTGGCTATGAGGACTCGAGGATTGTGTGATACGTAGACCATGCAAACAATTTTTCTGAGCCCTGCTATCAGTATCATTGAGGCAAATTTCATGTTTGTTGCCCAGCCCTCCCCCATTTGTCATGTACCTTACAGAGCGGTCACTTTTGTATTTAAAAAAGAGAGCAATAAGCGGTGAGGAAGACCCAGGGATGTTGTACAATTGTGCAGGGAAAGATGGTGTATCTGCCTGAGGCATATACGGTAGGATTTTGAGCCAGAACAAAAACAAAGTGGGGGGGAAATGGGACTGCAACAATCAGTTGCAGAAGGCAAGGAAGAGACTGTTCCTTTAGGAGGCGTTTTCAAGAATCAAGCTATTGGAAACTCGAATCAAGATGTAAGATGAGGTACGTTGCATGTGTGGCATTGTCTCCTTTCTCCTTAGCCAGGGAAAGGTCTCTTCAGAGGAGCTGGTTGGAGGTGGTTCCCATGCTGGCTGCCATTTTATCATACTTAGAGCCAGCGGTCTGAGGTGGCTACCTCAACTTGAGGACTAACCTTGCCTGTCAGTGATAGGAGAATGGTATATAATTATTACCAGAGAAGGGATAAACGATTTGTTTGGGGGGGGTGCAGGCTTTAATATGAAGTGGGTTTGTGTCATCCTGGTCTTTGGGATTGTTGGTACTAGTGTGGCTGTTTTGCCTTCAGCTTCAGCTTCAGCTTTTATTTCTATTTCTTTTGATATTTAATGGGGTGCTAGAATTATTTTCTTCATTTCCTCACTCCAAAACATGAAAATCAATTTTACTTTATCATTTGATTGACTAAAGTAGCTGTAAGGAAGTGACTGGAAGTTACATATAATTATCTAATAAAAAACTAAAACTAGAATGCATAAATCTAATAACTCAGAACAAAATGTTATTTGTTTAATTAGGCAAGGTAATTATTATAGGGATACTTCAACTTACCGTTGCTTCGACAACCGAATCATTCGACTTAAGAATGCTGCTCTCTGCTCCGCACGACAGCTGACTTTGACAGGTCAGACCTTGCAAGTCTCCCCGGCCTGGGCAAAGATCCATCCGTCTCTGCTCTCCCCAACAAACCGTGGGGCAGAGCACTGAGCCATTGATCTTCGGCCAGCCTGGGCGTTTTGCAAGGCAAGCGCTTACCATTGCTTACCTTAGCTTACCTCCGGGCTGGACCTATCAATCTTCAGCCAGCCTCTAGGTAAGCGCTTACCCTGGAAAGCAGCGGGGAAAATTCGAACACTGCTGCTTCGGGACTGCCTTTCCTCCATGTCTCTCAGGAGATTTTTTTCTTTAGGGTTCGGGCTGTCAAAACAAAACACAGCTGAAAGGCGGGCGTCACCCCCCCTCCACATGCAGACTCCTGCTGCTGCTGCTGACTTTACAATGTGTGTGTGTGTGTGTGTGTGTGTGTGTGTGTGCATGGGCTGCCCGCCACAGCAGAGGGATCTTTGTGTTACCCTCTCAGCAGCCCCCACCTGACAGCTGATTTTGACCGATCCTTCTGCTGTCGTTGATTGAGGGGGATTGGGACAGCCTTCCCATGGGAATTCACTGAAAACCAATTAATCTGTGACCTTTTTTTCCAACCTCCAGAACAGATTGATTTTCAATGCATTCCTATGGGAAACTGCTGTTTGACTTACGAATAATTTGACTTACGAATGTGCATTTCAAATGGATTAATGTCATAAGTTGAGGTACCACTGTATTTTAAATATCACAAACATTTCTCCTTACTAGTTTAAGATGTATTTCAGAGTAGGGTTTTTCAACTGGACATACAGTGAAATGTGAGAATATAGATTTGGACACCAACAGCTTTGTTGATGTTGGACTGGAACGGATTAATTTCAACCAATTATGTAGCATAAACACAAAGATTCAGCTAATTCTTCATTCCTTATGTTGGTGTTCTTCATTTAGAGATGCTATCAAGTTAAGACCTGTTGCCGGTGGAACGGCTTTCACTAGTGGAACAGGGTGAAAAACAGTTTTCTTGCAAACACCTTTAGTTTGTTCTAGAAGTTTGGGAGACCATCTGGTTAAGCTTTGAGAGTGCATGAAAGGGTTTGTGGTGAAGGAGGGGGGATTCCATTGCCTGGGTGTAAGTCCAACCCTTAGGTTGTTGGACAGTCTTCGTGGTTGGCCGTAGCAAGCAACAATTCTGAACTTTTCTATAGATAATAGTTATTGAGACTGAAGTGACTTACTCCTTTCTGATCATTCAATGCTTGAAACATTGCACTCATTTGTCTTTTCAGGAGGTCTACAAACCACAAAGGAAATACCAGCGACGAGCAGGAGCAGAAAAGTTAATAGATGAAGACTCTAAAGTTCATGCCACGCTTCTTGAATATGGCAGGTAAATAAATCCTGTGTTGGGAGTAATGCTGGGGGGTCTCTGAACATTCATCAAGGATTCATTTGTGAGACATTCTATAGTGATAGACAATCTCTGAAAGAGGGCTTTCTCTCCAAGCATTCCTGAGAAGTTGGTTCAAATCCAAAGCCTTTCTAGACCAGTAATTCTGTTTTCACGGTGAACAAACAGTTGCCTTTAGGAACCCTACAACGGGGCTTATGCTTGTTTTCTATTGCAACTAGAGTGGTGCACTGCTGTTTCTGCAGCTACATGATGTGTCCCAGGTTGCACTCTTGGTTCACATGGGAATTGGTTTATATCCTGTGTAAAATAAGCGTGTCCTTCAGAACATTCTTTGGAATTTTCTCAGTGGTTAATAGAGAGATGGGCTTTTCGTTTCGGAAGTAGTCAGCTTCTGAACCAAACGTGGGATCCCAGCTAGCATTTGGAACCAGAGGAACAAAATCAACCAATCCCTTACCTTGCACTGGGGTTGCACAGAGCTAAACTCCAATGAGGAAGAAACCTCCAACATCATATTTCCTTCTTTGGTGCTCGCCAATCAGACAGGGAGGTGGGATGATGCATTTCCCTGCACAGCTCCTGATTGGCCAGCACTAGGGAGAAGGAAACATGACGTGTCGGAGGCTTCTTCCTGGTTGGAGTTCAGCCCTTTGCAACCCCAGCACAAGGTGGGGATTGGTTGATTTTGTTCCTCCTGTTCTGAAAGCCAGCTGGGCTCCCACGTTTCATTTCGGAAGCTGACCATTTCCAAAACAAAGAGCCCATCTCTAGTAGACAAATATATGTTCCTTAGCTGTATGAATGAAGTTTAGGAGGACTTCTATGTAGGTAGCTGTTTCCTCCGACTTTCTGTATGAATATTCTTAGCTCTTTCACAATTGGCCATGACTTCATTTCCAGGAGTTGAGAGTCATTTCAGTCATATACTAAGAATTTAGAGAGTTAAAGGGATTTAGTGCAAATATCTACACAGAAGCAAGATTCCTCCTTTTGAAATGTGGAAACTGAGTCACTTTCACTGAGCCTGTTCCTTAATCAAGGAAAAACAGAGAAGAGTTCTATGAAGCTGTGGATGCTTACGGATGTTCTACAAGCAAAGCATTTATATGCAACAACTTCATTTATGAAATGGGTGCTGGTATGGTTTAGTGCAGGGGTCTGCAACCTTTAAGACATAAAGAGCCACTTGGACCCGTTTCCGACGGGGGGGGAAATTGGGAGCCGCAAAACCATTGCGACATCACCGGGCGGGCAGTGTGGAGCGGAGCGGCGAACCTGTCACAGTCACCTCCCGGAGCCACGGCAAAGGTTCCAAAGAGCCGCATGCGGCTCCGGAGCCGCGGGTTGCAGACCCCTGGTTTAGTGGTTGGAGGATCCGATTAAGGCTGAGAAGACCCAGGGGCTTACACCATTTAGCTTTGAAACTCACAGTGGTAGTCTTGGCTTATGGTAGCTATGTCTATGTAGGTCACAGAGTTTTTGTGAGGATAAAATAGGCCCCCGTGAACTTTGAAGAAAAGTGATAGGGGAATAAAATTAGTCGTGCTGACCAGGTTCTTGACAAAATAAAAAACCTTCAGGACTCGACATGTCCTAGGACTCTGCACTTTTGACAGAAGTTTGTTTCTGAAATAATCCAAGCAGTATATACTGCAAAAAGAAGAATGTTTGTTTCAAAAACAGTAAAGGACAAGAAAAAATTACTGTTTAAAAAAGGGTAAATTAGAATTACAACAGAACGAAGAAGAAGAAAGATGCACACCCTGTAACCAGTAGTGATAACCATTTGAATTATGTGTGGGAAGGTAATTAATCTTTGAGTTTCTGCCCTCAAACTAGCTTTCTTCCAACTTCTCTTCAATAGATAAAAAATAATTATACGTATGTATTGAAAATCTTGTTCCCTCTCCACAGTACAAATGATATTCTACTGTTTGAGTTTAGGTGGAGAACATGTGGCCCTCCAGGGATTCCTGGATTGCAGCTTTCATCCTCAGACTTAGCTGGTATAGCCAGTAGGGAAAAACACAGTCGGACAACATCTGGAAGAGCGTGCTTTGCCTGATTTTGCTTGAATTAAAGATTTCTTCTCTCTTTCTGCAGAACCCACTTGCAGATCAAATAAAAACAAGTAGTAACAACAACAAAGTAGCAAACCCACAATGCAAATGTTAAAACCAGCAAGAAAACATAATTAAAACCAACCATTGGTATCATTAGGTTCCTGACAAACACATACCCCAAGTTGCAGCTGGCCGGGATACCCATTTTACGATTAGACTATTGGACACCCATTTTACTCTTTGTACAACACTCCTGCCACTGATGCTTCACAAACAGAAGCATTGGTCCCCTGCTCAGCCTGGGACATGTGTATATGATGTGAACAGAGCGTAGGCGTTTGTCCCTCTTTTCATCTGTCCTTGATTGGTTGAAGGGATGGCCTTATCTGAATTCCCTTACTAAATGCTTCTTTTATATGGCTAGTGAGCGATTCAGTCCCATCTTTTGCCAAAATGTATAGAGAATGACAATACTGGCTGCAAATGGGATTCTTGCAGCATAGGGAAATTAGGTAGTGAAAACATAGTGAGATGATGCTTTAGGGATTTGTCTAAGGTGGAAACACCCTTCTGTTAAAGACTCATGTTAAATTCTTTCTTCATTTATACAAATTTTCTGGGTTTTACCTAGAAGCAGTGGAAGCATTGTGTTGAGCACCAAAATGTTTATTCAACAACCATAGCTGACAATTTTAGTGCTGCCATTAAAAATGTTTTTGAAGTTTCCCTTGAGAAATGATTCATATTTTGACACAATCACATTTCCATTGAATAGTTTGTCTTTTTTATTATCCCTCTTAGTTTCACTGATTATTTCTTGTGAGTATTTCTCTTTTGTCTACGTGTGTGTTTGTTTTCTTTTCCTTGGCCCGCAGCTTTGCATTTTTCTTGTTAACACGTCTTTGTGTTTGGCATTTAATAGTGCTGCCAGGTAAAAATTAATAACTGATTATTTTTCCCAATGCAAAAAAATAGGAACATGTTGAAAGGGGAAGGACAGAAAGGTCTTATTATCCACTGTTTAGAACACTTTCTCTGAAGTCTGTGCATTTGTTTCTTTTGAACTTTAACTACATCCCATAGCAAACATAATGCTGCTATAAAGCAAAAGTAGTTTGACTTCAACACATAGTTTTGTAAGTCATAACAAAGCATTAGATTTGTATCCATCATGTTTCAGGTTACGCCTAAGTAAGTACCGTATTTGGAAATAAATTAAGATGTATGCATTCAAAAATCCTTTTTGTGTTTCAGTTCACATCTGGGCTGCTAGTATCGGACTCATACCTCTTCAGCATGCTTCGCTCATAATATTTGTGTTAGCTGTTAATCACACTTGACATACAGGGATACTTGTCTGAAACTGCCAAGATGAAATCTAGTGAAGATCAGTGTAAAGCCCTGCATTTAAGTGCATGGAATCAGCGGATTTGAAAAATCTGCCTTGAAAAAAGAAGGCATGAAAAAATCTGAGTGCAGTGCTTCCCCGCCCTGTCGTGGTTCATATACTGCAGTCCCGGTATATTGTGGGACTGCAGTATATGAAAGGCAAGGCCCCCTGGGGTAAGCTCAGTGGGCCTGTTTCAGGTCTCCTGTACTTACCTGAGGGCTGGCACTGCTCCGAATGGGCTTCCGATGGCTTTCCTGGGCTTGTCAGAGGCCCCAAAAAGTGCTTTCCGTTGATCCAGAAGTCACTTCCGGTACGCCAGAAAGCATTCAGGGCAGCACCAGGCCTCAGGTAAGTGTAGGAGACCCCAGACAGGCCCCACCAGTCCCGACCTGAACCAGCATCTGCATATCACGGATTTTCAATTATCACAGGTTAGGTCGGGTCCCCAATCCCCACAATAGGTGGGGGGTTACCATGCCTTAGAAAATCATGAGCTAAAGATTACCCAGCAGTACCGCATACAGTCTACATAAACAGAAGCTTCAAGTCCACATAATGGCAAGGAATGGTTCCACTCTACGTTGTAGTAGTGAGATCACATCTGAATCGTGGGTGAACAGGGACGGAAGAGAGTGGGCAGGAGGGTGAAGGATCTGGGAGTGGATTCCTGTGAGACGTGAGTGCAGTTGCTGGTCATGGAGAAGATGAGGTTAAGGAATGATGTGTTAGTTGTCTTCAGCATCTAGCTGGCTGTCACACTTTGTTATTGTGGATAGTAAGGTTTTTGTGTGCTAGTAACAACCAGAGTATCAAGCCACTCATTATCTTAGCACATGGCGGGACTACAAAGGCCAGGAAAAGACTGTGAGGCTTTCCACTGATGATAGAAGGAAGGGCAAGCACAGAAGCAACTATTTATTTATTTAAAATATTTCAAGGAGACCCAAGGTGGCTTAAAATATTAAAACAAACAAGATCAGGAGCTAAAAACCCATTCATTGTTGCAATTTTGAAATGCAATAAAACTACAGTGGTACCTTTTATAAAGGATTTAATTCGTTTCAACTGAAATTATGTGAAGCAAATTTTCATTTATACAAATTTCCCATAGGAATGCATTGAAAACAGAGTAATCCCTAATCGCAACCATTTTATGTTGTACGGATTCGCCCCGTAGACAATTCTGTTAAGCAAATTTCCCCTATTTCTGGATTTTTTATGTTGTACAGATTTTATGTTATACAAACCGTTTTTTATACAAGGGTCCACTGTAGTATTCTAAGTACGAATACTACATAAAGACAGTTTAAAACAATTCTAAAAGTGTGTGGGGTTTTTTTTTAGACGTAACAGCCCTTCATAGGCAGCCAGTTGCTGGAGTACAAAGGCAGGGAGGGTGGTGGTGGGAGAGGTAGAGGTAGAGAAGCCTGTCTGAAGAGAAATGTCTTTATTTGCTGGCAGGAGGAGAGTAGAGAAGGGGCCAGTGTGGCCTCCTCATGAAAGGCAGTACAGTACAATGCTTTCTTTTGCATCCTTAATAAGTCCACCTGTGAGGGTGGTGGTTACTAATAAGAGAAGGACTTTCCCTGAGGATTTGACATCCTGGAAAGGTTCGTAAACGGAGTTGCACTCTTTCAGGTAGCTTGGGCCCATTGGGACTGAATGACCGTTTGATGTGTGTTTTCTTTTTCTTTATTTGAGCACAAGACTAATCCTCAAGTTTTCTCTCTGTTTTTGCCTTGCTCTAAAAAGCACTGAGAGGGCTGCTCTCTGCATGTTGGAAAAAGACATGTCTTATTACACTGAATTGAATCTGGCCTCAAAAGTCTCTCTTGTTCTTTCCCTCACCCCTCGCTCCCGCCTTCATCCATGACAGGAGGTATGGGTTCAGCAGACAAGGGAAAATGGAGAAGGTAAGGTTGGTTTTTGCCAAGAATACAAATTGGGGAGGAATGAAGGAGGAATGAGTTTTGATGTGATGATCCAAATGATTGGTTCTACTGACAAAACTTTCTATCGGCGGGAAGCAACTCCTACAGTTCCTTGCAACCTGCCCTCTTACAACAGGTTTCAAGGAAGCCAGAGAGCTACAGGGCAGTCCTAGATTGTGCTTTGAATGAAATATTGGGACATGTGAGGCTTTGTTCAGGTATTCTTGTTGCAGATGTTAAGGATTTGAGCAAAAGAATATTTCTGTTTTCCCTGGCTAGTGTAATTTTTTAACTTAAATTTTTATTTTATTACCTGTTATGAAGACATGTTTTTGTCTTAATTTGACATTCTTTTATTTAAAAAAAGTTTATTACAGTATTTGCTCATACAGTGGTGCCCCAATTAGCGCTGGTTTGCTACAATGTACATGCTTGCATGTCTGCTTTGTGGCGCTTGTCCAAAGCCCCATCTGCCTCATTTAAGGAACAAAGAGGCTTGCAGGGCAGCATCTGGGGCCATGGTAGACCAGGCCTCTGGAACTCAAGGCATAAGGGTATAACTTTAGAATGGCCCTGTTGAGCACTGATTCAGTTAGTGTTCCATTTTCCTGGAAGGTATCTTGAGTGCTAAGCAAAGCATTACTGTAGTTGGTCACCTGCTGTGAAAAAACAAACATGTTTATGAGGAATACGTTGACTTTTGACCAACCGCGGTTCCCAGCAACTCTCAGCTATGGGGCAGGATGGCAGAGGTTGAGGGGGAATTGAATACTGTTGGGAGGACCATAGGTTCCCTAGTCCTGGAGTAAATATGTATTTTTAAAAGTGTAATGCAGCAGTGTTCAAAGGTTGTATTGCAGACCTCTGTTCTGATTGCCTTGGGCTTTGCCACCAGTGTTAGGATTTACCTGTGATAAAGCACCAAGTATAGCCTATTGCTTTTTTTTAAAAAAAATCCTGCAGTGGTTTGCAGTATTTAGTTAATAGTCACCGAATGGGAACATCTCATCAAAATTAAAATGTAACTCTTTCACTCAGGTGCAGCTGCATTGAACGCCTTGCTAGAAGAACAAGACATTACTAGATTTGTGCACAATCTCTTATCAATGGGTTGACAGCTCTGTAGATGTTGCTGTTGACAGCTGTTCATTGACCGCTTAACTTGTGATGGTCCTATGAATGAGCTGTCTCCAAAATACCCCGTCCTCAGCAGCTCAGTTCTTGCAAACTCAAGACTGTGGCTTCCTTTAATCTGTTTGCATGTTTGGAAACAATTTTGCATCAACCATTGTTTCTTCTTGCCAAGCATTTTCTTCATTATTTTTCTTCTGACTTGATTGCCGCCATCTCACTGGGTGACTCAAAAGTGTTCCTCATGTTTGACATGATTATTTTGGGAGGAAAGAATTGACTAGTGTCAAGAACTAGTAATGTATAAAAAGCTATTTTCCCCACAAAGCCAGTAACTTAGTTTGCCTCAATTAGATTTTGATCCATTTGTGAATAAAGCAAGTTATACTAAGCATATCTGATTTCACCCGAATTTGAAAGCTAAGCAGGGTCGGGGCCTGGTTAGTACTTGGATGGGAGACCACCAGGGAATACCAGGTGCTGTAGGCACCTGGAGTAGGAACTGGCAAACCACTCCAGTATTCTTGCCAAGAAAACTCCATAGACATGGAGTCACGAAGAGTCAGTCACAACCATAATGACACAACATCTGTAAGATGTAGCTACAACATTTCACTGTTTCCTGTTGAACGCTATATAATTGTGTGCCTTGAACTATCAAATGCTGTTATCGTAACTGTGAAGGGGCATCCTGTGCAGGCAGATAACAAGGTAGCCTGGTTTGAATTGTATTTGTCTCACTTATGAGTGGATGGTTTCTGCAGGTCGAAATCCTAATGCTTACTTTAGTAAGTTGCACCAGTGCAGAACCATTGTATCAGTGGGGATTTGGTGAGTCAACCCCTCAATACATTTTCTTGATTCAAATGAGCCCAAAGCATGCTTGTTTTTTCAAATGAGTGTGACTTTCAAATCTAGACTCTTTCACTATGATGGGGGAAGGCCTGCCAATGAGAAAAAGAACATGGCTTGCCCTTCACTGTGTGTGTGATTTTATATATATATCCATGCATCTTTGTTTATATGTGTGAAAGTGTCACACAGGGATGGAAGTAGAGTCTGTGTCCATTCCTGTGCCTGTAAAAAGACTGAGAGAGGATGAAGAAGATTGTCTATTAATGTTTTACTTTTGATTCATTGATTCTGCAGACAGGCTGTTCCATCCCTTTTTCATCTTAATCATATTGGCAATCTTGTTCCCAATAACAGGCCGAAGAGAAGAAAATGGTGCTGCCGGCTGGGCTTGCATCCGCAGGGAAAACTGATGCCTATAATGAAGATGACCTTCAAGCTGCAGAAGAGGTCTGCATCACTGCTAGCTTACCATGAGCTGAATCAGGGGTCCTCTCCACCCCGATGTATGGAGGAAAATTATTAGCTTTCTTTTCACTAACGTAAATGAATTCACTGATGGAAACTTTTTGCCCTCCAGTTTTGCATGGTTTGAAATAATGGGCAAGCACTTGTGGTAGCTCTTCAGGGGTGCCTTTTATTATATGTCCTTAGTTGACTATCATAATGTATATTGCATGCATTCCAAAAAAAGTGCACGCTCTCATATGTGGCATTATCTCTGCATTAAAATATACATGTTGCTGGTGTTGACATGGAAGGACCACTCTTCCAATCTCTCTCTCTCTCTCTCTCTCTCTCTCTCTCTCTCTCTCTCTCTCTCTCTCTCTCTCTCTCTCTCTCTCTCTCTCTCTCTCTCTCTCTCTCTCTCTCTCTCTCTCTCTCTCTGGTAGCTATTCTTGTTTGGCATATGCACACTCTACTTTCAGCATTGAGGGTGTTGCTTTTGCTGAAGGTGCCTGAAGACAAGGAAGCTTCTCCTATCTTTTGTGCTTGCCTGGGGTGGAGTAGCAGGGGCTGCTGCTTGTCACACTTGGTTCTGTGATAAGAAGCTTGTGTATATGTCTGGGTGGGTAACTTTGGTCTGTCATGCCCACCATCCATCAGTATTGGCTATGCTGCCTAGGGAAGGTGGGAAATTCCATATTGGAAAGATTGTCAGGTATTTTCTAATGAGTTTGGGCTACGTGTTTGGAAACCAGAATTTCTTGTACTTTTTTTTGTTCCCCATTAGCTTCGTATTAAAACTTTGATGACTGAGATGGCTGCGATGGGAACAGAAGAGGTAAAACACTTCTTGGCTTGTTAATCAATATTCTTCACAATGTCGAATTTTTATGAATGCACATGCCAACTGTATTTTATTTTATGTTAGCAAGATAATGAGAATGAATTTAATCCGTTCCAAATGCCTGCTCCTAAGTCGAACAACTCTTAAGTTGAGGAGCACTATCTAATTTTTTTTTTTAAAAAATTGAAAACATTAAAAATGTTGTAAGTAGAGCAGACCACATCTAAAATTTGTAAGGCAGCAGTTAAAATGCCAACTGTTTGCTGCTCTTAAGCCGAATTATTCTTAAATCGAGCCACTCTTAAGTAGAGGTACCACTGTATGTGTGTGCTTGTGTAACTGCTGCCAAGTGCTTTTGATCTGAAATATTCCCTCTTTCGTGGAGTTATGAGTTGAAAATTTCCCTGAACTGTTGCTTATCCCTGTGGACGATAAATGCAAACAATATTCACTTGCGGCTTACTTTTGTTCTGTGTGCCTGTTAAGCCTGCTTGATACCACCACATTAACAGCATATTCAAATCTCTGTTGCTTTCTTTTTACATTTGTAAGTTGACTTGAAAGCGGGTACAACCTTTTAAAGTGAGGTTAACTGGGGTGAGACAGCCTGAGGCATGAAGCTGCGGTGTAAAACTGACAGAAAGAAAGAACTACTGAGTGATGAAAATGGTGTTTTTCAGTTGTTTAGCTTCTGACTGAGTTGCTTCTGCTGGCGTCCACTGTTTATGTTAACTAATAGGAATGGCACTATTTGAAAGTACAGTACTTGCAAATCTTTATTATGAGTAGAGATTTCCTCATAATCATGACTGTCACAATAAACTTATTTATTTATTTATTTATTTATTTTTATTTACTTAATGCCCTCTGACCTGATCGTTGTAATGGAAAGGTTGCGAAGTGGCTTGATTTGGCCAGTGTATAATGAGTAAAAAGACTACCATTGTCCATAGGCTTATGGTTTAAAAACATGATACTGTACAGGCATTCATTATTGCTTGTGTTCTACTTGCAGGGTAGGCTGACTGCAAGCACCGTAGGCCAGATTGTTGGACTTCAGTCCGATGAAATCAAGCAGATTGTCTCGGAATATGCTGAGAAGGTAGGTAACTTTTACCCATTGTTATTTTCAGTCAAGCATTCCTAAGGCTACAACTTTCAGGGCTCCACTCTTCCTGATTCTATTTCTAAAAATATTTGTTCTCTGTAATGCAACGCTACTTGGCTTAATGCTTGAAAAAAAAAGGTTCTATTTTTTTTTCTATAGCTCTCTAGACCTCCAGGGGACCTTGGAAGATTTAGAGCTCAAGCTAATATACAAAAAAAGGGTTCCAGGTTCTGGTCTGCAATGGTCCCGTTTTGCCAAAACTGTTTATTGAGGATAGAAAAGTATGTGCTCTAATCCAGATTTTGTTTTCATAAGATGGATGGTTTTGCTTTCTTTCTTTAGAAAGGTTTTGATCAAGCAGAGGGTTCCTCCAGAGAGAAGTGATTGGAAAGAGAGACTTTAACAAGTTTTCCTTTTACCTTGCATTCCCTAACACCGCCTCCTTATATTTTCCACTAAAGCCTTTGAGAACACTTTCGGAGGTAGTGATGGAAGGTGCAAGCAGGAATCAATAGAAATCCCTCCTTCCTCGTTGATGAGAGCCTAGTATGGCTACAATGACCTGAAAGACAGCTGGAGTCAGGAATCTGTGTTTTTGTATTATAATTTGTATTTAATCAATGGCAAAGGATGACAGGAAGGTGACAGGTTTGTTGTCACTGCTTTCTAGCAACAACTGGAGAGCTACACATTCCCTGTCCCTAATAAACCTGTGCTGTCAAGTCCTTTCTGACTTATGGTATCCTTTTCAGGGTTTTCCAGGTTGGTAATATGTAGAAGTGACTTACCATTCTCTTTTTCTGGGTGGGGGCTCCCTGGGGATGGCCAGCTTGCCCAAGGTCACATAGGCTGGCTCAATATACAGGAGGCACAATGGAGAATTGATCTCCCAACCTATGGCTCCGTATCCAGACACCTAAACCACTGAGTTACCTTACGGCAAAATTAGCAAGTTTTCTGTTATGCTATCTTTAATTAAAAGCTATAGGTGTTTATATATGTATTTAGATGAGAGTCAGTGTGGTCTATAAAGTATGATGCCAGGAATCTGGAGACTTAGATTCTTAATCATGGAAACCCATGGGGTGGAAGTGGCACCGGTAAAAGTAAAGGTAAAGGTTCCCCCTGCCCATGTGTGCTAGCTGTGTCCGACTTTAGGGGCGGTGCTCATCTCTGTATTCAAGCCGAAGAGCCAATGTTGTACAAGTCCATGGCCAAGTGGCCAACATGACTGCAAGGAAATGCTGTTTTACCTTCCCGCTTTTTATGCGGTACCTATTTATCTACTTGCATTTACATGCTTTTGAACTGCTAGGTTGGCAGGAGCTGGGGTTATCAGCGGGAGCTTGCTCCACTGCGTGGCACCTGGGAGTCGAACCGCCTTTGCAGCCGACAGTTTTCGGAAGCCTTAGTCACTGAGCCACCACGCTTAAATATCTCACATACCTTTAAAGCCCCTTTGGAGTGATTATAATTTGCAAATGAAGATCCAGTTTTATAACAAAAGGCAAATGTACCCTATCATATCCATGCTGGCTAAGGAAAACATTACTGGGCATTAGAGCAGAAAAGAACTGAATGCAGAATAGCATCGGTCACTAGTCCAGGAGTAGTATCCTATTTGATTTATAGAGAATGGCAGTTGGTTGAGCTATTTTCTTCATTTTCTGAGGTATCTTTCCCATGATGGGTTGCACAGCCTGCGTTTGTCTAGGCATATGAAAAGCCCACAAGAAAACAGAGAAGAAACCCCCTTGTATGTTTCATCTGCTTGGGATATATTAAGTATACAGAGATGTCATGAAAAGTTTGTTGCTGACATATATTGACTTAGAAAGAGGAACAGCTCCATGATGATTCTCATTTGAGAAAGGCCTTTATATAGCTATTTCCTTAAGTTCTATTAATATTTTTTTCATCCCAGTAATAGAACACTCTCAGCCATACTGGGTTTCATTTAGGAGCAGACCTATTTTTCTATCCTTATTTCCTCCTTACCTCTTTTCTCCAGCTCCATTCCACCCATCTTTCTATTAGTTAAAGATTTTTGGGATCCAACTCAGCTATTTTTATCTTTCAGGCTGGCATAATGGATTTCCTGTCTATGTATAATGAAGATGGCTAAAAAAATGTTTTTGTTTTTGTCTGAGTCCTTGAGCCACAGTGGTTGATATAGAGCTGTCACTTCAGTACACATCTTACATTTGGGGAAGTCAATCTTCTTGTGATTATTATTGAATCTGTCAAGAAATTGATACTGCCTCTGGGGATGAAAGGGTGAGAATGAACAAGTCCTCCTTGAATTGAGAAGGACAGATGATTCTGAAAGGCTGTCTAATTCCATTGAGAAGCAAGAGAGAGGGAAAGTGCTGAACAAGGTGTGGGCAAGAGGTTTATAGATAGATAGATAGATAGATAGATAGATATAGATAGATAGATAGATAGATAGATAGATAGATAGATAGATAGATAGATAGATAGATAGATAGATAGATAGATAGATAGATAGATAGATAGATAGATAGATAGATAGATATAAACTACATGAATGGAAAGAGATGGAAAGTTGTATCCAATGATTAGCCGTTGTCAGTAGGCCAGATCCCAAAGACAAAACAGATCCCCCCTTCCTGGCTTACTCCAGATCTATTCTGGATCCTATGGGATTGATGCCAAGAACAGACATTGGGAAGAAAAGGGATCGATTATAGTTTGTGACAACAAATCAGTAAAATCTGCAAATGTTTCCATACAGAGCATGAATAGAGCCCGTGAGAGAAACAAGAACTGAGAGATTCCTCTACCTGGGTCTTGTCGCTGGAGTCCTTAAAACTGGCTTCGTAGCTCTGCGTATTTCATGTTGTTGATTCGAAATTAGGATTGCCATTTCTTCTTTTCCCCCAATTTACCCCTTCTCTGTAACATCTGTATGGCAGGCAGTAGGCGAGGGTCCTCTCCATGCTGTGAATTGTTGTATCTGTTTCAAATGGGCTGGTGCACATGGAGACACATTCTGTTTCTGAAGAATTTGCCAGCATCTACAAATGCATTTAACACAAGAACATTTATTTTAACGTTTATATGTGAAATGTTAAAAAAAAAACTCAACAAAACAAAAAAATTGAGTGCTGGAATGTGCTGGTTGGAAGCCAGAACCAACCAGTACCTCAACCTGCTGTTTTACAAGGTTTGCTTTAGGTTTGTTAGATGATGAGCAGAGACACACAAAGAAACATGCAGATGCCGTCATGCACTTGGGAGCCCCTATGCAGCCAGGTAGGCATGGATCATGAGGCCAGACACTTTGAGGATGACTGGACCTCCCTCGGGCACAGAGAAGCTACAAAGATAGGTTGTTATTGCCCTAACCTCCTGTTGTTGAAGCTGGCAAGGAGGAATGGAAGACAATAGCCCGCCCCTTTCTTTGAGGGGGAAAGAACAGTTACATACTGAGTGGTGCAGGTCAGCATGTCATCTCCTGGGCAAGACAAGCTACTCTTAGAACAATAGTTTTGGGGGTTTTTTTTTTTTTTGTACATATAAGATGCAGTATGAAGTTTCTTTTTGTGGCCATTGCATGACATCCATGAAATACTTTCTGCGTGTCTTTTATGCATTGCACTTCTGATCCAGCGCACAGGATTTAGAGTTCCTCGACAAATTTGCTAGCTGTTGATTATTCCACACCAGCCAGACAATGCATGTACCACAATTTTATGTTTCTAGGTTTTGAACAGTTCCAATAGTACAATACGAACGACGGCAACAAATCTCACTCGCTCATTTCTTCCTAACTACATGCAAGGGTTGTGAGTCTGGGAGTAAAGACTGAGCAAGCCCTCTCCTGTGTCCCCACAAAACAGTGAGGGTAGTGTGGTCAAGGGAAAGGTCACCACTATCTTAAACCCCTCCAGGCAGGCTTATAAAGAGAGATGTGGTCATTGGGATAACTTGGGCCCAAGCCATTTATGGTTTTATAAGGTAAAGCCAGAAATCTGAATAGTGCCCTGAAACAGATTGGCATGGATTGGGGCTGCTTGTAACAATGGGGTTAATTATCTGACTGCATCTGAAATTTCTAATTTAGTTCTGATCTAGGCTGTTCAATACATGCTATAATATTATGAAATTTTGTTTCTGTTTTTAGATAGAACAGTCTGGCTTCTGTTTTTTTTCCCATGGGGGTGGGGTGGGAGAGATAGATATTTCAATCATTGGGTACTTCATGCCTTAATCATTCAATAAATGGCCAAATGTGGGTGTTTGTAGCAACTACAGCATGTCTTAATTGCAGACTTTAAACAGAAGAGCTGTGTTCTGCAAGGGGAACCCGATTGAATAAATGACCCTGGTTTTTGTCATTTATCAAGACATGTTTCTTTTTAGAAATCACAGATTTATCTCTTTCAGTCAATACACTGGTTTTTGCTTCAATCATTTGCCAGATTAGGTGCCAGAAATGCTTTGGGCTTCAGTGCAAGGTAGCATTCTCTACATTTTACTGGGTGCTTGCTATACTCCTGCTTGTCGTACCTTGTGATTCAGTTTATAAATACCACTATTAAACAATATTTTTCAAACACTTTATTTTAACAGATGACATGTGCTTCTACAAATGAAATTGTATTGATGCTGAATTGAATAAATATTGAAAGACATTTGATTTATTGTTGATTACTCCACCCTTCAGCCACTCATCTCCTTCTAACTGCATGCAGGGGTGGTCACCCATGTGGGTCAAAGCAGGACATGAACAATTCCTTTCTTCTTGTTCTTCTTTATGTTAGGTGGAGGATCTCTGCCAATTTAAACCTTTGATGTCTGTAAGACAGGATCGATCCTCTTTGGTCCTCCAAATATTTCATTGGCCTTTCCAGAATAATCCCTGGCCAGTATGGTGAAGGACACGGGGTTAAGGAAGCTGTTGTCTTGAAACCCTATGGAGCATGAGATACACAACTTCCTATCTTCTTCTTGCCTATTGGCTTTCAAGCCAGTTGCAGAGTGATCTTGTACAGAAGTTAGGCTTCATGGCTGTCCCTGAATCTGGTGGGAAGGTTGAGCGGTGACTTTATGTATATGCTTTCTTCTCCCTTGACCCCTCCACCCTGCCCTCCTTCCCAATAGCAGTCGGAACTCTCTGCAGAAGAGCGCCCAGAAAGACTTGGAGCTGCCCAGCAGCACAGAAGGAAGGTGGCATCTCTAAACAAGCAGATCTTGCAGAAAACCAAGCAGCTGGTGGAAGTATGTTTTTCTTGTTTTAACTGCCTTAATTTTAAAATTAGTTTTAAATCACTTCACTGATCTGAGTAACTGAGGGGATGTAACATAAAAGTACCTTCGGAACAAACATTTAGAAATGGGAACTCTTTGTCCTAATCAGTTCTGGTTCAAAGGATTCCTTATGTCAGGAATAGGGAACTTCAGCATAAGCCAGGCTGCTGTGTGAGCTTAGTCCTAAAAAGGTTAATGGACTTCTTGTGGCAACCTGTTATTCTTCCTGTACAATATGGCATTGACATTCCCTTGGCTGCTGATAAAACAGCCGTTGTGCCTATCACCCTCTTCCTGGTTTCACAGCTTTGTGGCCATCTGTTTGGTCCCATCTGCCACTTCCTCTCTGTTAGTGTTTTCATGAAACACAGTGGAATATGATTTCATGAAATTAACATGACTTTCCTATGTGAGAGTTGTGTAAACTGTATTTCTCTATGATTTTCCAAGATTTGTTCATTCATGCCAGCATCTTCATTTCCTAGTGTGAAGGAAATGTACACATATGCATACACAGTATGTGCAGACATGGGCTTCTGTCCAGAGAAAAGTATTCTGCTTGCCCAGTTTCCAGCAGTTCCCTGATCTACACTCTGTGCCCCCCACTCTGATGTCTGCGAAATATTGCTCATAGGGGTCAGAGATTGTGGAACACCATATATTGATTTTTAACATCTATACATGGTGCAAGAAGAATGTGGCCTGAGAATTTTGTTATAATAGAGCCCAGCATGACTGATTTTAATCTTTTTTTTTGTAAATAATGGCCATAATTCTGCTGGTATTCCCTTAAGTTTTGCATAATTTGCCATGGCTAATTGTTGAGGTGCTGGTAGGCATCTCAGTTATGTGCCTGGTCACATGTTGGTTTGGGCAACTGATATGTTCCCTGGCACTTTTTTAATTAGCTCACATTAGCTATGGTAAGTTTTACGGACTTGAGGAAAACACCAAGGGGATTCTGATATGACGTGTGATAAATGGCCAAATGTGGTGAATCAAGTTTTCTGACTAGATTTGATTATAATATAGATACAAGATGGGCTGTGACATGGGAATCTAGTAAGATGTTCATGTTTATATTAACACTATTGCCATGCATTGTTGCTGTGTTTAACTAAAAGGTCTGATTAAAGGAATTTCTGATCTCCTAATGGGTTGTTCCCTTTGGTTTTCCTCTTTGATATCAGTTGCAAGCTAAGTGTACTGACTTGCAAGCAGGATGTAGTGAGGCCAAGAAGAAACTAACTGAGGTAAAGTTCTGTTGCTTTCTCTTCTTCTTCAATCTTACTTTCCCCTTAGTCTGGTCTCCCGAATTGGAAAAAGAGACTAAACAAGATCAGCCTAATAATGTGTGCCTTTGTCTTAGGGTGTTAGGGAAAAGGAATGTAATGTAACCTAGGCTGTGGTCACACCTGGGTTTCGATCCTGATCTTCTGAAGGTCCGGCTTTTCCTCTTCGTCCCATCACGTGATTTAAATGTGGGAGAAGAGTTCTCACGTCAATATCTGTTTTTTTAATTTTAAAGTGCAGTTCAGCCCCCTTGGCCAGCAAGTGGCGCTAGCATTTGAAAAAAACGGACGACTTTGCTGGGGGGAATTAATGCTTGTCGGACCGGATAGAGTTTCCTGTTACTCCTATATGCAGGCAAATTAAAAAAAACCAGCACCGATCGGCCCCAGGAACAGCCGGTTGGTGCTATGGAAAAAGAAAGAAAAAGAAACCCGGATCATCAGCGTGGTCCCACGGCGTCTGCCTCCTTAAAAGCTGGATTTTCAAAGCGAGGCAAAAATTCCCCAACCTCATCGGTGAGTCACAGAAACCTCGCTTAAGGGAGCATTACCGGGTTTTCTTTTTTCTTTTTTTTCAAAAAGCCCGGTGGCCGTGAGGACGGCATTTTTGGGCACGATTTATTTAGTAATTTAAACTGTTTTTAAAGGGACGTGGGACCGAGCCCCTAGAGTACTCCATTTTTTGCTGTCATGTGTTAAGCAGTGCAACGTTACTGGCAGCTGCTTTAGTATAGTAATCCAAAATAACTGTGTGCTATGACAGGCATTATTTATTTATTTATTTATTTATTTATTTACCCCCCATCTTCTAAAAGAACTCCGGGTGGTTTACAACAATACAATAGAAAAGAATCAATGATGCAACAATATATAAGACTACAGTAGCATTAAATAACACAATTAAATAAAAACAACATAAAACAACATAAACCGACTGGCAGTCTTATTCTACTGGTCCCAATAAGATTAAATTAAAAAAAATTAATGTTGCCAATCTTCCACAGCTCCAAGAAAGATGCTGCAAAAATGCCACATGTATTCTCTTTTGCTTACAGTGATGTAAGGAGTGCACCTCAACAGGAGCAAATTCCATGCAAAATCCCTTACAGTCGAATTCTGTACATGTCTGCACTTTAATAAGTGTGCATATGATTGCAATCTAAATGGCCACCTAAGGAAAGACAGTTGCACTTGTGATCTGCCAAGATAGCGTGACATCCCTGAAGTACTCAGCAACCTAATGTGGAATTATATTGGCAGTCAGCTCCAATTCGAAACACAAAGATTTGATTCCCCAGTTGTGCTGTATAAGGGTCAGTGCATCTTCCCCAGAATCAACCCATTGGCCACCTTCAGTGGGGTTGCAACTGAGCTCCTTGCCTCCGCATTTAGACTAGTAGATGAAAACCATGGTTGCTTCCAGTGGCCAATTACAAAGCAAAGGAGGCTAGATATTTGACTGAGGAAGCTTGCATGCAATGACCAACAGATGACTTTCACTCTTGGAAGAAAAAAAGAGGAAAAGATGTGTTGCATTCTCTCATTGAACCCTAAATTACTGTGATTTGTAAAGGAGTCTTCTCTGACATCTCATTAACTGTGACAAACAGTTCAGGCCAAGGCATGGTTTCCCGACGTCCAAATAATTGCCTTGGACGTTCTTCTAAAATAATTACCTCAGAATTATAGCCTAACTATAAACTATTAGCTTCTGTGGTAATTGAAATTTATCTAAGCATAAAAACATCAGTGTTTGTTTTGGGGGGGGAAAGGGAAATGAATTCAAGCTCAGCTTTGTGTTGGGCATTGGCTGTGTTCGTCATGGTACCATCTAGGCTAGTCAAAGTAATTATGTCTGAAGGACTGGGTCATTCAACCACCACTGGCAATATTTAATAAGCTAGCTGGTTGATCGTTTAACTACCAAGGCATTTGTTTTCCTCTCTGGTACACATTATATGCTGTCTATATTTCCTAGTAATAGAAAATGACTGAAATCCTGTTGTAGTTGGTGTAATGTACAGTTATGTCTGTGGAAGGGTCCTGAGGCTTATGCCATGTCAACTAACATTGTGCTATCGTTTGTGCAGTTCACATAACTGTTGAGCAACTGATTGAGTGGCTTATGTCTGCATGGTTCCCGTTGTGGTTCCTCGGGCAGTTGCAGGCATTCTGCCAAGTGAGAATCAAATTCTGGCACTAATAGTAACTACTTTACTGTAAGTTAGTGGGCAGGGGAAATCAGTAGTGGAAGAAGCACCAGGCATCTAAGATTGATATAGCTAGCATGCCACTTCCCAAATAGATCTCCTGTGGAAGGCAGGGTTGGCATCGTGCTTGTGAGAAGCCATTGGGACTGAGGGGGAGTGAATTACAACATCAGAACAGGGCTTTCACTGGGACAAGCAGGGCATTTATGAAATTCCTGCACTTCACCTGGGCCATTTCTGGCACCCTAGTACCACCGGTGAAGCATGATTATTTTTAGGTGTTGTGGAGGTTATGTATGGAAAGGTACTGAAGTTGTGAAAAAATATTCTTACTACAGCGTGATAGATCTTAAGAGCAATTTGCTTCAAGATTCATTTTATTCTTGTCTCCTATTTATTCAGAATGTTTACTAGAGCTTTTATCAATTCCAATCTTATAGGTTAAGAAGCACAGTGAGAAACTGAACAAGGAGCTGGCTGCCTTGGAAATAGTGGAATCCCAAGCAGATTCAAAGTTTGTATCCTAGGTGTCTGTATCCCACCTGACTAACCACTGACTCTTCTTTGCATTACATTCATGCACATTTTCCACCTGTGTGTATATTATCTGTGGGTGCTGTTGCTCTTGAATCTAGATGTTTTGCAAAGCTGGTCCTTCTCTGTGGTAAGAACTTCCAAGGTTGGAAATGAATAGGAAAAAGAGATGGGCTGTGGGTCCACAGAAGTGATAGAAATGAACTGTACCAGGCTTCTACACACGCATGTGCACACACACACACACACACACACACACACACACACACACACACACACACACACACACACACACACACACACACACACACACACACACACATATTCTGGTGGAGCAATCGGAGGGAAAATTTTAAAAACAAAAAAGGCCGGAAGGAAAATATGAACATCCTTCCATGCTTACAATTTGTGGGCACAGCCAAAAAAAATTCAGCTCCAATACATGTTTCTTTTTCTCCCTCCCACATTTTTAAAAAATCAAATTGATTTAAATCACAATTTAAATTTTAAAAATATTTTTTAAAAATTAAACTTTCTCCCCCCCAATTCATTTTTTTAAATTTAAACCACAATGTAAATCAATTTGATTTAAATCAAATCAACCGTGTATCTTTGCAAAAGTGCAACCTTTTGACGTGTGTGTGTGTGTGTGTGTGTGTGTTGTGTGTGTGTGTGTGTGTGTGTGTGTGTGTGTGTGTGTTAGATCTGAATGGCTAGTGCTACAGCTTGATGATCAAACTAAAAAAGGTGATCTGCTCACATTTAAATTCCCTGAAGCATTAAGGCAAGTTTTTCTCACCTTTGACTTGCAAATTAGCTTTCTTTTTGGAAATGTTCCTTAAGAGCTTTGTTTGCAGTCTGATTGCTCACAGCTGTGAGGCCATCCTGTTGCTGGAAGGCACACATGCTGCCAGTTTTTAAATGTGACCCATTCATCTTGTCTGCTTAGAGCCTGATGTCTTATCTAGGCTTTACAGGTATCTATGAAAACTGAATTTATCCCAATTTGGGGTGGGGGTGGGGGTGGAGGTGGGTGCCTCATATATGTCCTTTGAAATTTTCCATCCCAGTTAAAGTCTACCATGTGAAAAATACAGAACACAGATGTTGCATCAAACTTCAATTCCATTGGCTTTAGTGGTTGGGTTGAACTTCCTCATATACGTATGTGCTGTGTCTCATGATGGAGTAGCAGTGTTGCGAGCCATCGTTTTTCATGAACTGTTAATGGTTTGCAGCCTAATTGCCTTACATTTTGTACCTGTTAGACAAGTTTCCACTGACACACTTATTTTGTTATTCATGAGAAAACATTTTCAAAATTCCCAAGAACAAAGGAAATGTCCTAATTTAGTGTATTGCAGAAGCTCCGGGCACTGGTGGCAATGAATGAGAACTTAAAAAGTCAAGAACAAGAATTCAGAGCACACTGCAGGGTAAGTTTTAGAGAGCTCTTACACATGGTGTCCACACAGCGCTTTTCAAGGGCCAGGTGTGTGTATGCCTAAGACCTGTTGCATGTCTTACATCTGGCACACAGGAACATGATACCACAACTGCTTGTGCATGAGTGGTCTCCATGTCAGAAAATCAGCAAGTGCAAACCATTCTGAACTTTTAAAATAATTAGTTGCATAAGTCACATCATCCTTATGATATATGCCTCTTATGCCATGGTCAGCAGCTTGACTTAACAGTTGTGTGACAGGATTGTTGCGAGTCTATAAAGAAGAGAGCCAGGCACACCTCATTGAGCTTACTGGAGCAGCATACTATCCCAAACCCCTGTGTTGCCAGTGTGTGGATCAGACATTTTAATCAGATTTTTTTTGCAGTGCTGATAATTTAGAAGTAGAAATGGGCACAAACTGTTCCAGTTATTTACCACTGCAACAGATGGAGGTTTGGTACCCCACCCCCTCCAGCAGGCCCCTGAGGAGGTGGTGCAGGGAGGCTGGGAGGCTGCCTCCGAGTGGGTGCCTGGTGGGAGGGGCAGGGCAGGACACCGGATTGTGGAACCCCTGTAGGGCTGGTAAACAATCCTGGCAGGAACTGGCCAATCCTGGCAGTCTTGTGCCCATCTCTGTTTACAAGTCATCTTGGAAAAAGGCATTTTATTTTTAAAAGGTCCTCATTTAAATGTGAGAGAAGAAAAATGCCATGCCACGAAATAAACAAAGGCTATGTTGAGTGTTCAGGTCTTTGAGTACGTTTGGACAGCTTTTGTCTGTACTGATGCAGAATGGTCTTGGTTAAGTTCTTGGGATGCAGCAGATCAAAGATAATGCTTCTTCAAAAGCCCTTTCAAGTTAGGATGGAAGTATTGGTTACTTACTGCAAGACCACTGTTCATCCTTTACTCACACTGTGATCCTTCCAGTGGTGCTTACAATCTCGTAAATCCATTATTTAAAATTTAAAACCCTTCCTTTTGCCCACCTTGCCAGATAGACTGCCCATGCCTTGGCAGATATAAAACTATTGATGGGGAAGCACACAGTATGATCTGATGAAGAACTTTTGCCTCCTCAAGTTCCCAAAGGACAGACAGATAGCTGTTTATTTTGTTCCCAGTGCATATTATGTCTCACACTTTTTCTAATGCATGATTTATGAAAAGAAAGCTATTTCTGGCCTGTGTTCCATAAAGATGCTCCTGCTTGCTGAATACAATGTAATTTTTCTTCCTCTTCAAGGAAGAGATGGCACGCCTTCAGCAAAACATTGAAAGTTTGAAAGCAGAAGCATCTGAAAACGAAGAGGAGAAGGTACGGCACACAGCCAACGCCCCAGTGAAATGTATATATATTCCTTCCACTCTTAATTTATAAGAATTGTAATACTGATCCCAACTCCTCTTATTTCACTTAAATTGCATTTAGAATGGTGATGGCACATTGGTCTGGCTGATTTGCTCTCTAGCAAATGCTAAAGACAGCTGATGTCACGCTCTGAGTCTGTTTTTGAATGACTATTTTTCTTCCACAAAATGCCATGTCTTAACTTCTTCCTGGTTTTCACATCCTGGACAATGTCCTGTTGGTCATCTCAAATGAAATCATTGTCAGCAGCAGATTGCTACTAATTAAAATCTTTCTTCTTTTTTTGAGATATGTGTGACTTGTGCATAGCTCAGAATTTAAAAAGTCTTTAATTAGCAGCAGTCTTCCACTAGCGATGATGTTATTCCTCTTGTTCAGGCAGAGCTGAACAGGATCCCAGCCTCTGTATCAATTCCAGTGGATTTCTGTATTTACTTTGGTAGTGTGTTCATATGAATGTATGACGTTAAAGTGCAAAAGTAACTAAAAATAGGTAGGAACAAAATTACTTTCTTCATGCAACATTTGCTACTTGTTTTCCAAGGTTACTTTTGGGGGCTTTTAAAAGCATTCTGACAGGAATTCTTATGGTTCTATGATACTCTCTTCAGTAATTAGCATTCCTCACCCAACACCCCGAGAAACAGATGAGCAGTGCTGTAAGTATAAGAAATGTTGCAAGCATTGTAGCAACAACAGGTTATTTTCCAAACATTTTGATGAGTAATAGAAATAACCTACTTTTTAAAAAGTTTGCTCTGGTTCAGATACAAGGCACGATAAAAACATTTTAATGAGTCACAGAATAATAATAAAGAGCTCTTCTCCCACTCACAGCATCTGTCCTCTAAAAATGAGCTACCAGGATGCAGGAAAAAGTAGTTCTTCAACCTTGATTTTCCCCCTTTCCTCCCCAATATGTAGAACCGCTCTGCGGATTTAGAATACAGCCTCCCTCCTACAATAGTTTTTTAGCTGATCAGTTCTGTGTATGTTTAAGAAGGTAAACAAAGCAGACATGCCAGGGTCAGAATGGTTACTTGAAGGAGAGTTCACCCAAGAAAGTGAAATGCTTGCATGATTCCTCTTGCACTGCACAGTTCCCTGACAAGATTCTGGCCATGAAGCACATTTCACAGCTGATATGGCCCCAAGGTGGTAGTTCTGAAATTTTGTGCCCCAAGATGTTGTTGGACTCCAGTTTCCCAGCATGGACAGTATTCGGGGATTCTGGAGGTCTATTGTGGTGAGAGAGAGCAGAGACCTCCGCACTTAGGGTCGATAAATTGCTGAACACGGGGTTGCCTTTAAATGTTAATGGCAGAGGCGGCGGCATGAGTCTGAGATCCTTAAAGAAAATGGGTGAATTCATATTCTTCACTCCCACCATTCCTTCTCATACACAATTTCCCTTTAGGTGTTTTAGGTGGATTTCTTTTAAGGAAAACTTCCAAAGCTAATATATTTTAAGAATACTTTCCTAATAATGGCTTAATATCATTTAAAAAGTTGCATAGCAGGCAGATTCTCAACAGTTTTAACGTGTGTGTGTGTGTTTCTTTATTCATTTGGGCCATAAATATAGATAAGAAATTGGTTTTTTTTTAATGTCTCAAATGTTAGGAACCTGTGAAAATCATAGACCAACAATACAAAACTGAGAGAGAAAAACTGCAAAAGATCAGACTGCTTCTGGTAAGTTGATTTTACAGAAGTACTTTCTAAATGCATTGCTGGTTGGTACAATATAATTTCAGAATAACGTCCTGAATATTATTTTGTATAATTTAATGCAGTGGTTCTCAACCTGTGGGTCCCTAGATGTTCCTGGACGGCAACTCCCAGAAGCCTCCACCACTCGCTGTGCTGGAAGGAATTTCTGGGAGTTGCAGTCCAAGAACATCTGGGGACCCACAGGTTGAGAACCACTAATGTAACGTGAGCAGTACGACAGTGGAACAAATTACCTCGGGATGTGGTGAGTGCTCCAGCACTGGGGGGAAATGGACAACCATGTGTCAGACCTGCTTTGATTTGGATTCCGAATTGAGTAGGGGATTGGACTTGGTAGCCTTATCGGATCCCCTTCCAACCTTATGTTTGTCTGGTTCTCAGATTCTATCATTGGATTGTTTTTGAATGTCAGGCTACATTTTTGTAAAAAAAGAAGAATGACAAGAAAGAAGAGGAAATTTATATGTTTTGTTTTTAAACTCTCTTCAGGCCCGACGCAATAGAGAAATAGCCATTTTACAACGCAAGATTGATGAGGTTCCCAGTAGAGCTGAGTTAACACAGTACCAGAAGAGATTTATTGAACTTTATGGTCAGGGTATGTATATCAAACAGGAGTGAATTCGTCACAGCAAAATGCTATAAACCTATGCAGCATGGTGCTTGGCTGCACTTCACTAATGCTATTGCTTTGAGGGCTCTTTGACATTCACAGCATACAGCTCCACTTGTGAGGTTTTACATAATGCCTATAAATGTGTCCTTTTTTTTTTTTAAATGTGTCCTTGAGCTTAAGGCAAAAGAAGTAGTACCTGTGATCATTTTTCTATGTTTGTAGTGAGTTTAGCCACTGAGCTCAGTATTCTGGGAAGAATCCCATATAACATTAGTTCTCAATCTTGAGTGCCTAGATGTTTTTGGATTAAAACTCTCAGAAGCCTGCACCACTACTGGGCTGGCTATGACTTCTGGGAGTTGTAGTGCTGGGAACCTGTATAATGTTATACAGCATTCTGCCCTGTGATTCATGAATTTCCCTTTGCCCATGTGGTGGGAAACCAACTGCACGCAGAATCGAGTCAAACAACATACTAGACTCTCTATTTAAGGACTGCCCTCTAAAGTAAGCCTGTTCATACTGTTCCTACTAGAAACGAATAGGTGTGGAATTTGTTATACAGTTGGAAGGTGAAGCTAAGCATAGTCAGACAAGAATCCTGGACTTTAAGAAAGCCAATTTTTGTTAACTTAGGGAATTATTGGCTGTGATTCCATGGGCCGAAACACTGAAAGAGAAGGGAGTCCAAGATGGATGGGGGTTCCTTAAAAGTGAGATATTAAAGGCACAATTTAAAACTGTTCCAACAAGAAGAAAAAATGGGAGAGGTCTAAAGAAACCACAGTGGTTTACTAAAGAACTTTCAGCTCCGCTAACTATAAAGAAAAACAAGTACAAGGAATGGAAAAATGGGAAATGCACCAAAGAGGAATATAAGCAAACAGCTAATATATGCAGGGGGGGATGGTAAAAAAAGCTAAAGCGCAAAACGAACTTAGACTTGCCAGAGAGATTAAAGATAATAAAAAGGGTTTCTTTAGTTATGTCCGCAGCAAAAGGAAAAATAAGGAAATGATAGGCTCTCTGTGTGGCGATGATAACCAGTTACTAACAGGAGACAAGTAAAAGGCAAAAATTCTCAACACCTTCTTTGCCTCCGTTTTCTCCAAAAAGGAAGAAAGAGATCTGCTGGGACAAAGAATAGATGAGGTAGGATGGGAATTGCAACATAGAATAGGTAGAGAGCTAGTACAGGAACACCTGGAAACATTAAATGAATTTAAGTGTCCTGGGCCAGATGAATTACACCCAAGGATATTAAAAGAACTGGCAGAAGTAATTTCAGAACCATTGCCAATAATCTTTGAGGAGTCCTGGAGAACAGGGAAAGTCCCCATCGATTGGAGGAGGGCTAATGTCCCCATATTCAAAAGGGGGGGAAGAGGACCCAAATAATTACTGCCCACTCAGTTTGACTTTAATTCCTGGAAAGATCCTAGAGCAGATTATTAAATAGGCAGTCAGCAATTATTTTACAAACAATGCTGTCATTACAAGAAGTTAACACGGGTTTCTTAAAAACAAGTCATGCCAGACTAAATTGATCTCTTTCTTGATAGAATTACAGGCCTGGTGGATGAGGGGAATGCTGTGGATATTGCTTATCTGGACTTTAGTAAGGCCTTTGATAAGGTTCCTCATGGTATTCTTGCTAAGAGGTTAGTAGAAAGTGGGATAGACAGTGCCACTGTTAGGTGGATTTGTAATTGGTTGACTGATCGTACCCAAAGGGTTATCATAAATGGCCTCTCTTCAGCTTGGAGAGACATGACCAGTGGGGTACCCCAGGGTTCTGTTCTGGGTCCAGTGCTGTTCAATATCTTTAATAATGACTTAGAGGAAGGAATAGAGAGTATGCTAATTAAATTTGCAGATGATACCAAATTGGGAGGGGTTGCTAATTCCCTAGAGGATAGGATGAAAATCCAAAAGGACCTTGACAGATTAGAGTGCTGGGCCAAAGCTAACGGAATGGATTTCAACAGAGGGAAATGTAGGGTGCTACATCTAGGTAAAAAGAATGAATTGCACAGATATAGGATGGGGGATACTTGACTGGAAAATAGTACCTGTGAAAGGAATCTGGGAGTCTTGGTTTCCCACAAATTGAACACGAATCAGCAGTGTGATACGGCAGCCAGGAAAGCCAATGCGATTCTTGGTTGCATCAACAGAACGATAGTGTCTAGAACGAGGGAAGTGATAGTACCAATCTATTCTGCTCTGGTCAGACCCCACCTGGAGTACTGTGTCCAGTTCTGTGCACCTCAATTTAAAAAGGATGTTGACAACCTCAAGTGGGTGCAGGGGAGGGCGACCAGGATGGTTGAGGATCTGGAGGAAATGTCTTATGAGGAATGGCTTAGGGAACTGGGAATGTTTAGCCTTTCAAAAAGAAGGCTGAGGGAGGATATGATAACTATGTTTAAATATTTGAAAGGATGTCATTGAAGAGGGATCATGTTTGTTTTCCATGGCTTCAGAGACTAGGACTCGGGGCAATGGTTTCAAACTTCAGGAAAAGAGATTCCATTTGAACATTAGGAAGAACTTCATGACAGTTAGAGCTGTTCGGCAGTGGAATATGTGCCACAAAGGGTGGTGGAGTCTCCTTCTTTGGAGGTTTTTAAGCAGAGGCTGGATGGCCATCTGTCGGAAATATTATGATGGGGGTTCTTGCATGGCAGGGGGTTGGACTGGATGGCCCTTGAGGTCTCTTCCAACTCTATGATTCTATATACAGGGGAGCTTCAAGAATATCTCATCAATGGTGTGATTTGGAACCATGTGATTTGGAACCATGTACTTGCATCCAGAGCTGCCTAGATGCACTAAGCACATCCGATCTCGCCTGATTTCGGAAGCTAAGCAGGGTCAGCCCTGGTTAGTACTTGGATGGGAGACCACCAGGAAATACCAGGTGCTATAGGAGCCTGGAGTAGGAGCTGGCAAACCACTCCAGTATTCCTGCCAAGAAAACTCCATGGACGTGGGGTCACAAAGAGTCGATCACGACTGTATTGACACAACACACACACACACACACACACACACACACACACACACACACACACACACACACACACACTTGCATCCAGGGCCTGCTAATGTCATGGTCAAGAAGTTACTTTTTTAACTTTGGGGGATTTGGGGAGATGCAGTCTGGCAAAAATAGAGTTTCCAAGCTCTATTCTTTGTCTTCAGTAAGAAGGAAGGAAGAGTATGTTTGTGTAGAAATGGGAATATTGAAATAAGTAGGGGCCATGGAAAATAAGTAGGAGTAGCAGATGACATGTTGTTTCCTAAAGTCTGGTGAAATGTTTTGTTCCTAGAGAAGCTTCTTATGGATTGTAGTTTCCAATGGAAGAGAAAAATAACAGTGTGTCCCAAATTTACAATGAAGTTACAGGGTTCCATATATAGTGTTCCTTGAATTTGACAGAACCTGATAAAAGGGCCATGCCAAAAGATCCAGACTCACCTCAGAGACTGTATTCCTTCCAAAGTCTTGGTTGCTACTTGTTTGTTTGCTTTTCAAACAGATGCCGAGCCCTTGTGGTTACAATGATAAATTATACATTTGAGCACACAACATCGTAGCAGCTGCATTTCTTTGTTTTGAAGAAGCTGCTTCCAGCATTACTGCTTGCTGTAGTCCCAACCTGATATTTTGCTCATGTATAATAGCTATTTGTCCCTTTGTATTTTTCTCCAATTTTGTTTTTAAAAAGAGGGGGAGCTGCCTCTCTGTGTGTGTACATGCTGATACTGTATCACCATCCAAAGCAAAGTAATGTATGAATTTTACCTGTCTGCCTCTTTAGGCTGTTCAGTGCCATTAACGGCTATAAAGAGTGTTCTGTGTCAGAAAATGCATTACCTCTCTTTAGGCTGGTGCTGTCATTGTAGCAGCGTCCCTGCTGTGCTTAATGTAGTGAATTGATGATTTAAGAGAATTCTACCTTTTGCCTGCCTGATCTATGCTAAACGAGCATTGCAAATCATTTAGAATAACCCTTTCTGCTTTACAAGCTGAAATCCTGTAGCTTCTCATAAATTTATGTGAGCTACTATTCACAGCATGTTGATTTTATGTTAAGATATATAGCCTGGCTTTTGTAGGTTGGTTGAGTACTTGAGAGTATGTGCTTCCTTCCCCTCTACATTTTAACAGAGTGTCAAAAACTCAGAAGAACCCTGAGAAAAATTGAATTTGCCGCATGTTGGCTGTGTTCCAAACCATCTCATGCAGGGCTTCCCCACAGCTGAAAGATATTTGCAATTCCCCCCCCCTCACACACAGTTCAGAAGGTCCCTTGAGCTTAAGGAATGTTTTTATAGGATGAGTGCCTATAGGGGAGGTATAGCTGGGCCTGAAACATGGTCTTGTCTTTATGGAAGACTTCATACCCCTTTGCAAATTGAAGCTTATTATTTCTCCCCTTTACCACCAGTTGAAGCTTTGGGGTTAGGTCAAGAGGAGTGGTTTACAGTTTTGATTCAAACTTCAATGTTCCCATCATAGCTGCATTTAAAAAAAATAGAATGTGTAGATGACCCCAAAGTGTAATGGGTGTTCTTCTAGAACAGGGGTCCTCAACCTAAGGCCCCGGGGCCGGATGCAGCCCCCAAGGTCCTGAATCCGGCCTCCTGGACCAATTGCAACCCCCCCCACCTACCCCCTGCTTTGCGAGCAAGCCAGCCTCCGCAGCTGCTTCTATTGCTGAGGCAGTTCAAAGCAGTGGGCTATGTCGCTTCTCCCACTCCCCCCCCAACTACCACCCCGATAATCAGCATGCTGATCTAGCATGCTGGCTAGTGGGGCATTCAAAGTGGGAGGGCTATGGCAAGGTCCCCCACTCCCTCCCCCCTTTTTCCCATGTTGACCTTTTTTTTTTGGACTGTGGGCCGGCCCCCAGTGGTGTCTGGGGCATGGTGGACCGGCCCACTGTTTGAAAACTTTGAGGACCCCTGTTCTAGAAATATGAATGGGGTGGATAATCCCTGGCCCTCATGGTACTCAAGGGGGGCTTTCTGCTATTTAATAGTAATTGAGAGTGGGAAACAGATCTAATGAATGAAGGATATCAAAAAGAAAAGATGATTAGCCTGTAATCCAAAACACATGTTTGTGAAATTTAAAATTGTGTTGAAATGAGTACATACACACAGGGGTGTATTCTAAATTGAAAGACTTGGTCACACACCCTAATAAAGTTGTCATATTTAAATCTACAGAGGGGTGTTCATCTTAATTTAAATCTACAGAGGGGTGTTCATCTTAATAGTGTCCAAGTCAAGTCTCATTTCATCTCTTCTACCCATATATGTACCTGTATTGTTTTGTACTAAAATACTGATTTCTTTGCAGTATCGGCAACTCACAAGGAAACTAAGCAGTTCTTTACTCTTTATAACACACTGGATGATAAGAAGGTATATCTGGAAAAAGAGGTAAGCTGTCTTCCAGAATTTGAAGTTAGATCAAAATGGCAGAAATTCCGTTGCGCAGCCCTGTGGGAGTAAAAGAAATGGCAGTAGTGTCGGCAGCCAGTTGCTGTTGAGTAAGGACATCCTTTGGTGATTTGGGTGTGCATGTAATTCCTGTGCAAGGTAGTGATGTCACTCCCCCCTGCCCCCCCCCCCAAAAAAAACACCAAAGGAATCCATTAATCAGTGGCATTCATTGTTGATGACTTCCTTCCCATTCTGCCCACTACAAATTTTAGCCAGTTTATCTTCCCCCATGTAATACTTTCATATATGATTTTTAACAGTGCAAATCTGTAGCCATTTACCAAGGAGCAACTCCTATTGAACTGCTTCTGAATAGACATATTTCCAGTAATCTGCCCCTTTCACAGACAATTTAACAAAAATCTTTTCTCACTTTTAAATAATGCTTCTAGTTCCTGCGACTCCAGAGAAAAGTCTGGATGGTTAGTTTGGTGCATAGTAATATATCAGCTTTGCAGTCTGGACGTGGTTCTGATCAGGCCCAAGGGACTTTGTTATTTTGTTTGTTGTTTTCTTTGAGAAGAGATAGCATCACAAAATATCACTTGAAAATGGTATTTGGAAAACTGAATGGTAATTTTTTTTAAAATCTGCTCTGAGGATGTTACATGAGAAATCAGGAATTGCACATTCCATTTTCATACCAGAGCACAGTTGGTTGCTCTTGTTTTGTTTAATATACAGGATGTTCTTTTTCTAGAAAGGAGAATAGCACTCTATATGTAGCAGTGTAACACATCTTCTGATGAGAAGATAACGCAAACCCCCCAGCCCTCAATAAATGACTTTGAGTCAACAGAAATTATTTTTGTGAAGGATATTATTATTCAGCCTGATTTGAAGTAACACATAGCTTTTAAAATGGACAGGAAATAGATACGCCCCTGAGCAAGGGGAAATGCAAGAGCAGTACATAGGTAACACGGGCAAATTGTGGTTCTCTGGATATTGTGCTGAGACTTACCTACAATTCAGCAGATCTAAGTTATTTCTTTCTTTTGGATCTGTTTTCCTAATCTTTCAGCCTCCGATTCCATTGTCCTCTCCTGTTCTCGATTCCTGAGCCAATCGTTTATTTCTTGTTATTTCTGAATGTTTCAAACAAACTCGAGAATGCATCGGGTGGCTAAAAGTATGGACTTGGCTTGTTCCCTATTCTTCTGCACCAGAGGTAGTAATGGGTGAACTTCCAGATTCAAAGGCTTTTCTGTGATTGTTTGCCAGCACAGCTAGTAGGAAGGTGATGAGACATACAGTCCAACAGCCTTGGGAGGGTCACGAGCCCCTTCATCTCCAGTGCATATATACATCTAGAGAACTGGCCATGTTCTTCCACCTTTGACTGTTTTGATGCACAATTCTATACAGCCTGCTTTAACTAAAGTAAAGGGTACGATGGTAAAGTTTAACATTGGACTACATCTCATATCAGTCTCCTTCCATTCCATTCCATTTTCCCTCCAACAAAACAGTAGTCATGGAGATGTCCTGTGGTTTAAATTCTTCCACTGTGCAAGCAAATAAACCTATGTTGTGGTTCTTCTGTGCACTTAGGCTGTCTGCACATCAGGACACAGGATGAGAATCTAAACTGGTATTGATATTTAAGAAAGCCAACTTGGTGCTTTCATGTAGAAGCATACCAGATAGTGAAGATGTTCATGCTCTTAAATGTTTTCAGTGTTACCATCATTTTGTGAAAGAACATGGGTGTGCCTTGTAGCACAATAAAGTTAGTCTGTGCAAGATTTAACCTTTCTTCTCCGGAAGGACTAAGAATGTACTAATTCTGAATACATGTGGCTTTCATTTACAAACAGAAACGGAGGTCTACGATGACTGTTTATTATTTATTCATTTTATAGTATTTTTACCCCACCTTTCTCCTTGGAAAAGGACCCAAGGCATCTTACAGCAATGGGGGATAATGTCCAGTACAATTAAGACATGTTCAAGTACTGAGAACAGGGAACTGAGGGACATTTTACAGCATTAAAAGACAACATTACATTAAAGCTACAGGAGACCACAAGCAGTTAAAAGAGAGTAAAAATCCATGTAAAGTTATGGTGGAAACTAACATTGAAAACATAGTGTCAGTGTAATCACCCAAGGTTATAAGTGGTTATAAACACAAAGTCTATGTGATCCTATAGATTCATATGGAAGACACATAATAGGTAGTCCATCATTTAGGAAAAGCTTGCCTAAAGAGAAAGGTCTTTACCTGTTTCCGGAAAGACATCAGAGATGGGGCAGTCCTGGCCTGTAGTGGGAGGGAGTTCCAGAGCCTGGGCGCCACAGCCAAGAAGGCCCTTTCATGTGTTCCCACATGATGTCCCTGTGAATGTGGTGGGATGGAGAGAAAGACCTGATGGCCTTAACACCCGAGCTGGTTCATACTGTGAGACTCGATCTTTGAGGTAGCTTGGACCCAGGCCATACAGTGCTGTAGGTCAAGGTCAGCACCTTGAATTGTGCCCAACAGCTGATTGGCAGCCAGTGGAGCTGCTTTAATAGGGGTGTAATATGACCTCTGTAAAACTCTGATACTACTTGCTAGTACGACCTAATCAGAAATCAAGCCTTCCTGTTATGGTGGGATTAGACCCCCCACCACCACCACCACCAGTTCTAGGTAGCACAGCCAATACTGAGAGATTGTGAGTAGAAATGGGGATGAATTGTTGATGAACTAATAACCTTAAATTTTGTCCCCCACCCCACCCCCGCCATTCCCCCTCTCCTGTTCTTTTATTTTCTGTTGTGCGGGATCCGTCATGGCTGCCACTATTGCAGCCACTGCTGCCCTCTCATCTCCTTTCTGTGTGCAGCACTCTGCACCAGCATTGTTATATCTTCACACATAAATGTGCACCACTCAATGATATCAAACGTGTGAATAACTTAGCACTGAAATCACTTTCTGTAATTCAGTATGAATCAAACACAGTGCTTCTGAAGGAAGTGATTCACATCCCAAACTGCCAATCATCAAGTCTTGAGTTACTTAATGCTATAACATACCATACATATACAGTGGTACTCCGACTTAAGAACAGCTCGACTTAAGAGCAATTCGAGTTAAGAGCGGAAAACTGTTGACATTTTAACTGCCACCTTACACATTTAAGATATGGCCTGCGCGACTTACAAATTGTTTTTTATTTTTTAACTTCTTTTCAATTTTTTAGATAAGTACCCCTACTTAAGAGTAGTTTGACTTAAGAGCATGCATTCAGAATGAATTAAAATTCGTAAGTTGAGGCACCACTGTATACAGTAACACCTCTTAAGACGAATGCCCCGTAAGATGAAAAACTCACAAGACAAAAAAAATTCCGGGAATAGGGATGCTTTGCATAACAAAAAATTCCTATGGGATGCTTCACAAGACAAAAATCTGTTCTGCATTTTGAAACAAGTTCCCCAAGATGCATTGCACCCCCATAGATTATGGAAGGGTGGGAGGAGTTTTTTCATCAAGTTTTGGAGCCCTTTTTGCAGCTGTTTTTGGACTTTTAAACTTGGAAAGGCAAGGAGCTGAGGTTTCCTTACTTTCTTTTTTGCTTTTGAATTGTTTCCGATTGCTATGCAGGCAAGAACGGGCTAGTGCATCTTGTTTGGTGCTTGCATTTTTTTTCTTTTGGATAGTTTTTGATTGCACTATTGGTGGGAGACTGCAAACAAACTGGTGCTGGCTTTTGCACCTTGGGAGGGTGATAGTCCAGCTCTGCATGCCTTTAAAGTGAGCTTTATAAAGAGGGCTGAACAAAAAAGGGGCCATTTGCCTTTTTTCAGACCTCCAGAACAGATTAATCGGTTTCCCATTTATTCCTATGGGAACTGTGCTTCACAAGACAAAATTTTCGTAAAACGAAGTGACCTGTAGAATGAATCAATTTTGGCTTAAGAGGTATTACTGTATTTAGGTATGTATGATTGATACACTGGTCAAAGACACTATGATAAGATGGGCAGAAAACTTTGGTTATTCTATCCATTTAAACAAATGGGACTCTCTGTGGAATACAGTTAAAATCTTTAAATCTATTTCTTTTAAGGAAAACTTAAGATGTTCTATAGATGGCATTCGCACCACACCGATTATCTAAGATGTATAATTGCTCACCCAAATGTGGAAATGTAAACAGACTGTGGTACTTTTTACCATATGTTGTGGACATGTAAAGAGGCCGAATTGGATTAAAACTTTTTTAGATAGATGTCTGAAGATTAAGATTGAGCTTAGACCCTTTTTTTATTAAAAAGTATATATTTTTCATATGATCAGAGATATTTTCACCATGTAATTGTTGCTGCAAGGATATTGTATGCGAAATTCTGGAAACAACCAAACGTGCCAACAGAGAAGAATATTCACGAAAAGATAAGAGAATGTATCGAAATCGATAGACTCTCCGGCTATTTAAAGGGAGACTATGATGAGATCTCTCGGAAAAGATGGCAAGAAGTAACAAACTTATTAGTACTGCAATAATATTTGGCAATTTATCAATATGTTATATTACTCTTCTTTTACCTTAACATATTCAATGTAAATTTTAGATTCTATCCCTCCCCTTTTTTCCTTTTCCCTTTTCCCCCCCTTAAAAACCCAATAAAATTATAAATTAAATATTTAGGTATGTATCAGCCATTATTTTGTCCGAATGATTAATTTTTTCCCATAATGAATGTGCCATAAAAATATTTTTTTTCTGTTTTTTCTAGGTTAATTTGCTGAATTCAATTCATGACAACTTCCAGCAGTAAGTCATCTGTCCCCCCCCAAAAAAAAATGGGCTAGCAGCCTTATAGACACAGCTTGGGCATTCTGCCCCTTTATGATGACCAATCTTGATTTATTACCATGAAGGTTATCTTTTATATTCTTCTATTCAATTGATTCCCATAGTACTTTCCCCACTTATTTTCCCCCCATGACTTTGTGACAATCATCACCTTGTTCACTGTTTTTCAAGGGGGTATATTTTAAATAAAAACACAACCCCTATGTGTTTCCTATGCAAAGGCGCAATTTGAGGTTAAAACTAGCTAGCACTCATAGCTTTTACATGAAATTCAGAGAACTTCACTGGGGATACATAGTTTATCCATGCTTTTTTAAATAGCAATAGCTCACTTTGCATTGCAAAGTGACTAATCCAGAGAACTCATAAACCTTTGAGGTGACATTTCTATCAAAGTTGGTGGATTTGGTTTTCATGGATTATGTACAGGATTGTACTGGTTCCAAGAGCATATTTTAAGGACATATCTAGATCCTGGCTTTCGCTTGATATTATTTGCTTGTTATCAGATGAGAATTCCTAAGAAATGACCCCAAAGTAACTTACGGAGTCAGCTGATTACTGCATATAGATCTTGACAGTAGGGTATTTTCTACATACTGTATCTGTCTTTAAATGGCACATTGCAGTAGGAACAGGGCCTAGGCAAATATTCTTCTTTCCTCCATTTCAGTTTCTAATCTCTGCCTGCTCTGTAGCGCAGTGGTTAAATGCCTGTACTGCAGGTAAAACTGTGCTCACGACCTGGGGTTCAATCCCAAGTAGCAGGCTCATCGTTGTCTCAGCCCTCCATCCTTCCAAGGTCAGTAAAATGAGCACACAGCTTACTGGGGGAGGCAATGTGTAGCCTTCATACTGTAATTAAAAACTGTAAACGGCCCAGAGACTAATTGAAGTGGTATGGGCTGGTATATAAGCAGAACACTTTGCTCCATTTGCCTCCCTGTTTTTTCTCCCCATCTGTCATTTGCAAGCAAGTCACAGTTTATCATGAAAGTCCTTCATTGAAGAACACCCTTTCCTATGCTTCAAACGTTTGCTCAGCATCCATTTTTCCTTTCAGAGCCATGGCTTCTTCAGGTTCCCGAGACCAGTTTCTGCGGCAAATGGAACAGATTGTAGAAGGAATTAAGCAGAATCGAATGAAGGTTAGATAATGTGCTTTTTTGCAGATGGTTGGTGTTTTGTAAAATTAGGATCTTAAATCTTTGCAATAAGCTACACGCGAAAATCTGGAGGTCCTTCCATTTCTTGTGCCGCTAGTCTGTCCTTTCTTCTTTATGCATGAAGATGCCACAACCTCTTAACAATTCAGATAAAAACCCGGTGATTAAGTGAAGATATAACTGCAAGCCAAGGCCAAGTACAGTATGAGGACCACAGTTTCTCAAGGAAATTAGTTCTAAGTCTCCTGTAGATGCTGGAAAATGCAGAAATATTGAACCCTATTACATGACAAGGTCTCTGGGTGCCACTTGTAGCCAGTTCTGATAAATACACCCTAGAAATGCATATAAACACATATTTGTGGTATCTTTATTTAGTGTTTTCAGGCACCAGATAGATCAATCAGCAGATACTCGTCTTGTAGTTGGGGGGGTGTGTTTCTATTATATACATGACCTGAAAGTGAATGGCTTGGTATGCTATAATTGTCTGTTCTTATGCCACATGTGCTTGTACATACACACACATAAGTTTCCCTGAATCCTTTCCAAATGTTTTCTGCAGCACCTCTTTGTGAATCTTCTTTACCTACTCTTCATTCATAAAGGGCCTTATTCTCAAATAAATAGCAATAGAGAGCAAGTGTTTTAGAGCCTTCCAGCATTCCCATGCCACAGGCACGCACACACACACAAACACACACTTTAGACTTGTAAAAAGGCTGATTGTGCCAGAATTGTCCCTCCTGACTCAAACAGGGCACAAGAGACCTTTTAATTTTAAGTAGAATATCGACCTCTGGAAAGTGCCCATCTCGGCTTGAATGAGTTGTTCAGTTCATAAGTTTGATGAAGAATGGCTACCTCCCCATTGCCTCAAAGCAAGACACTAGGTATGATGAGATGAGCTACATGGCTTCCTGCCTTGGTCAGAAGAGCAGGTCATGCTGCTTCTAATTTTTAAGAAAATAGTCAAAGGTAGAGCCTCATTATCCATTTGACTTTTTGAGTTTCAAATGAGAGGTGTAGGAAAAGTCACTATAAGGATTTCTGGCTTCTGGCAGTGAAGGGCACATAGCAATGTCATCTCTTGTTTGTCTGGTCTTCTGTAGGATGAAGGTAAAAATTCCACCTGACAATTAAGTGCCTCCATTTGTCCATAGATATGTCAGTGGCTATGTGGCTGGTATGATTAATGCGCAAGCAGATAGAAAGCCGTCACCTTCCCACCTGAGTGGTACCTATTTATCTACTTTTCATCTTAGAAGATGTAGATGCAGGGCACTTGGAGACGTCTTCGTGACAAAAATCAGATTTTTTTTTCATGTTGCTATGCATTATATGTAAAATTCTTTCCCCTCATTCCATCAGATGGAGAAGAAAAAGCAAGAGAACAAAATGAGAAGGGATCAGTTAAATGATGAATATCTGGAGTTACTGGAAAAGCAGAGGCTTTACTTCAAAACGGTCAAAGAATTTAAAGAGGTAAAGGGGAAAGAGAGGTGTTCTAACAGCAGTAGAGAATTTATATGCAGAGCCAGTCTGCCCCATGTTATACTGCTCATGAGAAATGCTGCTTTATACATCCCTGGCTTAGATTCAAGAGAATGATGGAGCTTGAAAAGGCCTGCAATGTGGGAATCCAAAATATATCTGATAGATGGCCGTCTTACTTGCTGTTGAATACATCCAGTGTCTTGTTATGGGCAGGATTTTTTTTTAATTTTAAATTTATTTTTGTATCAACATGTATTTTTTTCCTGATCTTCTAATGGTCCAAGATTGTGGGAAACAGAACTGAATCTGTTGCTTGTAAGTGGGCCTACAAGATATTGGAGGGATTCTTTAATATTAGTATTTTAAATTGGTCTAAGGACTGTAATAAAATATCTCTACGTAGTATGGTATTTCAGCTACTCCTTTGTTGTCCTATGTGATTCCTCTTAAACAGTCCCGTCTCTTTTCCACCCTATCCCATTGCTTTACATTCCTCCAGTACCTGTGGAAGATGTTCAAAACAGGCGATAGGTGCCCACCTTTCTCCATTAGTGCCTGCTCCCCACCCACATTGTGGGTGGACTTGGTAGTTCTTCCTATTAAGCCTGGTGGATCAAAGTTCTGAGTAGCCACGCCTAAGAGCATGTTCTTAGTAATATTCATTATTGTTAAATGTTTGAAACGTCTTGTCTTTTATCAACAGGAATGCCGTAAAAATGAAATGCTTTTGGCCAAGCTGAAAGGCAAGAGTTCTTGAACAACTTCAGAGAACCACTCCTTTGTAGAATCAAGTTTATCATCTTCCACATTTAGTTCAATCCACCCAGTGACTTGATCGGTTCATATTGAAGATTTAATGAATCAGCACAATATTACTTTGATTTTGTATGTATGTGTAAATATATATATATTAAATATATTCTTTCCTATTTTCATTTATCTTTGCACTAGTTGATATTTCTGGAAGAAAACAGGCTTTTCAAAACATGTATCATTTTTAAACCACAAAGAATAAATCAAAATGCATTTGACAAAAGCCTCCGACTGATTTCATCAGCTTATTGTTGTGAAGAGGATTTGAAGGGCTTTCTCTCCAGAAAATTAGTTTTGTTTTCTTCACTGAATTATTAGTTGGGCATCTAACTCTCTCGCAGAAATCTCCATTGTGGGTTTCAGATCTAGGTAAACTAGAGTTTAAATCATGTTCAACTTCACATTGGGAACAGTACATCTGAACTATGGAATGAAAAGGTATTTGGCACTTGGTCCTTACAGCTAGTGGTGAATGGGTGTAAGAAATGTAAATGAGTCTCACAAACCCAAGCATATAGTTGCTTCAGAGGTTGATGGACAGACTTAGTCATTGGGGTGGGTGTTGTGCACAGAGGCTTCTGCTGATGACAAATGGCAACCACCACTTGTTCCCCACTGTTATGTGAAGACAAAGGATTATGAGTGCTCCAGGGTCAGGTGGCAGCAATTGGAATCTAACCTGCTCAAAAGACAAACAGAAGGCACTTCTGTACATTCACTAAGCGAATAGGATGGTCTATAGCAGTGCTCCCCAACCTTTTTGTCCCCGCGGACCGGGAAATTTTTGATAATTTTTCTGTGGCCCGAAGCTGGGGGTGGGGGTGGGGAGGGGGGGAGAATGCGAAAGGGGGGGAGGCAAAGGGGGGGGGGGAAAGCAAAAGGGGGGGGGTGAAAGCAAAGGATGGGAGGGAAGGAGGAGGGGGAGGCACGAGAGCGGCGGCGGCGGCACTCACCGGCCTGGGGCGGCGGGTGTGCCACTCCCCCCCACACAGGGGCGGGGTGGGGGGGAACCCGGGGCTCCTGGGCAGGCGGGCCCCCACCTCCTCCTCCGGCGCCAGGGCCGGGAGCCGCACGCGGGTCTCGCTGCTGGCGCCCCGCTTGCTCCTGCTGCCGCCGCCGCCGTGGGCCTCCTCCTCCGCCGGGGAAAGCAAGCGGGGCGCCAGCAGCGAGACCCACGTGCGGCACCCGCCCGGCCGCGCCAGGAAGCGCCCTCGCGGCACCGACGAGCCGCCGCCGCCTCCTCCTGCTCCTGCTCTGGTTCCTCCTCCTCCTCCTCCTCCTCCTCTTGCCGCCGCTGCCGGAGGAGCAGCAGCAGCCGCCCCCCTGCAATCGCCCCCCCGCCATCGCCCCCGTCCCGCCGGCACCGCCGCCACCCCTCCGCAATTGCCCTCGCTGTTGCTGCTGCTGCTCCTTCGGCGGCGGCGGTGGGAGGAGGAGGAGGAGGAGGAGGAGAAGAAGGAACCGGAGCAGGAGCAGGAGGAGGAGGCGGCGGCTCGTCGGTGCCGCGAGGGCGCTTCCCGGCGCGGCCAGGCGGGTGCCCGCGCGCGGGGCGCCGGGACCAGGAGGGGAGGGGAGGAGGGAGGCAAAGGCAAAGGCGGGCGGCGGCGGCTGCGCTCCTCCAGCCTTCCTCCTCCACCGGCCGCCCACGGGAGAGAAGAGGAGGAGGAGGAGGGCGGCGGCGGAGGAAAAGGGGAGGAGCCTCCCCTGCCTCCCCACCCGTTTGGCACCGGTCCCCATAGCAGTGATGGTGAACCTTTTTAGCCAAGTGCCCAAACTGCGGAACTCACTAATTTTTCACAAAGTGCCAATACAGCAATTTAACCTGAATACAGGTGGCTGTGAAGGTGTGATGTCGGGTGACCACAGAAAGGGCTCCGAGTGCCACCTTTGGCACCCATGCCATAGGTTTGCCAACACTGGTCTATAGTTTCTTCTGAATGCTGCTCAGTGCACACATTCCACTGTGTTGCTTCTGCACACACACACAGAGAGAGAGAGAGACAGAGAGAGAGAGAAGTACTTCAGAGAAGAGCACGAAGCTTAGAAACATGAAAGTGAGAGAATCTGATGGGGCTTTGAATCCAAGCCCATGCAGCTCAATTAGCTGTAGAGATTGGATTAAAAAACAAATATGGTAACTGTTCATCCCTACAGAAGCCTAAACTGCTTATAGTTTGGGACCTAAAATTTCAGTCTTCATGTATAGTACTAAACAAAACATTTACTATTGCTTTTAAAATGGCAAATGCTAAAACTAACAACTTAATTTTGATCAAGTTTGTACCAACTTGGCATTGTTTTTAAAATTATTTGAGGCCTCAATGTGCATCATGTGAAAGCTAAAGCTTGACAAAATTCGAGTGGAAAGTCTGAATGTGCACAAACAGGATTTGTATTGTCATCCATCTCTTTCCTGGCCTGTATGCTCTCATCTGAAATGTGGGATCAAAACCCTCTTTTGACTCACTGTAACTTGTATTGGAGACAATGGAATGCCAGTACACTTCACGCTCCTCTGTTTGGCTGTTGGCTTCTCAACCTGCTTCAGGATAGAACACATAATTAATATATCGAGTCTGTCCTCACCTAAGTTGTGTCTGATGTCAGCGGTCCAAAAAAATAGACCCATCGTCTTTGAATAATATGTGCTGTGTTTATTCCCAGGCCTCACTGGTGATAATTCATGTTCTATTGTTGGATAAATTAACAAACATGCATGCAGCCTGGTAAATGTCTTCTGCCACTAACCAATTAGCAAAGTCCTTTTTTATTGAGTTTGGGGCAAGCCTACACCCCCCCCTTCCTATCTGTTTGCTTCCAGTTGCTTTGTTTACTTGCTCTATTCCTTTCTCGATCAGAGCAGACAAGTTTCTTTCTACCTTCAGACCATGCAATTACATGGATGGTTACGAGACCCACTTCTGATTGTAATTAAAGGTCAATTGCAAGTAAAAATGTTTTCCTTTTCTGTTTAAGCTACTTGTAGAGTGGTTTTTATATGCAAAGGATTGGTTGCATTGTAATCCGGGGCACTGGATAGAAGCTGGGAATTGCAGCTGTTTCCCATATCTGCCTAACATCCAGCTGGGGTCACCAGCAACTGGATTTGTAACACTGGTGGATGTAAAGTTGAAAAAGCACCTGTTCACCTCAAAGGACAAGAGTGCTTTACACCTCACTCACAAGTCATATCTATATTTTTTGCACCCAAAAGTCAGAACTTATTAGCCTCCATCTACTACAGGTAATAGGACAAGATTGCTGAGACACTGGTATGTCTGTAAGCCAATCCTTTTTCTTAATTTCACTCAATGCCCAAGACAAAAGCAAGCCCAGCAAGGCTCAGCTTATCTGCCACGCCATTTCTCTTTGCAGTAGGGTCAGGGCCATGTCATTATTGAAACACCCTCACTTCCATAAGTATGTGTAATCAACCTTCTTAAAAATGCACTGCAAATTAACAAACTGGAATTTATACCTTGAATTACTGATGAGGAGTCAAATGTTAAAGCACTTAGTCCAGTGCAGTAAAACATTTACCTGATTACATTTGTTTTTCCCATGGCTTGACGGCAACAAAATGTGCAAAAGCATTCTTTATTCACCAATTAAATTTGCAGATGTAACTGGAAACTTCAAGGTTACTGCAAGCTTTTGCCTAGTATGTTTTTCTCCCTTGAGTGCACAGAATTTCAATGAGGTAAAATGTTCAGGCAAGAGGGAAGGGATTTCTGTGGCAAACATGAATGTTCAGAAGGCTGTTTTTTGTGATGTGTTCAGTACTGCGACGGAACACATGTTATACATATGCATACAAATCCAATTCATATTGCACAGGTAGGTATTAAAAGGGCTCTGAATGTCATCGCCAAGATACAGATATTAAAAGATAGCTGCCTATTTTATCTTACAACCTTCAGTCATTTCTGAACCATTTGGTCTTGCTCTATCTCTAAACTTGTAAAACATCAGACACTTTCTCCTGTGCCTCGTGCCTAAGGTCTCCTGTGCCTTGAATAAAAACGGTTTGTGAGACAAGGATGGGGAGTCTCAAGTTGTGATTACCAGAAGCTTGACTGAAACTCTACTTAGGGTTGTTGTTTTTACAAGACTCAGACTCCACTTGCAACTCAGACTCATTACGTCCGAGTCACAGTGGCAGGTCCCTATGATTTTAATGGAGACCTGCTGGTTTCCATTAAAATCACAGGGACTTGTAAATGCAAGTCCTAGTCTTTTATTTTTTAAAAAGAGGTGGTGGGACGGTGCTTCCACTGACCTTGGAGGAGGAGGCCATCTTCTGGGTGCACCAGATGGATGGCTGCAGTTTCCCTCTCCACGGCTGGCTCCCTTTCAGAAGGGCTTCAACCTTTCAAGAGATTGCTGCAAGAAGGAGAAAGACCTGGCCCTTCCTCCTCCACTTCCTTTGGCCTCTTGGGAGGAAGGGGAAAAGACAGCCCAGGCACAGGTAAGAAGGAGCACACTCCGAAGAGGCGGTGGCTGTGGAGGGGGTGTGGCTGCTCAGCCTGTGTGTGTGTGATGTGCCCCTCTTACCTTCTTGTCAGCAATGGCCATCTTCAGAGGCAGTAGGCCTGGCTTCCCTTCCAGGAGTTCATCTTATATTCATCTTATGAGGCTATTTCAGACCTGGGCTTGCTGCCTGCACCCAGACACCCATGCCCAGCTGATAGGTCGGCATGCACAGAGGCAGGGGGTGACTGAGGAACGGGAGTTGGCCTGCTGTCTCTGGACGTGTGCCCACCTGTCATCTGGGTGGCGCACAGTCTAAGTAAGCCTTTGGGTCTGGGCCCAGGTCTCAAGCCTCAGGGAAAGGTGAGACAAACAACTTGAGACTTAGACTTGGACCTTGGGGACTCTGGCTCGACGAGCTGCCAATATCTCTTGTATGAAGGGTGATGATGAAAACAGTGGCATATTCTACACTGGCAGGTGGAACAGATCCTCTTTCCCCCTCCCAAAATGATCTGCACTGACAGCTGTCGTTCAGGAGGAGAGCTGAGGCAACACTCGAGATCTCAGTAAGCTGTGCCATGGAGGGAAACCATCCTTTTACATGCTTATAATGGTGCTAAGGTCCAAGCACTGATTCATCTCCATGCTCGAATGAAAAGAGTCACTGCAAGCACCCTGAGGTGTCTGGATTTCTACCAGACCCAACCTGGGACAATTTCTGAAGTCACACAATTTGTATTCACTTGCCCAATAGACCCTCCTGTGCCCAGCACCACTGGAGTGGTTTCTCTTAACACCTAACACCATGGCAAGATGTGCTGAAGGGAGAAGCTGCTCCACTGGCTGGTGCATATTCTTCCAGTGGGTGACTACAATTAAATTTCATCCCTGACACTCAATTAAATTCATCCCAGTTTTGTACAACTGCAACTCTGTAAACTATCATGTCTACTTAAAAAGCTTTCATTGCTTCTTAGACCAGGAGGGCTTTCCAATGGAACAAAAATGTGAATTCACAGCTATTTACTTTGGAAAAGTGATGTCATGATTTTTAAGTAAAAATAAATCAAAGTGCTTCACAAACTGAGTGAAACAAGGCATTTTGTGTCAAAGCCTCCATCCACTATATACCTTTATTCCCTATTTTGTGGACATTCGCTTACCTCAAACTATGTAGGCCGGTGTCTGTAATATTTAGAAATCTTGTTTGGCGCTTTAAATGTCCACCATGAAAGCTTTCTGGTAACCATTACTTCCACGTAATTGTACAATAGAAATGAGTAGCAGAGCAACTGTTATTAAGCCTAGCAGTGTTTCTGTTGTGTCGTATAGTGGGTTACTTAAGTTCAAATGTGACCATCTTGGTTTCTGACATTCTCTGACTTCCACAGCTTTATGTGACAACATGGAGCACAGGGAGATTATGTACTGTTCCTTTGTGATTACTATACTGTTCCCCACCTCCCACCTCAAAGGTTCAACAGAGGTGGGGGGGGGGGCTCAGGCACAATCTGTCTACTACTTATCAAACAGGCATTTCAACAATCCCCAGACAAATCAAGACTACTTCACACTTCCACCAACAAACCATGGCTAACAACTCATACTTTATGGGTGTTGGGAAGGTTGTAAAGGTGGGCCATTGTCCACCTAATGAGCCGACGACTATCGTCCACCTAATGAGCCTATTCATGCCATGGTTCATTTTATGAGCCTATTTCAGACCAGGGTGACATAAGGTCAAAGTGAACTAAAAATGAAGGACTCTCAACTAGCTTTCCTCAGACTGACAAAGCTGCTTGGATGAGCAGTGAAACATTTCAGTCTCTCAAGAAAAGAAGTCCAGTTGCCATGACTCAACTGCCAGACCCCAAAGTTCTGGTCTTCTGCCTATACTGTTGCAATGGAAGGTCCTGATAGGTTGTATTTTCTGGTATTCTTCTGATACCTTGATATTCTCCTTTGTTATTGCTTAATTCTCATAGATAGTCGCAAATTTCATTGAGGAAGAAAACTTTGCATAGATTAAGTCAGTGTAAGGGCAGTCAGCTCTTCCTGGTGCTGTTTTATCTCTGCTTCACAAAAAGGTTCCTGAAGGCATTATTGTAATTTTTGTTAAATGCTGTATAAATGAGAGGATTGGAAAATTAGTTAGAGTAGCCAAGCCAAAGGAAGATGCTTTTGCAGACAGGTGCAATGGTGCAGGAACACAGAGAGCTTATTAGTTCATTGACAAAGAAGGGAATCCAGCAAACCACAAACACACTAATTAGAATGCCAGCCATCATCGCTGCTTTCTTCTCTTTCTGTTCCTTCCAAGTTTCTCCATCTGTCTGAAAAGTGACAGCCGCATGACGAGCTGTAAATGCCATCTGGGGCTGAGAAACTTCTTTCACCTTGACACAAAAGCAAACACAAAGACAATTTTGTTTGGATTAAAAAAAGTAATAAGGCCACAGTGCCTTTAGCATAAACTTGAATTTGCATCTTTGAACATTTTTTTAAAAAGAGTACCAGGTTTCTGAATGAGCAAGAGAGAGCTCTATAATTTAGGAACAGGGCAAATGGAATGTGTGACCCTCCAAGTACTGGTGGACTACAGTTCCCATGAGTCCCAGGCAGCACTGTCAGTGCCTTCCAACCTACTTGGGTCCTTTTGGGGAGAAAAGCAGGATAAAAATATTTCTAAAAGAGTAAGATGCAGTGTAACAACATCCGGAAGACTACACTTTCCTATACAGTACTTGGAACAGAGGCATTCTATGGCTAGTTCTGCAAGTCAGAGACATCCAAGCATACAAATTTCAGAACCTCTCTATAGAATCTGGAAGCCGAACAGTAGCAAGCAGTTTATCAATGCTAATGTCCCCTGGGCATCATGTAACTCTCGAGTAGCCTCTCATGCAGCTGGAGACAGCTGATATCAGCAAACTGTCAGTTCTCCCATGAGTACCTTGCAGTGGCACATGGACCTTAGCATCTCAGTGCTTTATCCTGGCCATAGAAAAACTTGCCTTCACCGTTGGATACTCTACTAAAACATATAAAACACCAAATAAGCTAAAACACTGTGATAAAAACTGTTCTTTATACCTTACAGCAGTCCTGTATAAAGTACCCAGGTGAGACTAGTCAGCTCTGAATGAGGCTGAGTGCCTATCCTTAACTTGATAAAGAAAGGTTATAAAGTCTCAGAAAAGGCCTTCTTAAACATGGTCACTCCAGGTCCTAAGGTGCATGTTTGTTTGCCCATCCATGAGTGTCTGATTTGTGAGAAACTGAAAGGCATTTAAATGTAGCTTTGCCTAATCGCAACGCAAGGGTGCATTTATGAGGGGTGAGCTGTGTTTTTGGCATTAGTATGCTTCCTTTGCCAAGGACAAGGAATCTCTTTGGCACAGCAGGAGAATAGCAGCCCCAGGGAGGCTGAGTGTCAACTAAAGGCAATCGTCTGTCAGCAGGACAGATAATGCCATACAGTATTTTACCTTCAGCTAGCAGATGCTGGGATGTTAGAAAGAAGATGGAAATCCACAGCAGCATCTCTTAATACTTTTAGTGTGGGCTAGGAACCAGACAGTCATTTGCCATCTCACCTCTACATGTATAATCTTGAAGACATTCCAAAATTCTCAAATGAATTATTGAGCTGCAAACATGCATATGCAGAGGGCCACCTAGGACAGTCACACAAGTCAGTGTCTGCAGTGTTTTGCTCGCTCTCCTTAATCCCTCCTTAACTTCTAAGGTACACTTTTTTGACAAGTCACATTTGCCCTAGCTACTAGGGTGTGACTACATTGGAGATGTGATTTGATCCACACCCTGCATTGTGTATGAAACTGTAGTAAGTGTTCACACAAGAGCTGCAGACTGTGTTGGGAGTTTGCTATTCATGCTTATTGTGATGCAAGGTTTTATTCCAGCTCAACTGCCTCTTCCTTCCTTCCTTCCTTCCTTCCTTCCTTCCTTCCTTCCTTCCTTCCTTCCTTGGGCATTCAGAGCAATTTGTTGCTATTAAAAATGATGTATGGGTCCCCCAAAAGCCCAGGCCCATTCATGAGAGTTGCTATAACAGAAGCTGTCTGGCACATTGTTCTTACAGCAGTTGATCATGTATGTGTGTGAAATGAAAGAGGGTAGGGGCGTGGGGAGGGAGAGAGAATTTGAGACAAAACCCTGAAGTTCTCCATGACTCTTTGCACTTTCTTAGCGCAATACTGTATATACATTCTCTTCTATTGATGTTGTCTGGGAAGGAAGAGCATAAATACAGGACACACTAATAACCACGATCCAGCAATAAGGTGATAGGATGATTCCATACCAATCTCATTATCATTATCAGAGGATGATGGAGGAGAGAAGGAAAGTATGTGGGGTTATGTTCCCCCTGGTCCTCAGCATCATGTCCCAACTGCCTACGTCATCTAAAACACCACCTATGGACACAGCTCCCATTTCTCTTCCTAGCCCTTCATTTTGTTCACCCATTATGATTATGTAAGTAGTGAATCACAGCAAAAACCCAGATAGCCATTTTTGGGGGGAGGGAATTGTTTACTGTGACCCCTTTTAACTAAGAAGGCTACCCCTGTTGCTCATGGTTAGAATCCTCTGCAAATGCAAAGAATCTCATAGGTATTAGTGAAAATAGGAACCATGTGGGAAGTAGAACAATCCATGTGTGTTTAGGAACAAATGGGATACAGTACAGTACTAGGCTTTGAGTTGCCTGGAAGCTTAGGAAACTACTTTGCTGAAGCCCTGGTGCTGTTTATCAATTCTCTGTTTTTTTATCAGGTGATTCTGCTTCATGTGTATCCAAATTACATCCCACAACAGCTAAAATAGCAGCACATAATCATTGAAGGCATATGCTTAGAAGGAAACTGCTGTGGAATCAATAGGGATTAGTTCCCAGTAAATGTTTACAAAAGAGGCACAGGTCTCTTAAAGTCCTAATGTGCTTTGGGTTCACAAAGCATTCATTTGTGGATTCGTTTGCTTTAATCAGACTTTCACCTTGACAGTGGCCACAATGTGTTATTCTGGCATGAATGCTTAACAGAGGCAAAGACAAAGGTTATTGCTATTCTCTCCTGATTCAATATAAAATGTGCTAATTTCCTTAATTCCTAAGTAAATATGCAAGAGATTGATATAAAGTGTGTCAAAAGACTGAAGGATAAGCTACATGCTTTTATCGACTTGGAAAACTATTTATGTCACCTTAGTTAATAATAATTGCATTCCATCAAGTTAATTCTGACCTATGGTGATCCTTTCCATGGTATTCTAGGTAGAGAATACTCAGAAGTGGTTTACCATTCCTTTCTTCTAGGGACATCCTGGGACTACTGTGCAGCTTGCAGATGGTTACCAGTTCTGACTTCACTGCTAGAAGATGATCCCTCAATGAGATGGGCTTACTGAATCCTCCTCCTCTTAGAAATGCAGAGCTGGGATGGACCTATGGATTATAAGGTCCGGTCTCTGTCAAGTGAGGCACAGTGGGGAATCAAACTCCCAACCCCTGGCTCCACAGCCAAATGCCTAAACCACTGAGCTACCCAGCAGAATACAACCTGAGCAAGCAGAAATAAATATGTTCAAAGGAAATTCCTGAATCAGTATGATTCCTCTTTCTGCCCCTTGAATATATTTTGCTTCAACGTTTGTAGTGTCTTGTCTAGTCTTTCTGTATTTCACTTTGTTTTTAAATAAGGACGCATGATTGGTATAAACTAGGATACAAACTAATCAATAACAAAAAGAAATTGCAAATTCACACAGGATCTGGGCGACTGGCATAGTTCCAGGATGTCCTCAGAGGATGGAAGCTGTTAATTAGTTGTTTCTGATGCCCAACCCAGGTTCTGCTGAGGCCAAAGGTTTTGTTGATGCAAATGCTGATCAAATTCTGTTGATGTAACTTTGACTGTGATTTCTAGTTAAGATATGCATGTCAGTTTCCCCGCTATGCATCCCAGAAGAGCCAGCCTATGTGACCCTGGGGCAAATTGTGCTTGCTTACTTTCTGTGCCAAGCTATGCCCCATCCTCATCCCAGCAACTCTACAGCCATCCAATATAGCTGTATCTGAACCACTTTGCTCTTGTGCAGGGTTCAGATCTCCATGCTGCCATCTCATAAGTAAATCAGAAAATAAACAAAGACAGAGCAGTGGATATTGCAGCTGTGCTAAGAATCTCCTGTGATTTACTCAGCCCTTAAACAGAAGCTTCTCTGGAAATGCTAGCCTTTAAAATGGCAACTCAGAACAGCCTGGCGAAGCCTAGCCAGTGATCACTGTAGTTAAGAGAAAGGAGGGGTGCCCAAGGTTCTGCCTCAAGCACAGTGACAACACATTACTATCTACCTAATCTGGCCGCCACCATCCCAGGAATTACAGGGATGGTTATTTAGGGCAGAGGGCGCAACTTCCAGGCACTCTTGAAAACTGTTACTTGAAATCAAGCACTGGTTCCCTCCTCTTTCCATAACTCTTCCTTAACACTGCCATCCTTCCAGTTGCAAATTCTAGAGATGGCTTCCAAAGACAGGAAGCACAACAGGCAAAAACCAAAGAGATAAAAATTAAAGACAAAAACCTTAGTTTAGAGCAGTGTTTTTCAACCACTGTTCCGCGGCACACTAGTGTGCCGCGAGATGTTGCCTGGTGTGCCGTTGGAAAAGCTGAAGAATATCAGCTTTGTGTTCAGCCAAACAGGCCCAGGTTGTGCACTGAATAAAGTATTTTATAATTTTTCATATTTCTGTTTACTATTTCATAATAAAGTAATTATAAAATACTTTCTTTGTGTTTATTTGATTCCTATTCAAGAGAATTACCTTATATATAGTCAATATAGACACAGAGTTAAATTTTTTAACATTTTCTAATGGTGGTGTGCCTCGTGATTTTTTTCATGAAACAAGTGTGCCTTTGCCCAAAAAAGGTTGAAAAACACTGGTTTAGAGAGTAACTGCTGTATTCTGATGTAAGCTTCCAAGTTCATTTTTGCAGAACTTTTTGGTTTTGTCTGTCATGCCAGCAGAGACTAGCAAAAAGTACCTTCACCTCAGCCTGTCATGGAAGTTTCAGGGGTAATAATGACGGAGGTTTCAGGTGGAGGTGGCCAAGTGAATGCTGCCTTCTCTTCCCCAGCATGTTCATGGGGGTGGGAAGGGGGGGAAGAAAAAAGACCAGTGCAGCCCTCTTTCCTTGAATTGCCAACTCCCTACCTCCTGCATTGTGACTGCTTTTTGGCTGGCTACGTGGATAATGCCTTGTTCGGGGCCCTGACATTATGGGAGGATGGCTTTTAAAAATCTTGTACACACTTCCAAATGATGCCTGGGCCCAGGAGGTCTCTGAAGGTGAAGGAGGCAATGGGACTCAAGAGATGGGCAGATGGTGATTACCAGGTGGGGAAGGGAATGCTGGGTATTCTGTGGGGCGGTGGAGAGGGAATGTTGGTATTCTGTGGCATGGATGCTATCAGCCTGTGGCACTGCTGAGGTATTATGGAAGACCAGGATGCTTCAACAGTGGTCCCATGTCCCTCAACTTTCTCTTGGCAGACCATCCTTGAGGAGCAGGCTTGATAGTTGTCTGTGAGGTAGCTCTATAGCAGTGGTGGTGAACCTTTGGCACTCTAGATGTTTTGGACCACAACTCCCACAATCCTTTGTTATTGGAGATACAAGCTTGGAATTGTGGGAGTTGTGGGCACTCATCTCCATTCATTCTCGACGGGCACCAGTGCTGACTGCTTCATCATGGGGTCTTTGTATGCAGCAATTGGTACATTATTAGGCACAAGTGGTCTTCTTCCAGCCTCACATGGCTTCTTGGTGTGCTCAGTGGTGCCCATTAAGCTCCTTAGAACAAGTCTGGTAGTACACCAGCACTTATGAAACCTTGTTGTACCAACTATGGCAGTCTCTGCCATAATGGACTTCCAAGTGTTGCAAACCCACCATGACATCCCAAGGGTTATGGGTTTGAAAACTCAAGGGAATAGGATGCCTTCAGAAATCTGAGTTGTGTGTGTTGCATTGTTATAGTCGTGACCCTCACATCCATGGAATTTTTTTGGCAGGAATACTGGAGTGGCTTGCCAGTTCCTACTCCAGGCGCCTACAGCACCTGTTATTCCCTGGTGGTCTTCCATCTAAGTACTAACCAGGGCTGACTCCACTTACCTTCTGAAATCAGGCGAGATCGGTTGTGCTTAGGGCATCTAGGCAGCTTTCAGAAATCCAGTGCCCTCTAATTGTGTGAAATTATTCCCAGACAACATGGCTATAAATATCTCCCACTTTTCAGCTTCATGAGCCCATCCTAAATTCTGTAGTGACACTGTCCCATTAAGTACTCTGCAAGATACAGGGTAATAGAGGTCCAGGGACAATATTCTGCATATACTGAGGTCATGGTACTCGTGTTCATGTTATTATAGAAATAAGCACTCCTTACGCAAACATGCCCATCGGATGTTTCCATCTAGTTATGAACCTGCATCTGGTCCAGAGGGTGGAAAAGCATCCAAAAGCAGTAGGAAATTAAAGCATTTTCTGTTACTTTTGTACAGAATAGAAAAGAGCACCCACAGTTTGGCTCATAAGTATTTAGCAAGTGGAAGTACTCTTTGATGATAACCAAAACAACCATAACCATGGAGAAAAATGCAAGGAAACATTAATGCTTTCATTTGCCACAATCATTCTTTTTGTTTACCCTTCAAATGTTGGTCTTCAAATGCATTAAGGGCAGCATATGGCTACATGTCTATTCTGATTGATGGCGATCCATTCTGGGGCTTTCTAAACACAGAATATTTCAGAAGTAATTTACCATTTCATCCTATAATCATCCCTAGAAGAATGAGAATACAGGTTCAACCCCACCCCCAATAATATTTGTACGAGTCTTTCCCTTGCCTAAGGCCTCCTTCCCATCCTTACCAAGCACTAGGAATTTGTTTCTCTCTGGATTGCCATATTCTAATTTCACAAACTCAAGAAACTGGAATGGCATACTGTAATTAAGCAAAGTATTTACTCATTGGACAAACTATACATTATGAAAATGGAGACCAATGCACATATGCATAAGTACTGTATCTTCCCAGACAGAACCACTGCTTTCAAAAATATTTTATATAATGATACAGAATATTGTATTTTCTTTTGTTTCTTTACCTGCAACACAAGGGTACACAGCAAGTGTACATATGACAGCATGTTTTATGCCCCCAAGGCCTGTTTTCTTTACTAGGTTAGGATAAAAGTAGCATTGGCCAGTGTTCACTGAGTAAGTTACGGTGCTACATGGAAAAATATGAATCTGGATCTCCCAGTCCTAGTCTGGAATTCCAGTACAAAAATACTAAAAACCTATATTTATGGGGTGGCTATGCAGATACCAAGTTACCAGTGGGAATAAATCTTTAATAATGAAGTGGGGCAAGGCAGTACCTGAGGTTTAAAGACAAATTCACCATAAACTGTTTGTGCACTGAAAAAGAGCTAAGCAGATGATAAGGTGGCAACAAGTGTTCAGTTAAAAAAATACAGGGTTGCATCCAACACTAGCTACCTGCAAGAAATAAATAAATCCCGTTACCCTGAGCTCCCGTCCTCCCATTTGGTCCAAAGTGTTCAGGGGACCCTGCAATGTGGAGCAACTCAGTAGTTACAATGGGATTGAAAGCTAGCCCCATTGAGCAAGGAAATGTCCACATTTGATCCTAGGTCACCCAATGTGAAAATGCACAACTGCCTGTCAATAGTGGTCAGTGCCAAATCCTTGCGGCGTAAGATTTTAAAACATACTGTAATGAAATTCAGATGGTGAAGATGGCCTTCATAATTGTATTTTCCACCATGACAAGTTTGGGGGAAAAAGTCCACCTTCCCCATATCAAGAAATATGTTACTGTTCTTAATCTTCTTCTCTGCTGTAGTTGTGAAAAGACAGAAAAGGTGCCTACCTAGCATACCCAAATTATGATTGGTTATCTAGCTGAGTGGTTAGTACATCTTCCATCTATACCACTTTACTTTGAACGGTTATAATTGCTGCTTTATAGCTGTGCAAAACAGCAAAGTATCATAATATTCCTCCCAGCTGTGACTGCATCAAATCTAGCATGCCTATTGCTATTAGTAACTGCAGAAGGCAATTGTGTTTTCTCTTATTCTTCTGTAGCAAGATTGTTCTAAACATTTCCCCGCATGATCGTTTTGATCACCTCTCTTTTACAGGCATACAAAGTACAATTTTTTTGTCAAGGTTCTCTAGGTAGGAGCCAAATGTACACCGAATTGGTGCCCGAACCATCAGTCATCTTTATGAGACAAGCCTTGAGTATGTGACGGCTGAGGTCTATTAAGTACATGTAAGATTGATAACAGGAAAAATATACAGGAAATATTAGACACCCCACTTCCATTTTTTTTGGGGGGGGATCTTTTACAGCTTCTTGCAATGGAAAACAGAATGAGTGCCAGTGCTCAATGAAGACAGCACTATTGTTTCAACCTTTTTCAACTAACCTTGAAATGTGTCCCATCATCCCCAGGTAGCACAGGCATTTGTCAAGAAGCAATCTGTCAGAAAATCTGACGCCCAAGACAGTTGAAGAATACCAGATTGGAAAAGAGATTTAATAATGGATAAAGAAAAATATTCAAATATAGCCACGCTCGCTGGGAATAGTAGCTGTGGTCTAATGGGATTTTTTTTTATATACTGTACACACAAAACCACAGTGTAAACTGTGGTTTCCAAATTCCTCTCGAGCTGAAAATGTTTTATCATGCAGCTTCAAGAGAAATCATAACCGAATGGACTCACAAGTCTTTATTGGTGTGTGCGATGCTACTGCCACAATGCTCAATGGGCAACTTGGGAAGGTAAAAACCTGAAAGTGTAGATGTGCATTTTAGCCCATGACACAATTATTTACCATGTCATCTGATCTTATGAGTGCTAGCCATTTCATTCAGATCACATTTAATGCGATTCCTCTCTAAACCTCTTTGGAGCTTTTAAAATGGAATCTTATTTTTGCCTTTGACAAATGTTCTTACGTAAACTTTTTTTTAATTGTTCCTCAAAATGAAAGAGACCAAAAGAAAATAAAAGAACTGGTAGAAGCTTTGAAGAAAGAAGTGGCACTCTTGGTACAACACTCAGCTCCCACTTAAAACAACAACAACCTAAGTCTAGAATTCCTGATCATTGGCCCCGGTGGCCAGCCAAATCCCAAAACAGCACCTGAACATTCCTCACCAGATCAAATGGAAAAACTCACTCTCTTTTTAAAACAAATGGAAGGAAGATTATTGCAGTGTAAAAACTCCTGAGTAGGAAAAAAAGTTTTATCTCTTACAGAAATCCACATATCACCTACTGTGTTCACATGTGATAATTCCTGAAGATGCCAAATCATAACCTCAGGGGGAATCATTATTCAGAATATAAATAGCAAAGCACAATATATCATAGCTGTGAATGTCTGTTCCAACCCACTGGGGACAAATGTTGTTGGAAAACCAAGGCTTAATCCACAGCTCAGGTACATGGCCATGTAAACAGAAGCTGGAGAAGATTCATATACATTCTCAATGCCCAGGCAATGGGCTCACTTTGAAGTGGATTCTGTCTCAGAAATTTGCTTTAAAAGCCAACTGTTAAATGCTATACACAATCCTACACGGAATGCACTTCCTTGTACAGTTTAGAATAATGTTGTGGTGCTCTCTCAAAATCCCTTCCAATGAACATGAAATGTGCACTTTTTAGCGGGAAAATTGTCTGCTATCTGATTTTTTCTTGTTAATGTGCTTGAATATTTTGGACTTCTGGACGTTCTTTGCCTTCTGATAGCCAAACCCTCCCCCGCCTCCTCTTTTCTGCAGTCTCTTCCCATGACTGCTGTTTACATCTGAGAAGTACGTTAAGGAAACACAGGCTCATAAAAGTAAAGAAACTACCTTCTCCTAATAAAATTCAGAAGGAAGACATTCATAAAAGGGTGAGAAAAATCACAGCTGGCGCAGTACTTTTCAAAATAAGCTCATCAACACAGCAACATGCCATTGTGTTAAATGTCATTACTTTATCTAGAATGAGTCTTCAGTCACCTTTTGGACACTATCATGGCTTTAACTTCTTATAACCAACGCTGGCAACCGTATTTCACTTCAACACAAAGTCCGTTTGGGCACTGGAATGTGCACAAAGCATTTCCAGGGAGAACAAGATCCTAAACCAGTGGTTCCCAACCTTGGGGAAGGTAGGTGTCCTTGGACTGCAACTCCCAAAAGCCTTCACAGAGAGCTGTGCTGGCCAAGACTTCTGGGAGTTGCAGTCCAAGAACATCTGAGTTAGCCAAGGTTGGGGACCACTGTTCTACACCATAGTGGGGAGTGGATCACTTGGCCCATGGGTTTCGATGTCCCCAATCTATTTTAGGTGCCCACTGCAGCCCCAGAAGATCTGACTACCTCCTACTGCAGCCCTGCACACAGTAGTAGCGCTGCCAAAGCCAAGGTAAAACTTACTGTTGCATTCCGATCAATCCAAGTGCATCACCTCAGCTCACACCATCTGCCCTCCTTTGCACAGAAGGGGAAGATATTTTAAAGCTCTAGTTGCCGTGTCCAGAAAAACATCACTTAAACTGCTGTACTATTATCCCCCAGCCTATAAAACAGCTTCCTGATGACCCTGCCTCTCTCCAGGAACTCATGCACAGGTATGTGTATATGTGTGTGTGCATACGTGTGAACAGTTTGCAATAAAAGGATACTGAGATCAACAAACGGTGGGACCTTGAAGCCAAAGGACAGAGCAACCTTGAGCAGATTCAAGTTATTGACATTGTAGATCTCCTTCAGAGAATGGGAATCATAGGCTCTTATATATGCTTTATATGCTTCTTGAGCTGATTTGTGGAGAAAGTAGTTTTTCTCAATCAGTTTCTCCAGCTGAAAATGAAAAAGACAAAATGCACAATAAGTCTATCCTGTAATTTAATAAATGAATGGACAGAGGAATTTTTAGGTAACTGGTGCATTTATTAATACAGTTCAGTAGAAAAGAGTTTGAGATGGTGTAAAAACTAGTATACATTATTTGGCGTAAGCTTTTGTGGACTCAATCCCATATTTTCTTTCTGATAACAGTGGGCTACAGTGTTGTTAAGAGCATCTACAAAATAAAACATGCCCTAGGACTTATTTTTGCATCAACAGTCTAACACAACATGAAAAAGACGGCAAGAGCATGAAAAGTTCAAGTACTTAGAAAACAAGGCTTTCGTAAATCTCAAATCTTATTGTGGAACTGCCATGATCCTGACCAATGATGGCCACAGATTATGGCAAGAACTCCCAATAGCAGACGGTGGGTACATGTTCCTCACCTCTGGCATTGTACACGCTACAAATGTCTCCTGTGGAAAGTCCAAGCGACAGAGGGGAGAAAAAAATCACCAGAGTTTATTATTCACTGTCCAGAGAGATGGTAATTAGTCATTTAGTGTGTGAGTGTTAAAGGTATTCAGACATACACAGAAGCCTCAATGCAGGATGCTCTATCTGTTTTTATGGGCTTTAAACGTTATGGATTGTTCCTTAAATGCACAAGGTCAGTTGTTTTTCCCCTAGAGAGCAAAGAGATGTCAAATTGAGAAAATATGCATGTAGCATAAAGTTTGTTTTTACCTGTGATTGGATGTCAGAAATTTTGGACCAAGAAAATTCAAATTCGTTTAATGGTACCTAAAATAATTAGAGGGGAAAAAAGTTAAATATAGATGTTACTGAAGGGCATCCCTTATTCAAAGATCAGCTCTTAACAGAGACTTCTATACCAAAATGTGACTACATTATCTGTAGAGAACGTGAGCCTCATCATTTCTATACTCAGCCTCACATGGACTGTGTGGCTCCAGTCATTCTCTGTACCCCTTAGTCCTGCTTCTCCACCCTAGTTACAGAACATTTTTCTAAGAGCAGTTTTAAAACCTAGAATGAAACTTTCGTCACAGGCAGCATAAGCAGCCACTTTGCAATTGCTGAAGTGTTCTCGTAACTCAGGGAATTTTTATACTCATTGTGAGATGATTACCCCGATGATTTTCTGAGCAAATGCATCACCGACATTTCCATCTGCACATAATTCCCAGAAAAGATACAATACTACTACCATTAAAACCTTGAGAAAGAAACACAAAATGATATTTTCCACAGAACGGTTATGGCCATTCCTGGCATCACAAAAGGAAGAAGCTAATACTCTCAGTTCTGCTACCAGTGGAATTATCATGGGATTGGGATCTCAAACCAGCCTACGTAATTAGCACCAGCTCTGCTAAGCAAAACAGTGTGTACTTAATTTCTTCTACCCTTTCTAATCTCTATATGTCTAAGAGCATATATCCCAGCAATGCAGTTTTCTTAAAGCAGCTGTGCTATGGCTGTATCAAGTTTACTCCATTAAACATTCTCTCTAGGCAATCACATGGGCTGAATGTTGATGTCTCTGATTAATCATTACAACAGACGGCAACGTTGTAGTAATAAGGCATGCCAATTTACCCGAGCTTGCTTTAGGTAACGCAGGAAACCCAGCTCTTCTGGTCGTAAAATAAGTAGAGCGTGCCCTCTTCCATTTATACCTCGGGCAGTTCTTCCAACACGATGAATGTATTCCTTAAAAATAATAACAATAAGGTGAGACCAACCAAAATTTTGTGAAAGTCAACGTTCTGAGATAAAGTCAAAGTGTAGCAAGACATTCCATGCATTTTCTAAAACAATATGGAAGAAATCCTATTTCAATTATGGATTTAACTTTGGCAAGCTAAATATTAAAATCTAGAACAAGCAGAAAATCATGTCTTCTTGAACACCATGGGGCTAGGTGAGAAGAAAAGCATTTCCTTCTGATTGGTACAGGAATAACCAGGACTGGCTTCGGGGGTTATCATTCTCAGGAAACTGCTAAGGCTGAAACACTCTGGAAGTCTCTTACTAACCCAAGACCTCTCTACTACTGCTTTTTTTCACTACCATTCTGCATAGGCAGATGGTTAATTTTTTTCTAACTCACTCCTTCATTCTATGCTACTCCTTAAATGGCTGCTCCCCAGTAACCTTCTGGAGCCAGTTAGTACTGTGTGCACAAAATATGACAAGAACTACCTATGCATTTACTTCTACGGGCAAGGCAGAGAGCCATGCTACATGATGCTGCTTACTAAGCTGACACAGGCTGTCCTGTGAGCAAACAATAAGCATACCAATCCATGAGTAGATTCCATCCTTAGGATGTGATCTGTGCTTACAAGCTACCTTACCTGCCCTACTTTTTCTCTTAAAACAGGATGTTTCCAATTATTGATTAATATTGTCTTCCTAGAATAATGCATACTTTTCATCTCTATAAGCATATACATTCGTACACTTTTGACACAACTATTTGATATTGTACTAAAAGGTTTCAAAGTATACATTTCAAAGTAGACGTAAGTTTATAGGATGCAAGGAGCTTGCGAAAGCTAAGAAAATTTAGGTCCTGTCTTGGACTAGCTGAGAAATAACTCAATGTATGGGCACTTTCAGCTTGAGAAGGGAATGTTGAATACAAATATGGTATCACACCACACAATTTCCCAGAAACTCTGCTACCTTTGGATCATCTGGTGGGTCATACTGAACTATCCAGTCCACCTCAGGAATGTCCAGTCCTCGAGCGGCTACATCTGTGCACAAGAGTATCCCAGAATCTGCATTACAGAACTGAAAAAATGTAGTTGTACGTTTGGTCTGCTTCTGTTTGCCCTAGAAAGAAAAAAAATAAAGAATATTCAAGCTGTGGTTTGTCAGAAAGTACATAATTTTAGAAAGAGGACAACAAAGACCACACAACCTTGTAACAATCAGACAAACTTCAAAGTACAGTGGTACTTTGTAAGACAGATGACCCTTTAGACGAAAAACTCGTGAAGACGAATGGAATTTCTGGGGATAGGAAAAACTCGTCAGATCAATTTTTCCCTATGGGTTCCATTCGTCTTATGAGGTACCATTGATCCTTACCCAGCCTGGTCTGTTTGCTAAGGAACAGCCCAGGCTGGATGAGGATGTATGGGTCCATGCTCTGCCCACCAATTTGGTGAGCACAGCAGGGACTGACTGATCTTCGCCCAGTCTAGTAGGCTTGTAAGGCAAGCAGTGACGGTGAATCGCCTCCGCCACTTGCCTTGCAAGCCTCCCAGGCTGGGCAAAAATCAATTGGCCCATGCTCTGTCCACAAATTTGGGGCCAGAGCACTCATTTGACTAGAGCCTTTTTCTAATGTCCTGCCACAAGTGCACTGGCTCCACCAGCGGCGCTTCCTTTGCAAGCCCCCCAGACTCATTGATCATCACCCAGCAGCTTGCAAGGGAAGTGGCGGCAGTTGATCACCCCCACCACCGCTTCCTTTGCAAGCCGCCCAGGCTGGGCGAATATCAATCGGACCATGCTCTGCCCACCCATTTGGCGGTGGGTCAGTCCCAGGGAAGAGGAGGTGGTGGAGATTTCTATCCTGCCTTCCCTTCCCTGTAGCAAGCACAGATTGGATGCTACAGGGAGCGAAAAGCTTGGCACAGAGACGCAGGCAAAGAGGAGGTGGCTGCCCCCTCAATCACCGGCAGCTGAAGGCTCCTCCATGCAGCCAAGACAAACATCTGATTTTGATAGTGGTGAGCTGTCAAAATCAGCTGTCTGTCAGCTGTGGGGTGGGGAGGGGAATCAGCCTTCCCTTGCCCCTTCCATGAGTGAGGGGTTTTTAAGACAGCCTTCCCACAGGAATGCATTGAAAACCTATTATCTGTTCCCTCCAGAATGGATTAATTGGTGTTCAATGCATTCCTATGGGAAACTGTGCCTCTTAAGACGAAATTTTAGTAAGATGACTTGACCCGTAGAACCAATTAAATTCATCTTAAGAGACACTACTGTAGCTTGTGAGCACCTCTACCTGCTTACATAGAGAGAACATAAGCCATAACTAATTAAAATGTACATATATGACCAAACAAGTCAAATAATGTTAGCACATATGCAATATTTCTTTCACTTTTGAAATCATTAGCAACCACTACAGAAGTGGGCAACATGGACCAACTAATAGCCATCAAAAAATAAAACACAGCTAGAAAATGCAGACAAGAACAGCAACACACCTATTAATGAGAGTGTACTACAAGAAACCACTACCACGTGGTAGCTGGAAAACCGCTATGTAATTATGGCATAAAGCTCCTTATTATGGCAAGACGTTTTAGAAAGACTATTCCCAGCACGCAAGACATTGATAGAACATTTCACAGCATTTGTAAGGTCCTACAGAAGAATGAGATGCAGATTTCCTTGTCAATGGGTTTGATGATTAAATAGTTCACAGAAGGAAGATGTGCAAACAACATTTATTTTTTGTTATACCGATTTATGCAGGAAAAACAGGATAACTCACCTCTTTCCCATTATGAACAATAGGAAAAATATCACTTTAGTACACTGAGGCACACATAGACTCTCACTATGGTTAACTGACAGCAAAAACACCAGTCTAATAAACAACTTCAACCTTGTAGACACAACAGTGTTCCTCAGATAAGCATTTTAAAGACAGCTTTAAGAGAAAAGTTCCCTTGGTGATATTTAAAGGTTAATTTATGACTCCACTGCCGAAATCTTGCTGAGCTGCTGACATTCTTGTTATGCACTCTCAGCCTTCATAAAGGCCACCTGTAATCTACAACAACTTCAAAGCAGCATGCATTATTCAAGCATGAATGTCAGCCCAAGATACCAGCTGCACATCAGATATAGATACATAACAGGAGAAATTCCTTATAAAACGGGGGGGGGGGGGGGTAATTAGGGGCAAACACTAGCCGAGCAATCTCATATGCCTGAATTGAGTGCCAGTTTAAGTTGGTACAGTATTTTAATTGGTAAATTAACTGGCAAACATGGTCAAACTGCTTACTTGTTGGATTCAGCGTCTCCTATGGGCAGAAGGGCTTTTGTCGAGGGGATGGTTCTGACACCCTCCCCTATTAATTCTATGTTCATGCAAATCAAGGTGGAGACCCTTGAAACTGGTGGGAAACTGGTGTTGGGGACTACTAAAGGAGAAGCAATGTGCAAGGCCCCCCTATCTCCACCACGAGCTCTTTGGGGAGCAGGATAAAAGTTCAGGAGTTCATCCAGGGAAAGAGAGGTGTGTTATAACTGATAAATTACATGTAACGACCAGATGTTGCAGCATTAGATGGTCATCTTGCATCTTTAAGATCACCCAAAGCAAATCAAGAAGAAAGAAGCATCAGCTTTGTACTTGCTTTTGAAGCCTGCAAGCTTGGCTGTTAGCATAACAGTTAATATCGGAGACCAGGTAATGAAAGATAGATTGTTTATTCTGGAATTCCAAGTGAAAGGAACAAAGAACTCCCATCTCACTAGCTTGGACCTCCTTCCTCCGCTTAATAATGAGGTGATGAGAGAGAGACCACATGCTTTAGAACTACAACATCCACGATGCATTGTTCTTAAAGGGGCATTATTATATCCTAAGGTCTGGTTGTTCCAGTACACTCCCCGCCTGGTATGAGAATTTTGAGAGAGGAGTAAGGGAAGCCATTCATGTAAGCATTGAAAACCCCTCCCTCAACAGAGGTGGTGGGCTCCGGGATAGTCTATCTGCTACTTATCAGGCTGTGCTTTCCAAAGTACCCAGACAAATCAAAAAGCCTTCACCACCAAGGCCATAGCTAAGGACCCATTCTTGATGGCTTTCAGCACCTTAGGCCATTGTTCACCTTAAGGCTATGGATACTATTGTCTCCCTAATGAGCCTGTTCAGGCTATTGTTCATCTTATGAGCCTAAGTCAGACCAGGGTGACAAGAGGTCAAAGCTGACTATAAGATGGAGTACTTGCACTAGCTGTATTCAAACCGATGAAGCTGTTTGGATGAACAGCGAAACGTTTCTATCTCTCAAAAAAGAAGTCCAGTAGCCATGACTCAACTTCCAGATAAACTCACCTGGATGACTGAGAATCTTCACAGATATGAGAATTCTACTATCTAAAGGCTACAGACACTACTATAGTATAAGCATATGCGAATGAGGTAGATCCAAGACATACAAATTCAAGCCAACACTAATGAGGTAGGTTCAAGGCATGCAAGTTTGCAGTTCATCCATCAAGTTCGGATTTCTTCAACAGCAGTACCAGATTAGTTATGTATTTACTGTGCCAGATGTGAGCAGAATTCCAGAATAAACCATCTTTCATTACCTGGTCTCCAATGTTAACTGATTTGCTAAGAGCCAAGTTTGCAGGCTTCAAAAGCAAATACAGTAAGAACGAAAGATCTCACTGGTAAATATAATCAATGTTCAAGCAACCAGGGAATGCTACTCCCATACTCACATGAATGGCCAGGACTGGCAGGTCAATATAGTTCAGAAGTTCATAGTGGTACTTCACAGACATACACGAAGAGAAAAAGACCATCAGCTTCTTCTTCCGATTCTTCTTGAGGAAAGTGAACAGCAAAAGAAATCTCTTTTCTGAAGGACACACGACATAACCCTAAAAAACAAGAGTTCATCCACATATAGCAGTGTGCTTACTAACTGTATGCATATGTACTTCAGGCAAATAAGGCAAACTGGAGCATATAAGCGCCCACATTTAAATCACAACAAAAACCAGCTTCTCATGGTTCATTCTTCAATATCTTACTGGGAAAATACCAGCTTTCCCTAAAATATAAGTACCATGGATGAATCAATTAAAAGTAATGAAACCAATGACAAAGCTTTTGCAGAAAATCAACGTTACATGTCTTTCAGCTCTATCCTCGACATGTTTATTTAGCAATCTAATAAAATTCATGGACCCACTAGAGAACAAAAAAACCAACCTTAGAATGCAGAGCAAACAAGTCAGTCCAAAGAAATGTGCAGGCTACTTGAACCAAGATTCCAGTGAAAACTGGATGCTATACTTAATGTTTTTCTGAGTCTCAATTGTTTTGTATGTTACCAACTAGGGCCACAGGAAAAAAAACCTGTAAAACCTGTGTAATTGCAATTAAAATTTAAGCCAATTAATCTAACGGTGGTGGTGTGCAAATGGGGCAAAAACAAGTCACTCTGAGAATCAGGGCTGCAATTCACACATCCAGTTAGTAGTAGAGAGCCACTGCCTGCCACTCCAAAGATCATTTCTAGCAGCAACCATACTACAGCAGGTGAGTGAGACATGAGATCATTATAAAAATGAAACCTAAAGAATCAAAGCCAAAATAAGAAAACCCATGTTTCCTGAAAATGAATCCTGCATCACTACTGAGATGCTCATTTCTCTGCAAAAACTAAGAAACAAACTAAGAAACAAAAATCCAATAGAAGTTGAATAGTCAGCAATAAAAGCAAAACGCACCCTCTACTCAGATGCAAACACTTCATTACCTGTTCAAGTCCCTCCACAGTTGCTGTCTCCTTATTGTCATCAACTCCAACATACAATGGTTCTTTTTTTAGAGATATCTTTGCCAAGTCTTCAACTTTACGGGTTTGTGTAGCAGAGAAAAGCATCGTTTGTCTACGCTCTGGAAAGAAAATAAATGGCAACCTCAATGGAAGATGAGAACAGCAACCGCTTTTCAGACTCATTAAGGCAGTGCACTAACTTCTTTTAGGAAAGCACAGATGATTCCTATAGTTGAAAATTTATTCTTGAAAATAAAAGCTCCAATTAAATGCCAAATTTTATTTCTTATGAGATTCAACTTAAGATAGCCACAGCACCAAAAATTGTATTTATTACCATCAAGGAATTGAGTTTAAGGAAAAAAAGCCCTTAAGGTTGCAGTCCTAAACATATTTATTTCAGAGTAAGCCACACTGAACACAGGATCCAATGGGTCTTTATGCCATAAAGACCTGCTTTAGATCAGAGACCACTTCACCAAGCAGGCTTTCAGTAGAACTGCAGTAGTGGGTGGGGGTGGAATTGGTTCCAAGCCAAAACCATGGCAGGATCAGACACTATACATTGCATGGTCTCTAGTTCCCTCTATTGATCAATTATGGTACATAAATCCAGGAAATACATATAAATCTGCATTTCTGGGTTTTTTAAATCAGTATTTTCAAACAGTGGATCATGGGGACGGGGAGGCGTTATTGTACTATTTTTTACTTATTTTTACATTTCTATACTGCAACCAATCTTCCATAGGAACTCTGGGCGGTTTACATAGAGCAACAAATCAAATAATAATTAAAAATCAAATGGTCAATACCAACAGATCAATCAATCAAAATTCAGTAAATCACTTGGCACACAAATAAGAAAAAAAAGAATTAAAAACAAACAAATTAAAAACAAACCAAATAACTATGAAAGGATGCGAGAGGAGGAAAGGAGTGCGGCACTCATTTATATCACTGGGACTGATGTCAGTAGGAGTTACATATAGCACTCGTGCACAAATGCCTTAATGGCTTGCATGTAAGGATCACTATGGAGGCTCTTTATTTATTAGCAAGGGACAGACTGAGACTTAAGGTTTTGCTTACGTTAGTTAGGCAGCAGGGTTTGGGACAATAAATCTACCAAGTACTAGGTTATGCCTGTTATACAGTGGACACAGAGCTTAAAATGGCTACACTTTCAGCACTAGTCGAGCAAATAGGGGTTACAAACTGATGTACTTTGTATACTGACACTCTCCCCATTATGGAAATAATATTAAATAATGATTTGAAAACGTGACTTACTTGGCAGAAGTTTTATGATTTGCTTCATTTCCTCCTCAAATCCAACTTCTAAAATTCTGTCAGCCTCATCAATCACCAGACACTGCAAATTCTTATACATAAAGCCTGGCGTATTCTGCAAAACAAAGTCCAGTTTTCCCAGTTATCGAAATGAACACAAAACGAATCACCCATTCCTCGCCATGACTTGGCCTTACCTGCATGTGGTCCAGAAGTCTGCCTGGGGTCGCCACAATGATGTTGATGCCGTTCGCAAGTTTCTGTGCCTCAGCTGATCGATTACTGCCTCCCATGACTAAGCCATAGGTGTGGACGTGATGAGTCATCAGTTCTTTGAGAACACCATAGGTCTGCATGGCAAGCTCTCGGGTAGGTGAAAGGATGAGAACACCTGTTCCTGAAACAAGGGTGCCGGGTACACATAAATCCTGGAAAATGGCAGGATACCTCTACCCCCCCCCCAATAATCAGAACAATAAGCCAAAAATTAGGAAATTGATGTCATCAACAATCAAGAAAAATCAGTGTCCATACCTGACACTGTTTAGCTCAGCAACTTAATCTTGTGAATGGTTACTTGTAAATAAGTCTCACTGAATTCTACAAGACTCTCAAGGATGATTAAGGGCTGGATGGATGGATCCATTAAGTGGTTTTTAATAAAGGCAAATCCAGTGCCATTTAAATAAAAACATGTAAAGCGAAAAAGTCTTACTATACGAGAAACAAAACAGAGACAGGGTATGGAAAAATTAGGAAATCTTACCATTCCTGGGCATAAATTTTAATTTGTAGATGAGCTCTATTGCCGGAATAAGAAATGCAAGAGTTTTGCCACTGCCTGTTTTTGCAGCTGCAAGAATATCTCTGCAAATGGAAGAATCGCAAATAAAATTTCAGAGTGGTACATAGAAGAGAAGGAGAACTGAAACGACTTAAGTGTCGGCCTCTAGTTCTCTCCTCCTCCTTAGATGAGTGAACACATTTTCCCCCAATGAAGTCCCTTGTCTCAAGGCACACAGAATGCTGGAACATTCATTGCCATCTCTCCTCCCCCAAAGCAGCTGTTGTGTGTGATGCTTTGGTCCTTCATGACAGATGCCTCCCAGATGCTTTGACCATATACAGGTACAAAACCCTCAAAAGTTGGAAAGTAATGGGTTGTCTGGCAAATGTCCAGAAGATCCTTGCCCATTACTGCAGTTCTGAAGTGAGGGGAAGACGCTGCAGACCTAAACCACATGATATTTATTGAGGGTGCAGCAACAATCAGGAAATCATAGCAGAAGTAAAGGGCAACTACAAAATGTATCACCCTACGGTGCAGAGTTCCCCAGGTGCAGGAAGACAAGCTTGGGTGCACGAGGAGGACTCAGAAGGGTATAGAATGCTACCAGTCAAGCCAATGTAGCTGCCTGTAACCTGGGCTTCTTGAATAAGAACTCAGCTCTGTTCAACATTTTATGACTCATATAACTAGGTTTGCTTTGTGAAGCTTTCTGTGGATTGTACCGTCATCCCTTGTTTACACATATGAAACAGAGAAGTAAACTTGCATGCATTGTTCAAAGATGAACAATGCATGAAAGCTGAGAATGGCTGCCCAACATCTGGAAGGCCACATGCTCCCCACTCCTGTTGGTATACAGTGGTCCCCCGCCATTTCACGATTCATATACTGCGGTCCAGGTATATTGTGGGACTGCAGTATATGAAATGCAAGCCCCCCTGGGGTAAGCTGCTTGGGCCTGTTTGAGGCGTCCTGCATTTACCCCAAGCCTGGTGCTGCCCCGAACGGGCCTTCGACAGGCTTCCCAGGCCTGTTGGAGGCCCCAGAAGTGGTTTCTGGAGAACCGGATGTGACGTCCGGACCACTGGAAACCACTTCTGGGGCCTCCGACAGGTGTAAGAAGCCTGCCGGAGGCCCATTCGGGAAAGCGCAAGACCTCAGGTAGGTGTAGGAGGCCCCAGAGAGGGGTGTCCCCCCCCCAGTCCCGATCCAACTGAGCATCCACATATCACTGATTTTCAATGATCGCGGGTTGGGTAGAGTGCCTAACCCCCGCGATAGGCAGGGGATTATTGTATGTGCTTATTGAATTTGTTCCGCTTGGCTTCTGCCTAGGTACACATTACTGCCATCCCCACTTCATTGATGCCCCTATGTTTCACCACTGATATATTTGTGGTGGGTTGTAGCCAAATAATTAAACGCAAGAGTGAACACTTCTTTCAAGGTTAATATGGAAAACATCTGTGCAAATGAACAAGCAAACTACAAACAAAGCAAAACAATCAGGCAATTACTTTGCATATGATTGCTATATCAATAGTTTCATCAGACAGCATTATTCCAAAAGGAAAGAGGAATAAATAAATAAATAAATATGGGTTTTGATGGACGTTTCTTACCTGCCTTCCAGGAGTGGCTTAATACTCTTGTGCTGGATTTCTGTCATGTGTGTGAAACCCATGTCAGCTATTCCTTTCAATGTGTTCTCACTGACAAGGTCACTCAGAGCAGCAAAAGATGTATCCTCAAAAGCACCTGAGGAGACAAACCAACTCAGTCTCTTCCCCTCAAAAGATTACCCTATGTCAATGGTTTTATGGATCTGGTTTTGCTATGTCCCACTAGTTTTTTAAACAATTAGAAGTGACCCAACCTTGTTGTTCAAACTGCATTCGAATTCCTACCAACTACTGAAAATAAATGTATCTATGACAAAAGATGAGGAAACATTTCTAAAACGAGATGGTACCAGATTTATGTAGAAGCGTCATTCTGTGCATTCTGGAACCTACATTTGAGGAACATTAAGAGGACTTTTTTGAGGCCTTCCTCTGGGTGGCTTTGCCAAATGAACCATAAACACACACAGAGAGAAAGGTTCCATTAAATTCTTTGGATGCAAGCTTCTGAAGCTTTGAAGTGCAGATGATTTGTAACTGGATTGTGGCTGCTCAAAAATTTTTGGAGGGAAGCATTCGCTCCTCCTCAGTTCAGAAGTCAACCTGCTCTGAAGATTTAAAATAAGCAGCACGATTTCAGTTTGGAATCACTGCTCACCATTCCAGATGATAAAATGTTGACACTTTTTAGGATTGCATAGGCTGGTTCCTGTTCCTACCTACCCAATTTTGGAGCAGCTTTACCTTCAAAATATTATCTTCAGAGTATCTTTAAAGGTAGCTCAAAACAGAATGCATGGCACCAATCCACAAACAAGTCCTTAGAGCTATTTATTGCTACTCCTAAGCCACCAGACCAATAAATGAAAATTGTTGATCACTAACAGACGGTTAAGCACAGTGGTTTGATGCCGTCAACAATCAAAAAGCAAAAAAAAGCAAAGTGTTCTGCTTATATACCGTCCCATACCACTACAAGTAGTCTCTGGGCGGTTTACAATTTTGATTACAGTGTGCAGGCTACACATTGCCCCCCCCCCAGCAAGCTGGGTACTCATTTTACCGACCTCGGAAGGATGGAAGGCTGAGTGAACCTTGAGCCTGCTACCGGGGATTGAACCCAGGTCGTGAGCACAGTTTTACCTGCAGTACAGGCATTTAACCACTGCGCCACGAGGCTCAAGAAAAATCAGTGCCCATACCTGACACTGTTTAGCCCAGCAGCCTAAATCTCATGAATGGTTATTTGTAAATAAGCCTCACTGAATTCTACAAGACTCAAAAGGATGATTAAGGGTTGGATATATGAATCCATTAAGTGGTTTTTAATAAAGCAAAATCCAGTACCATTTAAATAAAAACATGTAAAGCGAAAAAGTTTTACTATATGAGAAACAAAACAGAGATAGGGTAGGGAAAAGTCTTGCCTGTTAGTCCAACAGGCAACGCAGGTCCATCATCATCATCGTCGTCTGCTTCCTTCCCATCCAGGCTGTCATTGTTTTCTTCCTTCATTTCTCCATTTAGGACTTGTTCTTCTCCCTCAGTACATTCCTCTTCAATTTTTGCTTTTTTAGCTTCTGCAGAAGTACAATAAAAACAATGAGTGCCAGTCAGCAGCATCTACATATCAATCGGGGTTCCATTAATCCTTGTAGTCCCATGTAGCTATCAAACATTTCTGCATGAAAGCCCACATTGAAGGAATAAGCACTAACTGCCAAATATGGAATAGCCAAGTGGAAGCCAGATCTAATGGAATGGGAAATGATGATGGAAGATGGCAGTAACTTTGTTTAAGCTTAAGAGTCCATTTGTGAATCATATCAAATGTCTAGTTAAGTGACCATCCAGAATTCAGTAGGAACTGAACCCAACTAGAATTCTAAAGAAAAGGCAAAACAGAATATTTTGCTGTTAGCTACTTCCTGCAACAGAAATATGTTTCTGTCCAGCTTGGAGGTTTCCTTTTATACTGGCAAGGTTTATAGCCACTGATATTGGTGCACGCCAATGCACATTCTATTTCATTGTTTTCAAAACTTTTTATAGAGCTACAACTCTACGTGGATATAAAAATCTCTCAAGAGTAAAGCAATTTCAGTGGGAAATAGAATCAAAGAAATAATTATCTATTTGTTGGAATTGCTGGCAGCACAACTAGCAATGATGGCTTCTGGAGGTCTTATTAGTGAAAGAGCACCTGTAGACCCAAAGTTGGCAACTACTGAATTCGTTGATTCATTCCAAATAATGTACAAATTAAAATGCAATACCATTTTCTGTCTGGCTCACAACTTTTCTCTTCTTCTTTTTCTTCTTCTTCAACTCAGGTTGTGTACATCCAGCTTCTTCTGCACTAGGTGTTGTGTTTACCTCCTCCACACTCTTAGTCTTCTGTTCTTCCACCACTGCTTCTGAGATACTGGATACTTCCTCTGAATTGTTCTCAGCTGTAATGTCTAATAGGAGAAAACAGTAATGTTAAGCTATTTTTTACCATCCCTCTTCCAGGTGGTAGAAGACATTGTGTATAAAACAATGCCAAACTACATTATATTAAGTGTCCCTGCTTCAGTAATCTCAGTGTGCCAGTTGTTCCAAAGTGCCTTCTCCTAAAAAAAAATGCATTCTCTAAATATGTGCAGAGTGGATTCCAATCTTTTTGCCCTAGTCAGTAATCATTCACCCTCTCTTGCACAATTCTTAGGCAGTTTTTCACCTAGATACTTATCTGACTGAATTCTGTTTTAATGTCTGACTACTGCTTCATGACCCTCAAGGCCACTACCTGAAAATACAAAGTTTTCAATACTAATTCCTACAGGGTCAGCCCAAGAGCAAAAAGCACCTCTGGTGCACAACATCCAAGATCCCTTCTGTTCTTTCTACTTTTGGATGCTTTATATGAGCAGAAAGTTGCACAGGATCTACTTGCAAAAGCATAAGGCACACAAAGAAGATCAAGAAGAATTTCTAACTGCCCAACAGTACACAAAATATAGCATTCTGCATCACAACCAAGCTTGGATACGGTCACTTGCAAGGACACTGACTTGAAATCCAGTAAAAAAAATCCAAACTCCCAAGGCAGGGTTTCCAAAGCTTTGTTTAGGTCCGGAGCTGGGCAGGGGAAGAGGTAAGGAGTGTTATGGGGGGGGGGCTCTCCTCGCCCAACACCACCACGGAGGGGACCTAAAAGGGGTGGCGCCCACGCTGCGGCGTCTGCGGGGCCCCATAAGGACCGCCCTGTTGTTTGTCTTTTGGACCCCCCCCCCCACACACACACACACACACACAACAATCTCCATGCTGCCTTTCAGCCTCGCTTACGGCCCTTCGGTGAACTCTTCCCTTTCCACGACGTTAGAAACCAGAGTGTCTTCCTTGGCGCGGCCCCTTCCCTTCTCTTTCTCCCTGGTCCTCCTCCCGGTCTCTCCACCCACCCCCGAACCCCTCTGACCTCGAGCCCCCCCCCCCACCCCTCCACTCTCTCCCTCTGAACGCCTGAAGGGGGAACGGAGGCTCCTCGTCCTACCTCCTTCTCCCCGCGGGGAGGCCTGGGCCGCCTGCCGGGCCAAGTTCCGCTGGCGGATCTTGAGGTTCCGCTTGTGCAGCTTCTTCCGCAGGAGCCGCATCGGCAGGTTCGCCGCCTGGGACGCCATCCCGCCTCCCCCACTTCGGGAAAGACTCCGCGCGCGAGGAGTCACACGTGGGCCGGAATCCCGGAAGGAAGGAAAGAAAGAGAAGCGCCGCCGAAGGAGAAACCGGAAAAGGGCTCCGTCAGGTGACGCACCTGCACTTCCGGCACCCGTTCCTCCCGTCCTGGGGGGGAGTGGAAGAGCCGGTGGCGACCCCTGGAGGCTGGGAGGAAGCGCCGCCGCCTCTTTCGAAGGGAGAGCGGACGCGGCTGGGGGCGGCGGGAAGGGGGGGGGTACCTTGTATAAAGGAATTAATTCATTCCAAATGAAATTGTGTTAAGCAAATTTTCCTTTATACAGATTCCCATAGGAATGCATTGAAAATGGAGTAATCCCATTTTTATGTTGTACGGATTTTCCCCATAGGCGATTATGTTAAGCAAATTTCCCCTATCTCCAGAATTTTTTATGTTGTACAGATTTTATGTTATGTTGTTGTTCAGTCGTTTAGTCCTGTCCGACTCTTCGTGACCCCATGGACCAGAGCTCGCCAGGCCTTCCTATCCTCCACTGCTTCCCGGAGTTTTGTCAAATTCATTTTGGTTGCATCGATGACACCGTCCAACCATCTCATTCTCTGTCGTCCTCTTTTCCTTTTGTCTTCGATTTTTCCCAGCATCAGGAACTTTTCCAGGGAGTCCTCTCTTCTCATGAGGTGGCCAAAGTACTGGAGCCTCAGCTTCAAAATCTGTCCTTCCAGTGAACATTCGGGGTTGATTTCTTTCAGAATGGATAGGTTTGATCTCCTTGCAGTCCAGGGGACTCTCAAGACTCTCCTCCAGCACCACAGCTCAAAAGCATCAATTCTGCAGCGATCAGCCTTCTTTATAGTCCAGCTCTCACTTCCATACATCACTACTGGAAAAACCATAGCTTTAACCATCCTGACCTTAATTGGCAAAGTGATGTCTCTGCTCTTTAGGATGCTATCTAGGTTTGCCATTGCTTTCCTCCCAAGAAGCAGGCGTCTTTTTATTTCGTTGCTGCAGTCGCCATCTGCAGTGATCAAGGAGCCCAAGAAAATAAACTCTGTCATTGCCTCCATTTCTTCCCCTTCTATTTGCCAGGAGGTGATGGGACCAGTGGCCATTATCTTAGTTTTTTTAATGTTGAGCTTCAGCCCATTTTTTTCACTCTCCTCTTTCACCCTCATTAAGAGGTTCTTTAATTTTTCCTCACTCTCTGCTATTAGAGTAGTATCATCTGCGTATCTGAGGTTGTTGATATTTCTTCCGGCAATCTTAATTCGGGTTTGTGATTCATCCAGACCGGCCTTTCTCATGATGTACTCTGCATATAAGTTAAATAGGCAAGGTGACAGTATACAGTCTTGTCGTACTCCTTTCCCAATTCCAAACCAGTCAGTTGTTCCATATCCAGTTCTGACAGTTGCTGCTTGTCCCACATACAGATTTCTTAGGAGACAGATAAGGTGGTCAGGCACTCCCATTCCTTTAAGGACTTGCCATAGTTTGTTGTGGTCTACACAGTCGAAGGCTTTGGCATAGTCAATGAAGCAGAAGTAGATGTTTTTCTGGAACTCTCTGGCTTTCTCCATAATCCAGCGCATGTTGGCGATTTGATCTCTAGTTCCTCTGCCCCTTCGAAATCCAGCTTGTAGTTCTGGAAGTTCTCTTTCCACATACTGCTGAAGCCTGCCTTGTAGAATTTTGAGCATAACCTTGCTAGCATGTGAAATGAGTGCAATTGTGCGATAGTTGGAGCATTCTTTGGTGTTTCCTTTCTTTGGAATTGGGATGTAGACCGATCTTTTCCAGTCCTCTGGCCACTGCTGGGTTTTCCAAATTTGCTGGCATATCGTATGCAGCACCTTTACAGCATCCTCTTTTAAGATTTTAAAGAGTTCAATTGGAATGCCGTCACCTCCACTGGCCTTGTTGTTTGCAATGCTTTCTAAGGCCCACTTGACTTCACTTTCCAGGATGTCTGGCTCCAGGTCAGCAATTCCGCTATCTTGGTTATCAGGGACATCCAGATCTTTCTGATATAATTCTTCTGTATATCCTTGCCATCTCTTCTTGATCTCTTCTGCTTCAGTTAGGTCCCTACCATTTTTGTCCTTTATCATATCCATCTTTGCACGAAATGCCCCTTTAATATCTCCAATTTTCTTGAACAGATCTCTGGTTTTTCCTTTTCTGTTGTTTTCCTCTATTTCTTTGCACTGTTCATTCAAGAAGGCCGCCCTGTCTCTCCTTGCTATTCTTTGGAAGTCTGCATTCAATTTTCTGTATCTTTCCCTTTCTCCCTTGCATTTTGCGTCCCTTCTCTCCTCCGCTATTTGTAGGGCCTCGTTGGACAACCACTTTGCTTTCTTGCATTTTCTTTTCTTTGGAATATTTTTCATTGCAGCCTCCTGTACAATGTTGCAAGCCTCCATCCATAGTTCTTCAGGTGTTCTGTCCACCAAATCTAGTTCCTTGAATCTATTCTTCACTTCCACTGTGTATTCATATGTGTATTTATGTTATACAAGCTGTTTGTTATACAAGGGTCCACTGTACTGTATTCCCATCTTCCATTCGTGATTGGGTTCTAACCTTGAAACCAAAGGGAACGGGAATGAAGCTCCTGCCACCGGGAGGGGTGGGGGCAAACTGCTTTTTTGGCTTACCACTCCTGGGGTTTGCAAAGGAATGTGGCAGCATACCAGGCAAAAGCCAAACGAAAACAACAACAACAACAACAACAACAACAACAACAACACAAAAGAAAAAAGCATGTGTCTCCTCAAACACTGACTATTTATATTTCAGTGGGAGGCTTTGTGGATCAAGTCCACTTTTTTCAGATGACAAGTTACTCGAACCAAGGAGCAATACCCTTGAGCACCATACTTGCATGCCATCTATATGCAGTGGACCGTTGTATAACAAACAGTTTGTATAACATAAAATCTGTACAACATAAAAAAAAATCCAGAGATAGGGGAAATTTGCTTAACATAATCGCCTATGGGGAGAATCCGTACAACATAAAATGGGCTTACTCCATTTTCAATGCATTCCTATGGGAAATTTGTATAAAGGAAAATTTGCTTAACATAATTTCATTTGGAACAAATTAACTCCTTTATACAAGGTACCACTGGCTTTTAGGTTTTATCCCTCAGCCACAGGTCTGTACCAGCACCTCCCTTCCTATGTGTGGCAATTTATCCTCATCCCTTTGTGCGTGGATCAGGCTGTTGTGGCTGCCTCAAAGTTGGCATGTGGAGTTTCTTATGGGGGTTATAGGTTTATGGTTGAACATGATGTTCAATTAAACATTCAGAAGAAGAAACTTGATTTAATCATCCAATCCAAATAGAGACTGTGGTCAAGAAATCAGAAGATTAGAAAGGGCAGCAATAGAAAAGATCACCCACTGTAAGGATGTTTCACTGGAAGCCAAGACCAAGATCATGCACGCTCTTGTATTCCCAATCAGGGTGTGAAAGCTGGACAAGAAAGAAAGCTGATGGGGGGGGGGGGAATGCTTCATCTGAAATGTGTTGGGTTCCAGATGCCCTGAACTGTCAAACCAGTGGGTCCTAGAGCAAGTCATGTCTAATTTATCCTGAAAAAAGTCTGGATACATCCTGAAAAGGCAGGATTGCAGGGAAAGGTGGAAGGTCACACAAAAAGTAGAAGATCAAATACAAGGTGGATGGATCCCCTAAAAAAAAGACAGAGGCTTGAGTTTACAACAGCAGGGCTGTTGAAGAGAGAACACTTTGGAGACCACTCATTCAGTAGTGAATGTAAATCAGAAGTAACTTGACAGCACATAGCAGCAGCAGCAGCAAGGTTCTTGGGGTGGCTCCCATACAGCCTTAACTAGAAGAGTTGTAAAAGCTAGGTAGTATGTATGCTGTTACCCTTACTGGAGGCCTACACAGGCATGCATCCTGGCTCAAGACTACTTCAAACCCAAAGTCGCCTGCGGCATCTAGAATTGTAGAACAATCATCAGCTAAAAGAAGGATCAGTTTCATATACAGTCATGAAACCCATGTTTGCCCACAGGGACTCTTGGGGAGGTGTGACAAAACCTTGATTATCCCTCTCACCTCAAGGGTCGTCTTACGGTGGCCATTAAACTGAAAGTGACTTGATAGCGTATAACAACCATGTCTGGGGAAAAGCCAGAGAGAGCATTCTGGGTGCCTACCCTCCATCCCTTGGGGGGGGGTTTGACCATTGAGGGTGCATGGTAGCCTAGATGCTGTTGTGCAGTCGCAATGACAAATATGAATACATAAACATATTCACACACACCCCCAAAAGCAAGCACAATCTTATCCACTTAGACGTCCATTTAACCCAGTTTGTTTCCAGAGGTAAATTGTGACTTCTTTGTTCTGCATACATTTATTTTGCTATTGTGCTTTTGTTTTGCTTTTCTTCACATATTTTACCATCCTTAGCCTCTGTGACTACCCTTTAGTTTAGTGTCAAGCTATAAATGATTTAATCTGGGTTACAGCAGTTAAATGTTTTTGCACATACTGTTGCAGTCCACATAATTAAATATAATCTGATGTCCTCTTAATCACTTCTATCTAGTTGGAGAATCTCCAACTTTGGACCTCAAGGACTTAATACAGTACCTGGCCTCATTTTCTATCTATTCTCCCAGTCTCTTCTTTGTACCATCTAACCCTGGGTTTAGCTAATCTCAGGCTCTTCAGTTCCTGATTAGCTATGTTTGCCACAATTCTGCACCATGGCCAGGATGGCTGGATGCTGTAGCCATGGGAGTCTAACATCTGGAAGTCTACAAGTTCTTCACCTCTGTGAGGTAACCTAATGAAAACACTTGTAGAAAACGTTTGTGGCTTTATAGTTTGTCTTTGTAAGGCTATTACTTAGATTTTTCTTTCTCTGTCCATCAGGTAGGGGTGAATACAGAATGGAGGTGCATTTCAGGTACTGTACAGCATTTAGCTTTTGTATTGAATATTTCCAGAAGATGGGTGGTGGTGGACTGTCTAGATTTGCCTGTTGCTGCAAACCAGGTTGGATATAAATCAACAACTTTTGTAAAAAATCAAATTGACTTAAATCATGATTTAATTTTTTTTAAGAATGATTTTGAAAAAATCTGATTTCTAAAATTCAGATACTGATTTAGGTCAAATCTACCCTGCTGTGAATTCTTACCAAAGATGCACTCCCTATGACAGGAGGGGGCAGAAAAATGTTCCACGCCAGTGTTGTAGCAGAACATTCCTTTATTTTGCTTCCTGACTTGTGGTGGGCAAAGCTTCTATAACCTTTCCAGTTTCTTTTTTTCATTATCACGTTAGGCATTTACTCTACAACCTTGAATTCAGAAACCAAATGTTACAGTTGCTCTTTTCCCTTGGGCAGTAAGCACCTGGCCTTAATTTCCTTTGGACACAGCCCTAGCAGTTTCCGAATGAATGTGTTCCACAGCTTTTTATTTTTTGTTACAGACAGTAGGTGGTGCAAACAGAACATTATGTGAGATATTTGCTGTCAGGACCCAGGAGCAGTGATCATTCCTAGAATTAGGAATAACAAGGCCCTTTGAGGGGGAAAGTTGGCAGAGTCATTTAGCCCAGGCCTCACCTGAGAAGGCAGAATTTCACCTCAGACATAGGGTCCTGGCTGTCATGTATTCATATATATACACATACAATATAAATATACTGCATTGTATTTACTTCCCATTCTTCTCACATTTACTCTTTTTCCCAAACAAGGAAGGGGTGTCACTATATGAAACAGCCTAGGCCTATTCTGAGCTCTCCTAGGTTATGGGAATAGCCCACTGATATTTAGGATTAGGAGTTTGATATAATATAACTTTTCTGTGCAAAGGGGTGGTGGATTTTGTGTGCTGGAGTGGAAGGAGAGAGATGCTCAAATTTGGTTTTTCTTTCACCCTTTCTTAGGAGGCCAGCGACAATTTCTTGAGAAACAAAAAGTGGTCTAGATTCTTGGTCAGACTAAAAAAGAAATACAAGTGACCCCCCCACCTATTGCGGGGGTTAGGGACCCGACCCAACCCCTGATAATTGAAAATCCACAATATGCGGATGCAGGTCAGGTTAGGCCTGGGGGGCCTAGCTGCGGACTCTTGTAGTTACCCCCAGCATGGTGCTTTCTGAACGGGCCTGCAAGGGCCTTCCTGGGGCTTCTGGAGGCCCACAAAGGGCCTCCCTGTGAACCAGAAGTGACTTCCGGTAATCCGGAAGTGACTTCCAGATCGCCAAAAATTATTTCTGAGGCCTCTGGGGGTCTTTTCCTCCTTACCCCAGTGGGTCTTTTTTCATATACCACAGTCCCTCAATATAGTGGGGCCGCAGTATATGGACCACAAAAGGGTGGGGACCACTGTAGACAACCTTTAAAATGCACGCATACACAAATCAGCATTTATTTCATTTTGTGTGAAAGCTTCAGAAAAGTTTGGGATGAATCAGGACTTGCCAGATGACAGCTTTGTAGGTGTAACCTTGGGAATAAATTTCAAGTTGTCACTGAAGATAGGAAGCCGCTAATTGGAGGTGGAAATCCTTCATGCAGGCTTCATTCTTTCTAGCTTAGAGAGACATTTCAAGCACCACTTGTCACTATTTGGGATTCTAAATCTTGACAGTTTGCTGAAACATCCTTTCTCCCCAAGGGGCACAGGAGGATGTCAACTGATTTAACCTTGCCTGCCTTACAGCAGTGGCTCTCTATTTTCAGAGGGAATAGAAAGTTCCTCCAGAAACCAGGAGTGCTTGAATTGCTTAAATCTTCTGCAGCATCTCAAACCTGAACATGTCTTAATTGTACTTGACTGTATATTGCTGCTCATTAACGTAAGCTGCCTTTCCAAAGGACAAAGGTAGGGTAAAAATAGTCAAGAATAAAATAAGATAAAATAAAATAAATTTAATGTCATGGCAGAACAACTCTAATGAGGGCTCTTTATTTATTTTCAGATGTACAGTATGTGTCCCAATGGAAAAAAACAAACAAACAAAATATTAGGATTAGGCTAATATAATCTGTGGCACTGGTGATGCCAGAAAACAAATGTGAAGCTCAGTTTCTAATATTTTCCAATATTTTTTTTGCATTTGTTATATTCATATTTTTCTTTCTCTCAACGAGCTCAAGGCTCTCCTCCTCCCTAATTTGTCCCCACAACAACTTTGTGAGGTAGGTAGATGGAGAGTCTCTGAAATACTTGGTGAGGTCCAGAGATCAGAGTCCATCTATAAGCTTCATGAGCCCAGATCTCTTAAGTTCTAGTCCAATATTCTTAACAACAGAATCACCTGAACTCATTCCCTCTTTGACAAATTTTACTGCCCTGATGAGTTCTTAAAATGCTTTTGCAAAACTGGTTAGGTTCCATGTTTGACACTTTATTGATCCTGTCAATTGGGAAGAACTGGCCCAGGTTACAACATCCTTGAGATGACTGACAACTTAAGGATAAATTGTAGACTGTGTATGAGGATACAGATGGAAATTTCTTTCCAGTTTTATGTGTGCCTGCTCTTCAGATGTTGTTAGATTTGTTGAAGCCAATCACTGTCCGATCAGAACAAAGGAATCTTGAAGCGAGTGGCTGGAGCCGATCCTTCTCAAGAGCGAGGAGATGGTTCTTGTGTGGACAATCCAGAGCTTGGAGAAGCTGTTTTGTTAAACTAAACTTACACAGTTGTGAGACATGACTGGGGGATTCTTGGAGTTGTAATCTGAAAAATAACTTCCCCAATTTCTGGAATCAAGTAGGATTTGTCACTGGCAAGATAGTGATGTTTGTGTTCATAGGACATGCTTCATCAAGCATTACCTGACCCAAGGCTTCTTCTGCAAATCAATGTGTAACTGCTGGGAGGGACAAAACACCATCACAACAAAAGCATTGTTCCCAGGGACAGTTGAAGCCAGTGCTCCTCATATGAATTTTAGACTTCAATATATGCAAGGAAATGTCAACTTCACACAAATAACTGCCATGTTAACCTACCAATATAAACCAAACTACCAGAAATGAGAGTGAATTAAACAATGAGGACTAACAGACAGTAAACTTCAGTCCTCCAGCTGGTTTGGGTTAGTCCATGAGACCAAACTATTGTTTTAAAAAAGTCTACCTTTGTTAAATACAATCAGTTACAAGCAACAGCAAGATTTGTAATAAGTTTCCAGTTGAAGGCTGTGGAAAAATAGCAAAAAGGAAAGAAGAGGGTATTTTGGGTCATGGCAGAACAACTCTAATGAGGGCTCTTTATATATTTTCAGATGTACAGTAATTTTCACTTCCATGACTCATGAGACTGCATGTTACTTTGTTTTCATGACTCATGGGATGGAATCATAGCAAATACATGGGACAACAAACAATGCTTTGGGTGTGTGTGAATGCAGTAGGGCACTGGGTGTACCCTGGTGGTAATTGCTTGTCATTTGGACACATGGCCTGCGCCAATAGAGAAACCCAAGTGGGGTCCGCCCTCTCTTGGCTCAATTCCTTTTCCCACACTACATGACTAGTTACGAGTGGCTCCATCTGTGCCCAAGCATAGTTGGAGAACTCGAGTAGCCATGAGAAGGGGTGGGTAATGTTGGGAAGAAACAAAGATGTAAACTTACTTTACAAAAGCTTTCCCTTTCCCCAGTATTCCTTTGCTTGTAATGATAACTGCCTGCCCAGCAGGCAGAAACCAATACTGTAGTAGAAGATATCCTTTCATTGAGTTGAATTGGTGAGGATATTTTCAAATGCTGGATTTCTACCACTTAAATCACTCTTTTTTTAATAAAGGTGGCAGGTATAATTTGAAGGATACAATGCCTGTCTTCAAAGATAAAAGGAGAGTTGAGCTTGAAGGGCCCATAAGGTCTCCCATTTAGCCTTTCCCACTCTCTTTTTGACAGACTTCTCTTAAAATTGGCAGGCGTTTTGGTTCACACTTTATCTTTCTGCTCTTGCCTTTTTCTTGCTCTCACGGAAGGCTTGCTCTCCGTCCCTCCCTCATATTTGTCTTTGACAGTGGCATCGCCACCTTATTTGGAAAACGGTGGAGTCCAATAATAAGAGATAGAAAGACAAAAAGGAGAGATCTGGCATAAACCTCCATAATAGTAAATAGCTCCCTCCAACTTATTTTGGCATCTGAGGCAAAAAAAATTGAAAAGCACGCCCCTTTCCTTCTTGGCAATAAGTAATAATAACATCATAGTGAGTAAATAACCATATGCTTCCTTTTTCATGGTGCTCCAGATCAGCTGCCTAAGATGGCTGCCTCACTGTGCCAAAGTACAGAGACAACCCTGATCCTACTCTCTCTCACAACACCACCACCACCAACAACAACAATATAACAACAAACAAACAGACAAACAATTTTCACAGCAGTCAGATAGAAATTGTGCATGTTTATATTCTATTTAGTTTCACCTTGCTTATATCCTTGCTTATAATTGTGAATGAAATTGTGAATGTTTATATTCCCAGGAAGTGCTGCATTTTGCAGGTTGTTGTTCAAGGACTAGAACTGTATTTTCCTTCTTGGACAACTCCTTCACATGCTGCCCCTCTTTAGTAAAATTTGACCTTGCTTGCAGTACAAGGTTCAAATCGTTCAGTATATCTACCGAGAGATAACAGCACAAGAGTTACAGTATGGTAGCATGGATTGTGTTTATTTCTTTATGTTATGTGTTATTAAGATGGAACTGACTTATAATGATCTTAATGGGGCTATCAAGGTAATTGAGATATTTTAAGAAGTGGTTTATTTTTATCCCCCACAGGAGAACTTCCATAGCTGACAGGGATTTGAACCCAGGCCTCCAGGTCAGAGTTTATCACTTTATATTTTAAATCACATTTAGCGGGGCTAAGACACCAGAGGAAATTGCTTTAGGGATTCCATCAAAGTCAGTCCTTCCTTTGGTGAAACCAGAGAAAGCAAAGACTCCCAACGTAATTCAACTCTGTAGCGCATTGTATGTTCTTGGGTCAGCAAGAGCTGGTGAATCTGATTGTGTAGGGATGGGTGAAGCCATTTTGGAAATGGGATTCAACACCTTGGAGGGCTTCCATAGATTTTGGACTAAAACAAAGAGCAGATTCAGGACCCCTGCACCATCAGTCATTAGCACCCTCTGCTTTGAGTCATTCATTCATAGACTAGATCAGAACTGCCCAAAGTCCGGCCTGGGGGGGGGGGGCAAATCCGGCCCGTCAGGCCATTCTGAGTGGCCCGCGGCTGGCTGGCCCACCGCTCCTTCGCCCCATGTTTTTTTTAAAAAAAAAACTTCCGCCAACACTGACACCGCCGGGGAGCTTGAGGGGCTGGGCGGGCCGGCCGGCCAGTGAGCAGAAGCTTGTGGGGCTGGGTGGGCGGGCAAGGGGGTCGGCCACCACCACCAGCACCGCCGGGAAGCTTGTGGGGCTGGGCGGGCTGGACAGCCAGCCATCGCACAGGCTGCTGCCACCGGCACCGCTGGCAACCATATGAGGCTGGGTGTGTGCACGGGGGTGGTGCGCGGGCAGGCTGCCACCACCAGCAACACCAGGAACCTTGTGAAGCTCAGTGTGTGCAAGGGATCAGTTGGTGGGGCTTATGGGTCAGTGGGTGGGGCTTGCAGTGGGCTGGCAGGGTCGGGGAGTAACACATTCTCAGCCACCAAATCTGGCCCTCCTTACAAAAAGTTTGGGCACCCCTGGACTAGATGATATCTTAAGGTACTTTTGAAGGGCAGTAAGTACTTTGGATGCTACCCTATGCTCCTTGAGGAAAAGGTGGGAATAAAATAGTGCACATAGATATAGCTCAGTTCCCTTTCATAGGCTTCTGCTAAATCAGACAAGTAGAGGCACAGGAAATATCCTTAATGTTGAAGTAACAAGACTACACACTTGTACTTCAACCTTAATGTTGAAGTAACAAAGACTACACACTTGTACTACGCACTTGTTAATCTTTTTTTTTAGTCCTCAGGCATGTACCTCATTGTTGTGCCATAGGTTTATTCTTAACTATTTAATCCATATCTATTGACCACTACTAACTGTTACCCAAATAATTATTGAACAACTAGCAAAATGTCACAAAATCAAAGCACAGAGATTCAGAAGGTGAAGTTGCAAGGAACTTTGTTTTGGGTTGGAAATGTTTCAGACTCACTTCAGACTCTGTAACTGCACCTTTTAATCCTCTAAGGCAGGTCTGTTCAACTTTGAACAGGCCAAGGTCTACTTTTTATGGCCCAAAGTGCCTGAGGGCTACTACACTAAAACCTCTACTTACAAATTGTATCCCCTCTGAGCACATGCTCATATGTAAAAACTTTTGTAAGTAGAGCAGCAGTTTCCCATAGGAAAGCATTGGAAACCAATTCATCTTTTCTGGAGTGAACAGAGTTCAATGCACCATGGCCCTTGAACTATCTTGCTCGGCTGAGACAGTGGGCTGGCAGACCCAGAACTTTGCTGGGGCAGTGGTGGTCCTTGGGGTGGGGGAGGGAGGGGTGGGGAACTTATCCCCTCACTATTTTTATTGATGGTCGGCGGGCTAATTTTGAACCCTTCGCGGGCTATCGGTACAATGCGGTCTACTTGTTGTGCTGGCCTGCTCTAAGGTGTAGATTTATATGGCTATTAGAAATAATGCTGCTTCCAACCCTGAAGAGATCCAAAGTCTTGGTTATGCTGAGGGTATGGCCACAGCCTTACATAATTGGATGAAATCACCTTGTAGAGCAGAAATGGCTAGATTTACAGCCTTTGGAGGGTAATTTTCACCCAGCAAAACCACAATTACAGGAGTCTTCCAGGAGGTAAAAAACAAACAAACCAGAACGACATTTCCTTAGGTTTTGTATTGATCTTCAGTTGCTTCTGAGTGCAACGTAACTGACCTGGAGGTCAAAATTTTTGTCCACCTCAATTTAACAATCTTCATTTGTCTCTTCATCTTTTCCCTGCAAGGGGAAGCAAAAGTGAAGTGGTCGTGAAGAATAACAAAAGGATATTGCAGTGAGCCACTTGATTGATGTCTTTGTCAGGAAGGCAAGTTGTGTGCATGGGAACTTCTTCTCATGAGGAAGAGGCTTCCCCAGACCTTTCATAGGTGAGAAACCCTGTGCAATGTTGGGGGTGTCCTAATGATTTCATTGGCTGACAGCTGACATCAAGGCACAGACAAGATCTCGGTTTGCATCCATAAAGCTCTAAATAGTTTGACTCCAATCATTATGTGGAAATGATATCTTAGGTATTATAACAGAGAGTCAACAGAGGATGTACCCTACTCCACACTTAGACACCCATGCCTTGCAATGAACCCCCCATCAATATGCCAGCACTAGAGATAAGGGTGACATCATGAACAGCGGCTGTGACCATTATCCTTGAGGCACATTGTTTTGGGGCATGACCTGAACACTGAACACAGGTGGCCATCAATTATTAAAGGGATCCTCCAGTGAAGGTTAAATGTCTAGTTGTCAATCAACTTATCTGATCAACCAACATGCCTCTTTCAAGTATTATAGAAATACCTCCTTGTTGATAAGTCTTCTCTGTGGATGCTAAGACTTTTGGAATGGGCTGAAATCCAAGAATAAGCATTTTAAAAAGGATCTACTTGTTAAGGGCAGCATATGTGACAGCTTATTTCTATTAGAATGTGCATTTATTTAAAAATCATTTGTGCAAGTTTATCAAGACCTTTCCAAAGAAACCTCTGAATGGCGAAAATCGATGAAACCAGTGACAACAATACTACGGAAACATAATTTTCGCTACTCTTGGGGCCACCCCCTGTTTTTGAAAGTTTGGAAAGGTTCCATTCAGCACACAATTCACTCCCTGGAGGAAGGCCAGCACCTTCTGGAAGCATGGAATATTCAAGACGACTTGACTTCTCTTAGTCCGGCTCCTGGGACCTCTACAGCAACATCAGGATGATGAACAACAGTTGAAGCTCACCAGCTCATCTCTCTCTCTCTCTCTCTCTCTCTCTCTCTCTCTCTCTCTCTCTCTCTCTCTCTCTCTCTCTCTCTCTCTCTCTCTCCCCTCTTTTGTTTCCTCTCTTCTTTCCCTCTTTTCCCCACTTCTTCCTCTTCCCTTATCCCCTTTTAATTCTTTTTTGTTTTTTTCTCTTTTTTTTTCTCTTCTTTATTTCTTTTTATTTCCCCACCACACCCTATCCCTCCCCCTCCCCCCTTTTTTTAAAATTTCCCCTAGGGGGAGGGGGAGAGAGGGTGGTTCGGAGGGGGATAGAACAGTTTTCTGGGAAAAATTGATATACAGTATCATGATAACTAAAGAGCTTGCAGGATCTTGGCCGGTCATTGTCCGTGGACGGATTTCCTCCCTCCCATCCCTTGAGGGCACATGCAAAAGTGTATGATAGCTAGTGGGGTGCGAGAAAAGAACATATCGAAAACAGGCATATCATGGTTTTCTTATCTTGTGTGTCTGTCACATTTACAGGATACTTGTATATGCTTCAGTTAAAAATAAACAAAATAGCACTAAGGAGAACACATGGAGCCATGATTAGTATCAGATAAATTTTATGGATGTCCATCCTGAGGTTCCAGTGAATATACAATACTGGCAAATCATGATTTTGTTATGTATGTATTTTAAATGCATGCATTTAAAATACCTTATGCTACTTTTCTTCTTAAAAAGGACCCAAGACAAAACAATATTTAAAAGCTAAAAAGAGTATGTATACATATGCAAATAAACCTAACCCCCAAATGTCATGTTAAAAATGGTAAACAACATCAACACGAAACACTTGTCCAGCGCATTAAAAAAACCCTCTCAGATAGCCAGTCATGAAGAGATGACCTGTCTGAAGAGAAAGGTCTGGGTCTGCTTGCAGAAAGATGGCCTTCTGTGGGAGAGAGTTCGAAACTCTGGAGCTTGCGGCACATCCACGTGAAGGCAGCGGGGCTGAGAGAAAGGCCTCTCCTGGTGATCTTAACATCCTAACGCCAGTTAGCCTTCAGTCTTGGGAATGTGCACAGTCACTTGTATCTGTTCTTTACCTCCCTGAGAAATCTCCAGCAACCCATGGTTTGGCACTCACTACCTTCTGTGAACATTAGACAAACCAATGCATAGGCAGTGCGTATAAACCATGGGTTTCTGTACTGATTATGAAGGGTTATGTCTGCCTACGTATAATGCTAAGTCTCAATATGGCAAACACATAGGTCTCAGAGATGGTAGGGGCATGGATGCTAATTCCAGCCAGCAATTTTGAAGCCAGGTGGTAAGACTTCAGTGTCAGGCTTTTCTGACTTTGTTTCTTTGGCTTGTTTTTCAGGCTTACTGGAAGTGAGCCAGTCAATAAGCTAAGTAGCTAATCAAAAGTAATTTATCAAATTTAACTAGTGAGTTTAAATTCCGGTGTTTCTATCTTAAATAAATATTTCTGGAGAGGTGCTTTCACTTCTGTAGCGGTGCAAGATAATGATTTTTAGAAATTACACTTGCTGATAAGGTAGAAAGGTCAATACTAAACTCTATTTAAATATATTATTTGAAATTCAGATTTAAGATTGTCAGACGCTTTTTGTTTTAATGTGTGTTTGCTTTTGGAATTCCAAGATTATTTCAGCTGATGCTTAGAGATACACATAACTAATTCGTATGGTTAACCTGAACATATGCACAGTTTAAAATGGAAGAATTAGAATATATTTGTTGGTGTCAACTGGAGCTCCGTTCGATTATCCTGTTGCACATAGAATGAGCTGATAGGGAAGCGGATAATGTCTGGGTAACAGGCTGTGCGCCCACCCGAGTGCAATTTATTAGAACATCTGTAGGAAACACTTGCTGGTACAAAGCTGTATCTGAAAGGAGTTCTCTGCATGCATTTCTAAACCATGCTATTAGAACAGAAGTTCTCTCCTCATACAGATACATTTGTTTTGTACAAAATGAACAGCTCATAAGATCAGTTATGTAAAACGGCTTCTGTGTTAGTGGACTTAAACCTACCATACGTTAACTGTGCCTTGGTTACTGCAAAGAGGAATTAATTACACGTAAGAAATTATAACTAGGTACTTCCAATTCAGGCAAGTATAACATACCAAACAAACCATGGATAGAAGGTGGTATGAGTAAACAGATGTCTGCACTTGAAGCTTGCAGATTACTCATAAATAAAAAGCCACCATTACCTTGGAATACATGGACCATTGGTGACATGGTCACCAATGTCTGTATGCACAGATATCATCAATGTCTGTATACACAGATATCATCAATGTCTGTATACACAGCTAATGCAGTGTGGTACAACAGACAGAGTGATGAACACAGGACACCTGGGTTTGAATCCCTGCTCAGCCATGGAAAATTGTAGGTGGGGAGTGGTATTTCCACTTACACTGAAAGCCCTACTAGGGTCACTATAAGTCAGATGTAACTTGAAAGCACATAGTGTAATTCTCTCTCTCTCTCTCTCTCTCTCTCTCTCTCTCTCTCTCTCTCTCTCTCTCTCTGTGAAGAAATTATATATATTCTCAATGCCTACAGTATAACTACATCTGTGGAACAAGACCTGCAGTACACATATTTTGTACACTTCCAAAGAATTGAGATGTATGGAAGGCCTTGCTTAATCTTTTAAACATATTTGAATTCTCTCTTTCTAGTAATCTCCAGCCCTTCTCTATTGTGATCTTCTATTGTATGCTGATCAAATGAAGAATTGGTCCATGTCATTCCTTATTTTTGCAACAGATGAGACCATGGTACATCAAGACATTTGGCATTCTGAAGAGCTGTGGCATATTGTTTTTTTTTTTAAACAACTGCATGTTTCTGGAAGCTGTCCCAACCTTTCAGGAGCTAACAGGTTGGCACTTCTTAGCACTGACCCTGTGGCTTGGTCCACTTGAGAAAGAAAGCATTCATTAAACCAGAACTCACTAGCGGTATGTTTAAATTGTCCGCAGAAAGCAACGATTCCTTCGTGGTATTTAAACCATTATTACCCATCTCCAAATTTGGCTAATAAATGCCCTGTGCATATTTTGAAAACTGCGCGGCAGTTGGTTGGGTCAAGTGAATAAGGAGCGGATAAAGCAATAGCTGCCAGATCAGCAGGTTGCCTTGTTGTAATTCACAGACTTGACAAGTACACAATCCTTAATGTTAGCATTGTCATTGAGTTAAATGGCTTTCCTAGAATACACTGCATGTACTAATGTTCAGATCTTCTAACGAACGAATTACCTACTCTTTGTTCCAGTAAAATTGTATTACTTTTGCCCGTTTACAGTGTGTGTATCCATCCATCTATGAAAGCTTTTCCTGATGGTAAATTGAACGCTAGACCCAATGTGGGCTTAATCAACACAATGGCTTTTCCTTCTTTTCCTGTCTCATAAAATTGTTGTGATTCTTTGGATTGATGGCAATCTCTGGACCACTAGGGATTTTCTGCATTTTCAGCATTTACATTTTATTTAATTGTTGTTTCATGTACCATCAAGTCAGTACTAACATGCAGTGCCCCTAGTAGGACTTTCAGGGTAAATGAGATATTTAAGGGATTATGTTACCCATTCCACCACTCCACCCATGAGTTTCTATGGCTGAACAAGAATTTGAACCCAAGTCTCTGAAGTTTCAGTTTGTCATTTTATCTGCTGCACCATGCTGGGGAATCCATTCATTTGTTACTGTACTTACATTTATATCCTGCTTTTCCTCCGGGGCTCTCCAGTGTAGATGACTCACATTCTCCCCATTTTAACCTCACATCTACTCTATGAGAAGGGTCAGGCCGCCTAGTTGAAAGCCACTGTGACCTTGATGGTTGGGAGGTACCTAGAAAATACATCTCCTCAGCCAAGACTAGACACAGAGGCCCTCTTGGGTATAGCTATGCCCCTCCCTGCATTTCTAGGTCAGAAGTAAAGGGTGCCACTCTGTTCTACTCTACTCAAGACCTCATCACCATTTTTGAACAGAGGTGGTAAGAAGAATATTAACCAATGAATATGTATCCAAAATGGATGGCAGAGATTTAAGGCATAGCCCAGTGGAAAAATGGAAGGATCTGGGTATGTTTACTCCGAAGAAGAAACAATTAAATGGGAATGGGACCATCCTCTTTAATTATTTAAATGGGGTTCACCTAAATCAGTGGTTCCCCAACTCAGGTAGCCCAGGTGTTACAGGCCTATTTTCTGTACCAACCGGAAAAATCTCTCAGCAAATCTGTTTAATTTAGTTTGAGTTCTCCACCCCTGAAATGGGTGTCAAGTTTCAACTTCTGGAGGCTAAAGTCTTCAGGAATCATTAAGGTTCTTTTGTCGAGTTCCCAAGGATATTTCAAATGACATTCCAGTCAATGTCCTAACGATTAACTAGCAGTCAAGGCAGCTCAAGCTCATCCCACCCTATAAAAACGATGATTACCTCCTTGCTTCGACAGCAGGGAAACAATTCTTGTGATTTAGCTGTTTTAATTTATTGTTCCATGCCCTTTGGGTTAGGCTCTCTGCTCCCTAAATTAATTTTTGTCTCTTACAGTTGATAATGTTGCCACTCAGTGGCTTATGTGATTCTCTCCTGAGAGTGTATATGCAGCTTGTCTTAAATCACCCAGAGCTGTGGCTGGAATAATGTTGCTCTTAAATGTAACCTACGTAGTACAGTGATAAATCTGCCTATGCGCTTTTGGTTGCTCTCTTTTTTATTATCAATGACACTTTCCTGTAAAAGTTGAAAGCAAACTTGACTTTTATGGTCAGACACATTCATTAACCAAAGTAGCACGCCTTTCTGACACAAAGTTGTTCAGCTTCTGTGGCAAGCCAGAAGATGGCAGTGTTTTTTTAATACTGTGTAGATGAAGCAAAAACTAAAAATGAATTAATACACTGGGGTATGTTATTGGGTGGTTCGTTTTGTTATTTTTCTCCCACCCACTGCCCAGCTCAGGATTGAGAGATGGGCAGGTCAAGGAATACAATTTGGAGAGGTTGCTCGTTCAGTAATTCTTTTTTCTGGTAGACAGCGGTACTGTGTTTGACGGGAAAACTGGCTTGAGAAACGACATGTAAGGCAGAGTATCAAGGAAGCAGCCAAAATTAAATCATACACAGATTATGTCAGAAGGATGTTCATGGACCATCTAGTTCAATGCATTATATTAAAAAAGTTTTATTATTTATGAGATGCTGCTACAAATACGTTTCTATTGGATCTTTTTTAGTTGATTTTTCTAACATGTCTAATACATGAAAGAGCGTGAAAAGCAAAGCACGCTGCTTATATACCAGCTTAAAGCACTCTCTGGCTGGTTTACAATTAAATTATGCAGGCTACATATTTCCCCACATCCAGTGGGTACTCAATTACTACCAACCTTGGAAGGATGGAAGGCTGGGTCAAGCTTGTGCTGGCTATCGGAGTTTGTCAGGACTGAACTCAGGTTGTGAGCAGATTTTGACTACTGCCATTTAACCATTATGGCATGAGAGTCATTGGGAAGCAACCCAAGAGAAAGAAAGCCCCTTTCCTTCACAACAGGGAGCCTGCTCATGTAGACTGCAGCATCTCAGGTCTGCAAGGCTGCTGGTGTTCACCATGTGGACAGCCCGTTCATCTGAAAATGTCTGAAAACAGGCCATGCAGTTCCTATGTGGAGAGTCACACGAGGTTCCCCTCCTTGAAGCTGTGTCCCTGACTTCTTAGGAATGGCAAGGTTATAGCCTTCAGCATGAAGTGGATTCCCGTCCACAGAACTCTGGAAGTTCCTGGCATTTCACTTCCAAGGACAGGTTGCCCAAGTGCCAGTTCCTATAAAGCTTTGTTTTGGTTGTCGCTTCATTGCAAGCCCCAGTTCCTGCTTCTGAATGATCTTCTTTGGATGATGCCCCCTCTGGGTGTTGTAGCAGCTGACCTTGTGCTTTCCCTGTGACAGTCTGGAAGAAAAGCAATCATGACTGACAATCTCCCATGAAAGAGTGTTTGTCTACTCCATTAATCTTTACATGCACACAGCAGCCTTGGGGTACATTGGATTTGTTTTTTATAACCCCCCCCCCCCCCAGCATGGAGGGGATGAATCTGTCAATTTTGTTTTGGGGAGTTTTTTTTAAACTCGGAGGTCTTCGCAGTCAAAATGTACAATACAGGCATTTCGGTGGTTTCTTCAAAAACAAATTTAAATTCTCACATGTTTACATTTACCAAAGTCATCAGGTACAGCTACTTCCAGTGAAGAGTACTGGCCTGCATATAAATATCAAAGATAGGAGCCCTTCCAAAACAAACAAACAAAAAACAAACAAACGAGGTGGGTCTGTGAGGGATGTGAAGACGATGACTTGCCTGCCTGATGCAAAGGTTGCGGACATCACCTCTTGTCTGGATAGGCTGGTAGAGAGCTCTGGGGACAAGGTAGCAGTTGTGGTGCATGTCAGCACCAATGATGCTGGCAAATGTTGCCGTACGGTACTGGAGGACAAATATAGGTTATTAGGGAGGAAGCTACAAGCCAGGACCTCAAAGGCAGCATTCTCAGAAGGAGCAAGAAGAAGGAAATGGCTCAGAAGGGGAGCAGGAGATGCCGCAGGCCAGTCTCTGCGAGGCAGCTGTGGGGTGGGAGGAGGAGGTGGAGGAGGAGGATGGATGGATGGAAGGATTAGAGAAAGGAATTCTCCAGGGGAGAGAAGAGGGGGATGTCACCATGCAAAGGAGGTGGGCACGCCCATGACCCCGCCCCTCACTGTCCCCTCCACTTCCCTTCCTCCGCTCTGCACCAACAACTCAACTGGTCATGAGACAGTGGCACACTGATCATCTGGCCGTTAGGGGGAGCAGGGGACTGTGCCATGGCCCTTGAACTGCCCCGCTCGACTGATACAGTGGGCTGGCAGACCCAGAGCCTTGCTGGGGCAGTGGTGGTCCTTGGGGCGGGGGAGGTAGAGGTAGAGAACTTATCCCCTCACATTTTTTATTGATTGCTGGTGGGCTACTTTTGAACCCTTCACGGGCTACTGGTAGCCCCTGGTTTACCTGTTGGCCAGGCCTGTTATATGCTATTTATTTATTTATTTATTTATTTATTTATTTATTTATTTATTTATTTATTTATTTATTTATTATTTAAGCGTATATACCAGTGCTCCCCAACCTTTTAGTGCCCGCGGACCGGGAAATTTTTGATAATTTTTCTGTGGCCCGAAGCTGGGGGTGGGGGTGGGGAGGGGGGGAGAATGTGAAAGGGGGGTCCGGCAGGGAGGCAAAAGGGGGGGTGAAAGCAAAGGATGGGAGGGAAGGAGGAGGGGGAGGCATGAGAGCGGCGGCGGCGGCACTCACCGGCCTAGGGCGGCGGGCGTGCCACTCCCCCACACACACAGGCGGGGTGGGGGGAACCCAGGGGTCCTGGGCAGGCGGGCCCCCGCCTCCTCCTCCGGCGCCGGGAGCCGCGTGCGGGTCTCGCTGCTGGCGCCCCGCTTGCTCCTGCTGCCGCCGCCGCCATGGGCCTCCTCCTCCGCCGGGGAAAGCAAGCGGGGCGCCAGCAGCGAGACCCACGCGTGGCTCCTGGCTCCGGCGCCCCACGCGCGGCACCCGCCCGGCCACGCCGGGAAGCGCCCTCGCGGCACCGACGAGCCGCCGCCGCCTCCTCCTGCTCCTGCTCTGGTTCCTCCTCCTCCTCCTCCTCCTCCTCCCGCCGCCGCCACCGGAGGAGCAACAGCAGCCACCCCCCCGCAATCGCCCCCCCCGCTGCCACCGCCGCCATCGCCCCCGTCCCGCCGCCGCTGTCGCCACGCCTCCGCAATTGCCCTCGCTGCTGCTGCTGCTGCTCCTTCGGCGGCGGCGGCGGGAGGAGGAGGAGGAGGAGGAGGAGGAACCGGAGCAGGAGCAGGAGGAGGAGGCGGCGGCTCGTCGGTGCCGCGAGGGCGCTTCCCGGCGCGGCCAGGCGGGTGCCGTGCGCGGGGCGCCGAGTCCAGGAGGGGAGGGGAGGAGGGAGGCAAAGGCAAAGGCAGCGGCGGCGGCTCCTCCTGCACTCCTCCAGCCTTCCTCCTCCATCGGCCGCCCGCGGGAGAGAAGAGGAGGAGGAGGAGGGCGGCGGAGGAAAAGGGGAGGAGCCTCCCCGGCGTCCCCAGGCGGCCTGGTGCCGACCGGTCCACGGACCGGCACCGGTCCGCGGACCGGGGGTTGGGGACCACCGGTATATACCACCCGTCTTCCAGGGCGGAGCTCCGGGTGGTTTACAAACAAGAGAAAACAAACAATAAACAAAGGTTAAAACATTTTACCATAATTAATAAACAGCACACAAAAAGATCAGTAACAAGAGGCAGATGGTGGACGGACAGAAAAAAAGGAGGAAATAAATTAAGTTAGGTTAAATAAAATAAAATAAAATAAAATAAGTTAAATGCTATCAAGTCACTTCCAGTTTAATGGCTATCTGAAGACGACCCTTGAGGTGAGAGAGATAATCAAGGTTTTGTCACAACTCCCAAGAGTCCCTGTGGCTAAACATGGGTTTCATGACAGTAGATGAAACTGATCCTTCTTTTAGCTGATGACTGTTCTACAATTCTAGAGCAACTCCAAGAACCTTGCTGCTGCTGCTGCTATGTGCTGTCAAGTCACCTCTGATTTACATTCATTACTGAATGAGTGGTCTCCAAAGTGTTCTGTGTTCAACAGCCCTGTGTCTTTTTAAAGGAAATCCATCCACCTTGTATTTGATCTTCCTCTTTTTGTGCAGCCTTCCACTTTTCCCTGCAATCCTGCCTTTTCAGGATGTATCCAGACTTTTTTCAGGATGAATCAGAGTTGACTTGCTCTAGGACCCACTGGTTTGATAGTTCAGGGTATCCACAACCCAGCACATTTCAAATGAAGCATCCCCCCCCCCCATCAGCTTTCTTTCTGTCCAGCTTTCACGTCCGGATTGGGAAAACAAGAGCGTGCATGATCTTGGTCTTGGCTTCCAGTGAAACATCCTTACAGTGGGTGATCTTTTCTATTGCTGCCCTTTCTAATCTTCTGATTTCTTGACCACAGTCTATTTGGATTGATGATTAAATCAAGTTTCTTCTTCTGAATGTTTAATTGAACATCATGTTCAACCATAAACTTATAATCCACATAAGAAAATCCACATGTCAACTTGGATGCGGCCACAACAGCCTGATCCACGCACAAAGCGGGTGGAACCAGCAGGCTGAGGATAAATTGCAAAGCTGGTAAGGAATTACCACACATAGGAAGGGAGGTGCTGGTGCCGACCTGTGGCTGAGGGATAAAACCTGAAACTAAAAATGGCATGCAAGTATAGTGGTCAAGGGTATTGCTCCTTGGTTCGAGTAACTTGTCATCTGAAAAAAGTGGGCGTGATCCACAAGGCTCACACTGAAGCATACATAGTCAGTCTTTGAGGAGACACATGCTTTTTTCTTTTGTGTTGTTGTTTTCATTTGACTTTTGCCTGGTATGCTGCCACATTCCTTTGCAAACCCCAGGAGTGGCAAGAAAAAAAAAGCAGTTTAACCCCACCCGTCCCGTTGGCAGGAGCTAACTCTGCCCTCTCATTCCCTTTGGTTTCAAAGTTAGAAAAGGGAGACGGGAATGCTGTTGTCCAGCAATCGAGGCACCCCCCCCCCCCCCCTTCAGCCGCCGCGTCCGCTCTCCCTTCGAAAGAGGCGGCGGCGCTTCCTCCCAGCCTCCAGGGGTCGCCACTGGCTCTCCCCTCCCCCCCCGAGGACGGGAGGAACGGGTGCCGGAAGTGCAGGTGCGTCACCTGACGGAGCCCTTTTCCGGTTTCTCCTTCGGCGGCGCTTCTCTTTCTTTCCTTCCTTCCGGGATTCCGGCCCACGTGTGGCTGTTCCTCGCGCGCGGAGTCTTTCCCGAAGTGGGGGAGGCGGGATGGCGTCCCAGGCGGCGAACCTGCCGATGCGGCTCCTGCGGAAGAAGCTGCACAAGCGGAACCTCAAGATCCGCCAGCGGAACTTGGCCCGGCAGGCGGCCCAGGCCTCCCCGCGGGGAGAAGGAGGTAGGACGAGGAGCCTCCGTTCCCCCTTCAGGCGTTCAGAGGGAGAGAGTGGAGGGGGGGGGCTCGAGGTCAGAGGGGTTCGGGGGTGGGTGGAGAGACCGGGAGGAGGACCAGGGAGAAAGAGAAGGGAAGGGGCCGCGCCAAGGAAGACACTCTGGTTTCTAACGTCGTGGAAAGGGAAGAGTTCACCGAAGGGCCGTAAGCGAGGCTGAAAGGCAGCATGGAGATTGTTGTGTGTGTGTGTGTGTGTGGGGGGGGGGGGTCCAAAAGACAAACAACAGGGCGGTCCTTATGGGGCCCCGCAGACGCCGCAGCGTGGGCGCCACCCCTTTTAGGTCCCCTCCGTGGTGGTGTTGGGCGAGGAGAGCCCCCCCCCCCATAACACTCCTTACCTCTTCCCCTGCCCAGCTCCGGACCTAAACAAAGCTTTGGAAACCCTGCCTTGGGAGTTTGGATTATGTTATAGGTCTTCAAGGCAGTGTCCATGCAAGTGACCGTATCCAACCTTCACATTATAACTGAGAACATTTTAGAAGAAGTATCTATTATGGTATCTCAGAAGCAGTGGTGGAAGAACAGAAGACTAAGAGTGTGGAGGAGGCAAACAACACCTAATGCAGAAGAAGCTGGATGTACACAACCTGAGTTGAAGAAGAAGGGAAAGAAGAAATGAAAAGGTGTGAGCCAAACAGAAAATGGTATTGCATTTTAATTTGTACATTATTTGGAATGAATCAACGAATTCAGTAGTTGCCAACTTTGGGTCTACAGGTGCTCTTTCACTAATAAGACCTCCAGAAGCCATCATTGCTAGTTGTGCTGCCAGCAATTCCAACAAATAGATAATTATTTCTTTGATCTTATTTTCCACTGAAATTGTTTTACTCTTGGGAGATTTTTATATCCACAAAGAGCTGTAACTCCATAGAAACTTTTCAAAACATTGAAAGAAATCGTGCACTAACATGCAGCATTATCAATGGCTATAAAGCTTGCCAATTAAAAAAGGAAACTTCCATGGTGGACAGAAGCATATTTCTGCTGCAGGAAGTAGCTAACCTCAAAATATTCTCTTTTGCCTTTTCTTTAGAATTCTAGTTGGGTTCAGTTCCTATTAAATTCTGAATGTTTGCTTAACTAGATGTTTGATATGATACACAAATGGACTCTTAAGCTTAAACAAAGTTCCTGCCATCTTCTGTCACCATTTCCCATTCCATAACATCTGGCTTCCACTTGGCTATTTCATATTTTGCAGGTGGTGCTTATTCCTTCGATGTAGGCTTTCATGCAGAAATGTTTGATAGCTACACGGGACTGCAAGGATCAGTCTGTGGCAGTGTTGACAAACCTATGACACGGGTGCCAAAGGTGGCACTTGGAGCTCTTTCTGTGGGCACCCGACATCGCCTCCTTCACAGCCATCTGGGTTCAGGTTAAACTGCTGTCCTGGCACTTTGTGAAAAATTAGTGGGTTTTGAATCACAGTTTGGGCACTCGGTCTCTAAAAGGTTCGCCATCACTGGTCTATGGGAACACCTTCCCCTTTAAGCGCATTGATTGATACATAAATGCTACTGACTGGCACTCGTTGTTTTTTTTTGTACTTCTGCAGAAGCTAAAAAGCAAAAATTGAAGTGGAATGTGCTGAGGGAGAACAAGTCCTAAATGGAGAACCTAAGGAAGAAAACAATGACAGCCTGGATGGGAAGGAAGCAGACGAAGATGGTGGACCTGCCTTGCCTGTTGGACTATCAGGCAAGCCTTTTCCCTACCCTGTCTCTGTTTTGTTTCTGGTATAGTGAGACTTTTTCACTTTACATGATTTTTTTTTAAATCTTACTGGATTTGCCTTTATAAAAACTGCTTAATAGATCCATTTATTCAAGCCTCAATCATCTTTGGGAGTCCTGTAGAGTTCAGTGAGATTTATTTACAAATAACCATTCACAAGAAAGAACTTCATAAGATGGAGTTGCTGGACTAAACATTGTCAGGTATGGACACTGATTTTTCCTGATTGTTGATGACATCAAACCACTGAGCTTAGCTGTCAGATAGTGATCAATGTTTTTCATTTATTGGTCCTCTGACTTAGGAGTAGCAAAAATGTGTGATTGTGTCTTTGCATGGAATAAACTTTTGAATAGTGAGCGGAAAACATGCGTGATGGTCTGGCTATTGTGCTTATGGGTATTTTAAGGACACTTTATGTACTTTCTAGATAGCTTCCTTATTGAAGGAAAAACATTTTCCCCTGAAATACTCTTTTAAATAGTATTAAGGACTTTGACAGCTCCAAGCTGTTGGTGCGGCTGTGTAGAGCAGCCTTTGGCTGCTGGTGACTGAGAGGATTTACCCCCAACCCAGCAAAGGGGGGGAACTTTTCCTCTTCTTTGCTGGGTTGGGGCAGGGGAAAAGCTTCCCCCCTTTTGCTTGGTGTAGCTGCCTGTCCTCTCCACCTTTTCAGGCACCTGAAAGCTGAAAGGAAGTGGGGACAAGGAGCAGAATCCACTCAGGGAAAGACACTCTGAGTGCCCCAAAGCAGCTCACTGTGTCTTTTCCTCTGAGGCTTCAGCAGTGAGCCTCGCTTCCCTTGCAAGTAGCCCAGGTGATGGAGCCGAGCCGAGCCTTGGAAGTGGCTGTCTGGGAAAGAGCACCTCCAGCCTGGCCGCTGCTTCTGAGGCTGAGCTTGCCTCCATTGCTTGGGCTGTTCGCAAGGGTGGCGGTGGCAGGGCTCGGCGAGGATCACTGCGTCCCTGCTTCACCCACCAGCTTGGTAAGTGAAGTGGGTGCAGGGTTGCAGCCAGGATCCCCTTGGGCTCAGCGATGCCGGTGGACCTCTCTGAGGCTTCATTGGGGGTCTAGGAAGAGCCGTGGGCAAGAGGCTCCTGCCTGCTCTGTGCTGCCTTCTTGGGGCAAGGTGCAACTCCCAGCCTCGCAAGACGTGCGGCATCAGCAGCTCCTCATAGCTGGCACTTCTTGCCCAGGCAGCCAGCGAGCGAGCCTTCCTCTTTTTCCAGGTTCCTAGATGGGCCAACACGGCTCTTTTCATCCCCATGAAGCAGCAGCAGCAGTAAATGGGTGGTGCCAGAGGCGGCAGTAAGCGAACCCCGCATCCCCCATGGAAAGCAAACCAGGCAGGAGGTACACTTCCCTGGCAGCTGCTTCCAAGGCTCAGCTTGCCTCCATTGCCCGGGCTGTTCGCGAGGGAAATGGTGGCGACACGGCTGGGCAAGGTGGGCAAAGCAGGGATGCAGTGATCCTCACCCAGCCCTGTCACCGCCACTTCCTTCAGAAAGGTCCCCTGCTGCCAGGGATGGGGTGCTGCACACCGCTTGGTCTGCAGCACTAATATCAGTATCCAAAGTACATCACTTTTTAACCCCTATTTACTCGACTAGTGCTGAAAGTGTAGCCACATTAAGCTCTGTGTCCACTGTATAACAGGCATAACCTAGTACTTGGTAGATTTATTGTCCCAAACCCTGCTGCCTAACTAACGTAAGCAAAACCCAAGTCTCAGTCTGTCCTTTGCTGATAAATAAAGATCCCCCATCATGATCCTTACATGCAAACAGTTAAGGCATTTGTGCACGAGTGCTATATGTAACTCCTACTGACATCAGTCCCAGTGATATAAATGAGTGCTGCACTGGTGTAACTCCTTTCCTCTCATAGTATCATAGTACAGTAGGACCTCCCAATCCTGAGCTCCGCTGTTTGACAATACTGAATAAAAAACTCAGGAAATGCAGATTTAAATCTGTTTCTGGGATTTATTTATGATGATTGGTCAATAGATGGAACTAGAGACCATGCAATGTATAGTGTTTGATCCTGTCATGGTTTTGGCTTGGAATCAATCCCGCCTCCCAGCTACTGCATTTCTTCTGTTCTGTTGAAAGCCTTTTTAGTGAAGTGGTCTTTATGGATCGCCCAGATCCGCCAGTACCTTGATGAGTCCTCCCTGAGGACAGTTGTGCAGGCTCTGGTGGTCTCGAGGATCGACTATTGCAATGCCCTCTACGTGGGGTTGCCCTTGACCCTGGTCCGGAGGTTGCAGCGGGTGCAAAATGCGGCGGCCAGGCTGGTGGTGGGTGCCCGTAGATACGAGCACATCAACCCAGTCCTGGTCCGCCTGCATTGGCTTCCCGTTACCTTCCGGATCAGGTTCAAGGTCTTGGTCTTGATTTTCAGGGCCCTTCACGGCTTGGGACCAGAGTATCTGGCGGAGCGTATCTCCCTGAGGGCATCCGGATCCAGACCCACGAGATCATCGCAGGCGCGCTCGCTGAGAGTGGCCACACCCCGAGAGGCACAGAAAACGCGCACGCGCAACCGCGCCTTCTCTGTGGTGGGGCCTTCCCTTTGGAACCATCTTCCCAGCGAGCTGCACCTGCTGGAGTCCCTGCCTGCCTTTAAGAAAGCTTTGAAGACCTTCCTCTTTAAAGAGGCTTTTGATGACCTTATCAGTTATTTTTTTTTCTTCCTTTCGTTTACCTCTTACTTCCTCCACTCCCTCCACTGCCGCCATCTCACCCTCCGTTGGTTCTGTTCGGAGGTTGTTGTTTTTTCCTCTCTTATTTTATGTGCTTTTTAACATTGTTAGCCGCCCAGAGTTCCCGCTGGGAAGATGGGCGGGATATAAGTTGATAAATAAATAAATAAATAAATAAATAAATATAAATAAATATGGCATAAAGACCCATTGGATCCTGTGTTCATTGTGGCTTACTCTGAAGTAAATATGTTTAGGACTGCAGCCTTAAGGGCACTTTGCTTTAAAATCGATTCCTAGGTGTTAATAAACACAACTTTTGCTATTGCAGCTATATTAAGTTGAATCACATAAGAAATAAAATGGCTTTGAATTCAAGCTGTTATTTTCAAGAATTACTGAGTCTGAAAAACCAATTGCTGTTCTTTTCTTCCATTGAGGTTGTCATTTATTTTCTTCCCAGAGCATAGACAAACAATGCTTTTCTCTGCTACACAAACGCATAAAGTTGAAGACTTGGCAAAGATGTATCTAAAAAAGGAACCATTGTATGTTGGAGTTGATGACAATAAGGAGACAGCAACTCTGAAGGTACTTGAACAGGTAATGAAGTGTTTGCATCTGAGTAGAGGGTGCGTTTTGCTTTTATTGCTGACTACTCAACTTCTATTGAATTTTTGTTTGTTTACCAACATTAGATTAATTGCCTTAAATTTTAATTGCAGTTACACAGTTTTTCCCCTGTGGCCCTAGTTGGTACCATACAGAACAATAAAGACTCAGAAAAAACATTAGATATAGCATCCAGTTTTGACTTGAATCTTTGTTCAAGTAGCCTGCACATTTCTAGGGATGGACTTTTTTGCCCTGCATTCCAAGGTGATTCTTTCCCCCCCACTCTACGTTGGCCCTCCAGATGTTTTGGACCACAACTCCCACAGTCCTTTGTCATTGGCAGTCTAAGCTTGAAATTCTGGGAGTTATGGTCCAAAACATCAGGAGGGCTGAAGTTTGGACATGCCTGCGTCACTCTAATGAATTTCATTGGATTGTTAAATAAATATGCATAGGACGGAGCTGAAAGACATGTAATATTGATTTTCTGCACAAGCTTTGTCATCAGTCTCATTGCTTTTAATTGATTCATCCATGGTACTTATGTTTTAGGGAAAACTGATATTTTCCCAGTAAGATATTGAATAATGAACCATGAGAAGCTGATATTTGGTGCAATTTAAATGTGGGCTTAAATGCTTCAGCTTGCCTTATTTGCCTGAAGTTCATATAGTGGATATAAAAAGTTTACACACCCGTGTTAACGTGTCAGGTGTCTGCGATGTAAATCAACGAGATAAAGATAAATTATTTCAGAACTTGTTCCACCTTTAATGAGACCTATGAACTGTACAACTCAGTTGAACCACAAACTGAAATTGTTTAGGTGGAGGAAGCAAAAAAATAAAAAAATGAAGTAATATGGTGGCATATGTGTGCATACCCTTCTATAACTGGGGATGTAGCTGTGCTCAGCAGTACAAAATCACATTCAGACTCAAGTAGGAGTCTGTATGCACCTGCCATCATATCAAGTGCCTCTGAAGAATCCCAAATCTATTTATTTATTTTTATTTTATGTATATATTTTAGAGTATTATTACCCCATCTTTCTCCTTGTAAAAAGAACCCAAAGAGTGCTAGTAGGTCTTTCCTAACTTTTTTTTAGTCACATCCTGCAGCAGAAGCCATGGTCCGCAGAGAGCTGCCAAAGCATCAGAGGGATCTCATTGTTAAAAGGCATCAGTCAGGAGAAGGGTACAAAAGAATTTCCAAGGCGTTAGATAGACCATGGAACACAGGGAAGACAGTCATCATCAAGTGGAGAAAATATGGCACAACAGTGACATGACCAAGAACTGGATATCCCTGCAAAATTGATGAAGGGACTAGAAGAAAATTGGTCAGGGAGGCTGCCAAGAGGCCTACAGCAACATTACAGGAGCTGCAGGAATATCTGGCAAGTACTGGCTGTGTGGTACATGTGACAACCATCTCCCATATTCTTCATATGTCTGGGCTATGGTGGCAAGACAGAAGTCACTTTTCATAGCAGTCACATAGAAACTGACACTATGTTATCAATTGTTAGCTTTAATGTTGCCTTCTAATGCTGTAAGATACCTCTCAGTTCCCTGTTCTCAAACTAAATATGTAATGGACTGTATATTGTCTCTCCTTACTGTAAGCTGCCTTGGGTCCTTTTCCAAGGAGAAAGGCAGGGTAAAAATACTTGAAAAATAAAATAAAATAAATTGTGAGTGTTTGTATTCCCAGGAAGTGCTGTATTTTGCAGGCTGTTGTTCAAGGACTAGAACTGTATTTTCCTTCTTGGACAAATTTCTTTAGTAAAACTTGACCTAGCTTGCAGTAGAAGGTTCAAATTGCTGAGCATATCCACCTAGGGGTAACAGCACAAGAGTTGTAGTATGGTAGCATGGATTGTGTTTATTTCTTTATGTTATGTGTTATAAAGTTGGAATTGACTTATAATGATCTTAATGGGGCTATCAGTTACCAAGGTCTCCATGTACTACTACTACTACTACTACTAGTAGTAGTAGTAGTAGTAGTAGTAGTAGTAGTAGTAGTAGTAGTAGTAGTAGTAGTAATAATAATAATAATAATAATAATAATAATAATAATAATAATAATAATAATAATAATAATAATAATAATAATAATAATAATCTTATCCTTACCTGGTATCCTTACCTGGAGGGCCCTCTGGGGCTTATGCTCCCATGCCATTACCCAGCCATGCTAAGTGTTGATGCAACTTTTGCTACAGCTTTAGACAAAGGTACACAAATTGAGCACTCTTGCAGTAGGTTCTCCAGAGAGAGGGACAAGTATCTGCTTCCTAAATTCTTTCTCTCAATCCCTTTCCATCTTTCCGCTCCCCGCAGTTACAACTCATCTTGTTCCCTTCCTTCTTTTTCTAATGTTGCTGTTACTGTTTTTTCTTATATATGGAGGTGAATTATGTCATCTAGCTGTAAGTCCAAAGACAAGCACTTATTTTCCACAATCAAAAAACTACTGAAGGGGTCAGGCAGGGGATGTTCTGAGATGGAGACCTGGTGAACTAGTTTGGCCAGTTTCAAACAGTTATTTTGTTTCCATTAATCTGGACGGGGAAGTGATGAGGGTACAGCAAGAAGGCAGAAGGCAGATGTAGCTTTTAATAGGAACAAATGAAAGAACCAAATGAACAGTAAAGGCCTGTCGCATATACTCATTTTCAACTCCTGGTGCCTTGGAGAGCAGTAGGTGTGCTGGATCTGATGTGGCCACGCACATCACTCCACATGGCAGCAAATAATACTTCATCTTAGAAGAGCTGAGGTGGAGAATTTATTGACACATTGCATGTAACACAATGTACATCTATTGCCAAGAGTATAAAGGATGTCAACTTCCTATGTGCAGCAGACAGTTAGTTTATTCTGCCTTTAGCCTTGCAAAATGCTTTTTGATTTTGGAATTGGGGACACACATGAAGTATGGTTACATTTTGCAATGAATTGCTCCAAACTGCTGGTCTTCATACCACTTTCCAACCAATAAGAAGCAGCATGATGGCCCAGTTCAATATATGTTGAGGCTTCTACTTTCCTGCCAAACTGTGTCTTCAATGTTCTTTTTTGGGCTCTGGTGACACACTTAATTCATGTCTCTTGTGGGTGTTGCCATCTGTATGAGAGTATTATCTCATTTCTACTACCAGTCTGCTGGGCTGTTTCCCCTATTGCCTCTGGAACCTTGCCTTCTGCTTAGCTAAGAGAAATCCTGATGTTTTTGACTCAGTCTGACAATACTCATGTGTCTCCAAGCATTGAGTTTGCATGCTTTCTTTTTAAATATTTTATTTATTTTCTACATTAAACCAAATAAAACAAATATGTTGCTTGTCTCCTGTTGTGTTATCAATTGAATCACAATTTTCCCTAACATTTCATCCCAGTACAATTCATATATCCTTTACCAACTTAAAGGAACATACAGTACTTTCATACTTAGTTTCCTTACTGTGTCATCTTTATTTACATACATTTACAATACAACAAATATAGCCTGTCTAATCTCAAAAGTATATTCAATCTCAATGTTTAATTCTCCAGTATTAAACAACTTAGGATACATTTTAGCTAACTATATATATTCTAAATGTAATCCACTGCATATTTTCCTATTTTTCCAAAGAGTACCTAATTTCAAAAGCCATCTCTAATGCAAGTTAGTACTTTATGGGCTATTATAAAAGAGCTATCTCGTGCATAGAAGTTCTTGTCTGTACTTAGCTACTACTATTCTTTTGAGGATCCAACAAGTTAACATTTATTTAAATTTTAGATTGGTCTTCACATTTCCATTTTCCATCACCCATATCATGCCAATGAACTAGTAGCTTTAGACAATCAAAATACAGAAAACAATTTTTATGTAATCAATTCACTAAGCCAGAAATTATCTTTCTGAATTTTCTCTTTCCCTGCCAAGTCTGTTATCTTTATAAGTTATTCTTTTATCTTGATAGCAATCTTGATAGTTGCTCTGCTGCTGAAGGAGTCTTTTGTATCCATATTTAGTAAAGCAGATGCGTTTATCTTGCTTTGTGAATTTGGCATAGCCAAATTTATCCTGCAGATTAAAATCAGCTCTCTGTTCTGGCTCTATCTCCTGATCAAGAGTAATTTCAGTTTACAATTCTTGTTGTAGTTATCTGTAGACTAAAATCAGCTCTCTGTTCTGCCTATGTGTCCTTATCGGGGTTAGAAACCTCTGTATCTTCAGAGAATGGGTCTGTCTGTGATGTATAAATGTCTATTATTTTTGTAATCAGCATAGGATTATATTGGCAAAGTCCTGATAAGTTTTCCCAATTCATTGTGTTCTTATACCTCACAACAAAGAGTTAATATTGCTTGTAATTGTCGTTTCTGCCAATCATTTCCCAAAAGGGAGGGTTAGAGGGAAGTGACTGGATTGACAAAAGGAAGAACCAAAGAGGCAGGGAACAGAGATCCTTCAGCAGTTATTTTGAAACAATGGAGCCAATTCAAGGTCAAATAAACATTCCTTTGAAAAACAGCTTTCCCCAAACTGCCTTTAAACTGTGTCTTTAAATCCACCACATACAGAAAGCACAAAACAGAAAAACACTTTCCTCAAGAGTTTTTTTTCTACCAGTCCACAAAAAAGCAATAGGCAGAAAGGCAAATTCATAAAATGTTGCTTTCATGGCACGAGAACTACAACTGACCGAAGGCACATAGCTTGAGATCCCAGGGCCAGGTTCAGGCCTCATGATGCATTTGAGTCATGAATTATTGCAATGATCTCACCTGCTCTTGCCCAGGCAGGTGATTTTCAAAACCCTCCACAGCTTGGTACCTGAATACCTTTTGGAGCGTATCATCCAGAGGTCAACTGAGGCCAGGCCTACTAGAATGTCGCGGGCGCGCTCACTTAGGGTGACCACACCCAGGGTGGCGTGGAAATCGCTCATGCGCAACCCGCCTTCTCTGTGGTGGGCCCCACTTTGTGGAACCATCTTCCTAGTGAGCTGCGCCTAGCACAGTCCCTGCCCACCTTCAAAAAAAGCGCTCAAAACCCTGCTTTTTAGGGAAGCATTTGGTGACCTTTTAATTTATTTATTTTTTTAAAAAATCTTTGCCCGCGATGCCTCTTGCTGAGGGTTTTCCCCTCTTTTTCTGCTAGTATTGTCCTGTTATTTATTGTTGATTTTAATTTTGCTGTAAACTGCCCAGAGTGCCTATTGGAAGATGGATGGTATAGAAATGAAACATAAATAATAATAATAATAATAATAATAATAATAATAATAATAATAATAATAATAATAATAATAATAATAATAATAATAATAATAATAATAATAATAATAAAGAAAGAAAGAATATGTTGCAGAAAAGTGGGCAGGCCCTGGTTTCTATACTGTATATGTATGGCTTCGGCTGCTGAATGTCTTAAAATTCCCACATTGAAGTATTCACTGAAGAAGACAGAGGCCACATGCCCAAAACAGCCTATCTTTGTAGGGAGGGAAACCAAAGAATTAAGCCAGATAGAAATAACCAGGGAGGAGGTTCTTGCATGTCTTGTTAAACTGCTAAGACAGGCATGTCCAAACTTCGGCCCTCCAGATGTTTCGCACCACAACTCCCACAGTCCTTTGTCATTGGCAGTCTCAACTTAGAATTCTGGGAGTTATGGTCCAAAACATCAGGAGGGCCGAAGTTTGGACATGCCTGTGCTAAGAAATCACCAGGACCACATGGCATCCATCCATGATTTCTCAAGCTACTTAAAGATGAAGTTGCTGAGGTCCTAGCCAAAATATATAATCTTTCCCTCAAATCAGGCATTGTGCCTGATGACTGGAAGGTAGCGAATGTAACACCAATCTGCAAAAAGATCCAGAGCTGATCCAGGAAATTACCAACTGGTCAGTTGATGGAAACCATCCTAAAAGATAGAATTAATAGGCACATAGAAGAGAAGGTGCTGATGGGGAGCCAACATGGCTTCTGCAAGGGCAAGTCATGCCTCACTAATCTGTTGGAATTCTTTGAGAGTGTCAACAGGCATGTGGATAAGGGAGATCCTGTTGACATTGTTTATCTGGACTTTCATAAGGCTTTCAACAAGGTCCTGCACCAAAGAACCAAGGGGCAGGTCTTGTCCTGAATCAGCAACTGGCTAAGGGACATGAAACAGAGGGTAGCACTAAATGGACACTTCTCCAAGTGGAGGGAGGTAAAGAGTGGGGTCCCCCAAGGTTCAATACTGGGACCTCTGCTTTTCAACCTCTTCATAAATGATCTAGAAGTAGGAGTAAATAGTGAGGTAGCCAAATTTGCAGATGACACTAAATTGTACAGGGTAACAAAACCAGAGAGAGATTGTGAGAAGCTCCAGAGGGATGTCTTGACACTGTGGGAGTGGGCAAACCAGTGGCAAAGGAGCTTCAACATTAGCAAGTACAAAATGATACACATTGGAGCAGAAAAAAAACCCAATTACATTTATAAACTGATGGGGTCTGAACTCTCTGCAACTAACCAGGAAAGGGACCTTGGTGTCCTGGTGGGAAGCTCAATGAAGGTGCCAACCCAGTGTGCCGCAGCAGTGAAAAAAGCAAACTCAATGCTAGGGATCATTAGAAAGGGTATAGAAAATAAATCAGCAAGTGCCATTTTGCCTTTTCATAAATCTGGAGTATTGTGTACAGTTCTGGTCACCATATCTCCAGAAGGATATTATGGAACTGGAAAAGGTGCAGAGGAGGGCAACCAGAATGATTAGGGGATTGGAACACCTTCCTTTGCACCTGAGGCTGCAACGGCTGGGCCTCTTCACTCTTGAATGTTGGTGCCTAAGAGATGACCTGATTGAAGTTTATAAAATAATACACGGTATGGACAAAGTAGATAAGGAAAAACTGTTTTCCTTGTTGCACAACATGAGAACTGGGGGGGGGGACTCCATGAAACTTTTGGGTGCTAGATCTTAAACAAATATGAAAGTACTTTTTCACCCAGAGGATCACTGCTCTGTGGAACTTCCTGCCAGAAGAAGTGGTGACAGCTGTCAGCTTTGATAGCTTTAAGAAAGGACTGGACAAGTTCATGGAGAACAAGGGTGTTAATGGCTATCATTATGGATGCCAAAGGACAACCTTTGGGTTGGAGAGATAGGCAGGATATCTCAATACCATTTGCAGGGAATCTTAAACAGGTGAAGACATCTGCTTGGGAATACCCTGAAGCAAATGGTGAGCCATTCTGTGAGACAGAATGCTGGACTGGATGGGCTGTGGCCTGTTCCTGCAAGGCTTTTCTTATGGTCTTTTTATTGTATAAGAGATTCAGAGCTAGCTTCTCTGAAGGTTTGGTGCCTGTAGGTGCCTAGGGGAAATTTTTAGCAGGAGGCTTTTTGTGACTGTGTATAGAAACACTCAGACATTAGAAATTCATTCATTCACCAAACCTGGAGGGATTGTAGAGCAGAATCAAGAGAAGCTTTCATGCAATTTTAAGTGTCTCTAAGTGCCTTGGGAGCTATTTTATAGCTGGACAAATCAAATCAAAAACCACTAGAAATGTTGATTCATATATGTCAGGAGCCATAGATTCGTATGAATGCAAACCAATGAGTTAGCCATTTTTGACAAACTTTTAATTAATTTTTTTATTCATCTCCACCTGTAACTTGAATGGAGGCCTTCTTAGCCCAAAGCTGGTATGCCATTCCAAGCATTGTATTCCACAGTCTTGCAGGAGAAGCACAGAAGGAAGCATGTAGACATGTGTAAGTTTTTGTAAATATTAACTAGCAGTTATTCTTTAAGAGTTAGCTAAGCAGTGAAAAGTTCCATCTTTGGTATGCAGCTTCCTCTTAGGGATGTGGTCATTTGAACTGAACAGAAAGCTAATTTAAAATTTGAACTGAAAATCACAATTCACAGATGTATTAAGTGGAAAACCATGCCCACTAAAGCAACTGCTAACATTACATACCTTTTCTTGAATGTGCATTAATCAGAGGAATGATGCAAAAGAATGGTGGTCATTATGTGATTTCCTGGTGGAATTCCCTTCTCTCTCTCTCTCTCTCTCTCTCTCTCTCTCTCTCTCTCTCTCTCTCTCTCTCTCTCTCTCTCTCTCTCTCTCTCTCTCTCTTTTTCTCAAATAACTAATGTGTCAGACTTCCCACAGGACTCATCCAGACCTTAATAACTGCAGGCTAAAAAAGGGAGGATGAGGTAAAGAAGGCAGCTAGTATGCCCAGGAAAGTCTCAAGAGATTAAACACAGGAAAATTAAGTGAGATCCCAAGCTTACCGTGAAACCTGCAGGTATCTTCGGAATGGCAAACATAAATATGTTATAGCACAGTAGGAGGCAGGGAGTCCAAAAAGACCATAGCATCTCAGTTGGTGATATGACGACTTGTTAAGATAGGAAAGAAATCCTGAGCTTCGAATAAAGTCTAAAAAAAAATTAAACTAAATCCCTGACATAGATTGAAGGATGAAAGAAGTGATTTCAGATGGCAGTGTTCTGGTGAAATTGAGGCACAGCTTGGGGAAATTACTTCTTTTGGAATAGAACTTCTGGAACTTGGGAGTTGCAGTCCCCCCCCCCAAAAAAAAGAAAGAAAGAAAAAGAAAAGAAAAGAAAAAATACTTTTAAAACGGAGGTCTTTTTTATTGCCATGTCCTTTTATTGTGATGGGCAACATTGGAATGAAAGGGTGGCATTTTTGCAACTTGAGAGCCAGCCTTGATGCTAAACCCCCCAATTTCCCCATGACTTTTCTCCCCAAAAAGGTCTATTCCTAACCCTCCAAGCACCCTCCAAACCTCCCTTACTTAAAAAAGTAATTACCTTTCTAGGTCTCTTGCAGGTTTGGTTATGGCCATCCGTAGGGTCCGGGAGGTGGGCGAGTAACAGTTTGGCCCAAGTTCACTGAGGTTGCCTACCTCTGCCTTGGTAATGAGTCTGTGGAGATGTCTAATTGCAACATTCACTGATTTTAACTAATTTTTAACTAATTCATTTAAAGTCGCAAATACTTTGTGGTTGGGCATCATGTTTGGTTTCCCATGAATAGTCTTTCCCAAGTCCTTATAAACAACCTGGTTCAATACATCCCTGAAATCCAGAAGAAACACATGCTGCAGCAATGGACAGATATAAACAGGCAGGCTGGGTGAGCAACTGGCTAAGAACAGAGAAGTCAGTTCTTAAAATTTCCACCTCCATTAAAAAAAAATAATTTATTGTATAGTCACTGCAAAGCTGTTTAGGAACTTCTTTCTCGCCTTCAGACAACCAGAGCAACTGCAGCATGAAATGATGTGATTTATTACTAGTTCCAATTTGATAATCATGATCAGCCTTATCTGCCTTTGATTTCCATGAGAACAGCAGTGCCAGGGAACTAATGTTCGCAGCTAATGTATGAAGCTCTGGGATTTTTTTTTATTATTCACATGGGTGATAATGTCATCTGTGCTACTAGTAGCCCTCTGGGCTGGGCTGGAATCCCCACAAATATCTGAGGGGAAAATTGTTTTTTGGAATAACTATATACTGTGAGCAGTCCCTGTGGTAATGCAGTGTGTTTGGCCTTGGATGGACAATGAAGACCCATTAGCTTTACAAAAGACTTGTTCTTGATTGACATGAAAGCCAATAGAATACAAGATGAATGAGCACAAATGTCCATGTTTCTGGACTCTCTTTGAGGATGGGGCTAAAGGAACTGTCATGATGAATGCCTCCACTTAGGTATTGATTACTACATCGCTAGAGAGACGTGAGCACATTAATTGCCTGGTGGTTTGAACCAAGAGCATTTCTGCTCCCTTATTAGCACTAAAGTCAAACTGCACTTGAGATCCATGCATATTTCAGAGTAGCTCATTTATTAACAGGAAGCAGGACAGTTAGCTGGAAAAGCAAGTGATGTAAAAGATGGAGATTTGACTGAATTAGTGAAATGAAAAGAAGCCTCTGGGTACGTATTTTAGGAAATGAATGTGACAGGAAACCATTTTTTAAAAAAATAAGAAATTATATGGAGCAGGTCCACTTATGTGCATTAAGTAACTTGTGCAATTTAAAGAATTTTGCCCCAAAAGTTATAGAAGAAGAATAATTGCTTCTAAGTCAATTTCCTCTTCATTTATTCTGCTGGATTTTTCCCCCAAGTACATTTTCCGATTGGCATGCAGAGAGGTATGCACTTATCTCGTTATCACTAATGGGAATTTCAAAGCAGCATATAATTTTACTGTGCTATTTTGTCCATCTTGTATTACACCTGTCAATCCGATTTCCTTCTGCTATTTCATTAGAATTTAAATGCCAGTATTTAAAGGTCAAGCTAAGCTTGCGGTAATATCAAAAATAACAAATTCCAAGCTTCCAGAAAAGCCATGTGGGGAGCAGTAGTAACCAGATGAGAGATATGTGTGACATGAAGCAAGGAAATGAAATCAATACTGTATTCTACACTTCCCGTCTATTCCCCACAGCTATTATACAGTGGTTCCGAGGCCTGCCCTTTCCCCTCATTTTCATGGCACACTTGGAATTTAAGCACCAAACGACCACCACTGGAAAAGCTTATATGCATCATTGGTGGCTTTCCACACCTCTTCTGAATGGTTCTTGGGCTTTCTATCCAGTAAACCTGCATTTGTACTTGCAATATGTTTAGTTTTTTTTAAAAAACTCTTCCTGCTTCCTTGGCTAATCAGAAGCTCCAGAGTGTAGCTCTACCATGGATTTAATTTCCTTCCTTCACTGGAAGCTAAATGCCTTTTGCACTATTTGAACTTCTTCATAAACATATTAAAAGCATAACATCACAGAATCGTCGTAGGGTTGGAAGGGACCTTCAAGGTCTTCTACTCTGACCCCCTGCCCAAGGCAGGAGACCTCATACCATGCTGGACAGATGCCTGCCCAATCTTTTCTTGAAAACTTCCAGTGATGGGGCACTACAACATCGGGAGGCAAGCTGTTCCACTGCTTAATGGCTCTAACTGTCAGGAAATTTCTCCTTATTTCCAGCTTGGCTCTCCCACTGATGAGTTTCCACCCATTGGTACTGGTCATACTCTCAGGTGCAACTGAGAATAAATCAGTGCCCTCATCCCTGTGACAACCCTTTGGGTATTGGAAGACTGCTATCATGTCCCCCTCAGTTTTCTGTTCGTCAGGCTAAACATGCCTAGTAGAGGTGGGCATGAAACAGAAAACCCATGGTTCTGGTTTGTTTCGGGCCCACCCTTGGCTTGGTTCAGTTCAGGTTCATACGAATTAAAAAAAAATCGTACGAACCTGAACCGAACCAAACCGGTTTGGGTCCGACTTGCTCGGCGTTGTTGTCAATGGCGATGGTGATCCTGGCCGTGCCGGCGGCGGCAGGGGCTTTATGAGGCGCTGGCTTGAGGCCAGTACCTCATTTTGTTGTTGTTGTTATTTTAGCACCGACCGTGCGGCCCCAGGGACTGGATCAGCACTCTTATTTGTTTGTTTGTTTGTTTTAGAGTGCCGACCGCACACTCCTGGGGCTGGGTCAGTGCTCCTTTTTTCTTTTTTCTTTTCTTTTCTTTTCTTTTCTTTTCTTTCTTTTTGATTTGTTTTGTTTTTAAAGAGGTGACCGTGCTGCTCCTGGGGCCGGGTTGGCACTAACACACCTTCTACCTCGCATCCTCACTCTCATCCCCGAAGTGTGCTGAATCCATGGAAAATCCTGCCAGCCAGGGACCTACAACTTTTTTTTTATTTTGCGTTCTGCCCTGCATTACTTTTGTTTTTGGGTTCTGTGTAAACCCACAGTTCTGGAATATTTTTTTGCATGTGGCTATCACAATCCCTCCTTTCATTCGCTGCTAGGTAGTTAAAGGCAAATCTATGAAATCAAGAAAGGATCCCCATGATTTCCTAGGATTTGGGGGGGGGGGAATTCTTGCAAAACCACCAACAAATTATCACCCCCATTGATGTCTACAGACTACACTAAAGAAATCAGAGAAGACTGAAGACATGAGAGAATGAAGCAGCTTAAATCACAGCTCATTTCATGTTAAATAATGTGGGACTGCACATAGAGGTCTGAATTCTTGCCGCATGAGATAGGTCACAATTACATTACCTGCAAAGCCGGAAGTGCAAGAAAGTAGAGAGGCATTTTGAATGTGCAGACATAGCTTCATTTAGCTCACTGCATTTCCTGGCATTTCAATCATGTGGATTTTGATCTACAATATTTAGATTCTGAGCAGCGATTACAGGTGGTTTTGGCCTTTCATCTCTAATCTTTCATTCGGTTGCATTTGCTGTGGTTGTGCATGTCTGCTCAGTGAGAGTTTACTAAATTCTATTGTCAGGTAGTAAAAGACTTCTAATTTTGAGTGCTGGAAATGATGATCAGTTGCGCAGCTGTTTATTCTAAATGTAATCTCATTTCTGCAAATCTAGAGGAAGAGTTAATGGCAAATTATGACTAATTTTGCTGCTCCTTCCATTTCTCCTAGCTTAATATTGTTAATTAAATTAGGTTTCTCCCATCCAGCTGTTTGTAAGACAACAACCAGATGCCCTCCTTCACTTTGCAAATGTTTGATTTTTAACATCACAAAGAAAATACGGCTATAAAATGCAGGGGAAGGAGACACCTTCTCACACGTCTTCTTTAAAATGGAATTACGATTTGCAGTATAAATGCCTGATGCCTTTTTCATTTCTGGTATGGCATCAGAAAAGAAGAAAATATTTTGTGGGATAAGTGATTGTTCTTAAATTCAGCAGTGCCTTTGAATAAGAATAAGAATAAAAAAAGCTTCACATTTTTCTGCTGCCATAGAAACCATCTTTAGCTAGCAGATTGGAAATAGAGATTTGGGCCTCTAGCTTTCCATTTAAATTGCATCTCCATTCCCTTTTTAAATATGAAAAATGATCCCTCTTTTCTTTTTGATATGCCGTCTATTGATCACATTTCTGAGTTCATGTTATTTCTATGGAGAAGGGGAAAAGCTGAAGAAATCCCTTTAGACTTGTGGTTGGAATTGCATTCAACCAAATGTATGCAAATACACCAATAGCTCTGCCCATGCACCGTTTATTGCAAATCTCATGAGACTCAAAATGGCTGATGAGGGAGCCCCAGGATCCTTACCAATGGGAAGCACAGCAGATGCAGCCGTTCTTCTTTTACTAGCTATTGCCAGACAGTCTTGTTGGCAGAGCTGACAAGAGAGATTGAAAAATGCTATCAGTATTATGCAGCTGCCCCCCTCCAATTACACACACACACACACACACACACACACACACACACACACACACACACACACACACACACACACACACACACACACACACACACACACACACAAAGTAATCTTTTAACTCTCATCCATGAGCCTTTTCCTCTGCCGTCACCACCGCTAGTTTCTGCTGAGAAGCCATGGCAGTTTTTCTGCCATGTCTCTTCAAACTTATTCCTAGGAGGGCCATGGGATTAGTCGGCTCCAGCAAAGACAGCATGGAGTTTTGTGGCATTTTAAAGATGAACACATTGAAATTTTCATAGATCTTAGTCCCTTTCATCAGAGGGATGACATGCCAACCTGAAGTGACTCGTACCTCCGAAGACACAAGGCACAAGACGCAACACCCACACCCACACACAAATGTGAGGAAAAGAAGAAGAAATAATAACAATACAGCAGAAAGGAATGAAATGTCTGGGATACAGGCAGTGATAAACACAATAAAGCTTAGATACATATGAAATAATTGCAGTGTCTATATGCCAAGTAGACCACTCATTGACTCTTGACACAAATTTTTCCCCTGCGGAACTGCAAGGGCTACTCTGGCATTCCTTCCTTTTTCTCCCAAACATTACTGGTCTCGCTATTTCTTGAAAACCAAACTGAAACAATCTTGACACAATGGGTTTATTGCCAACAAAACATACTGTTGTTTCTGTTTGACAAGCCAGTGTAACACTGCAACCCTATACATGTCTCCTCAAGATATGGACTTCTAAGTTTAGTACTGCAGCCTGGCACAGGTCACCCTTTGTATCTGAATTAAACATACAGTATTTCTTTTTCTGCTGTTGGCCGTGGTTATATGAGATGGCTTGTATTTACTACATCAAGCATTAAGTCATACACTGATGACCACACACTAATTTTGCAGAAATAAGAGAACCCCTGAGCATTTTAACCTAGCTGTGGTACAGGAGCTTGGTTACATTTAAATGATTAAAGAAAAGCTAGCTGTACTTTCTCAAAATTATGACCTTTAACTCAAGGAGTTACTTTTGCTACTGCTCTGTGCACCAGCATTTACTGTACTCATCCCATTTTGACAAGTTCTCTTGTAGCTCTTTGAATTCCATATCCCTTCTTAAGAAATCCAGAAAAAACACACAATGAAAAACGTGTAAACAAAGTAGCAACCTAGTAGTAACCATTAATTACTCCATAGTAAGAGTAGCTATATATCATTTACAATGTGCCTCTGAACATCATTTACTGAGGGATGCTATATTTGTAGCCATGTCCATCAGTTCCCTTCAATGATAGATATTTAAATGACAGCTATTTAATGTGGTTCAGCATGGCTTTTAATATTCTAAAGCAGCTGTTCTAAAAGTTTTGTAAAATTTATTTATTTATTTATTTATTCACACACACACACACACACACACACACACACACACACACACACACACACACACACACACACACACACACACACACACACACTACGCAAAGCCAATTTGTTTTTGTCATGGCCAAAAACACAACATGTAAGAAATAGAAGCAAAATCAGGATTGTGTAAGTCACATAATGAACCTTATAAGGTGGTGTGTGAAGAATTAGCTCCAGACTGTGGCTCCCTTCAAATGCGCCATGGCTCCCAGGGGGACATATGACCTCTGCTGTTCCAATGTATAATTTCATATGTAATAAAGGGTGTGTGTGTGTGTGTGTGTGTGTGTGTGTGTGTGTGTGTTGTGTCCTTACAGTCGTGACTGACTCTTCATGACCCCATGTCCATTGGGTTTTCTTGGCAGGAATACTGGAGTGACTTGCCAGCTCCTACTCCAGGTGCCTACAGCACCTGGTATTCCCTGGTGGTTTCCCATCCAAGTACCAACCAGGCCCCGACCCTGCTTAGCTTCCGAAATCAGGCGAGATCAGATGTGCTTAGGGCATCTAGGCAGCTGTAAAGGGTAGCCTTTTAAAAATGTTAAGTGCCTGCATGGGTTTATTTTGTGTAGACAGAATCAGATATTGGAATGTTACATTTGAAAATCAGTTTGTTAGGGTGAACTATTACAAACAAGAACATTAATTCATTGTTCTTAATGCTTAAATCTGAACATGTTTAATGTGCTGGATTTACATGGCTGCTTCATCACTGGCCTTCTAAAGGCAAATTTGTTAATGTATTCTTAAAAAGTGTTTGTTTTGTCACTTCAAAATTGCCTTTTCCAACTTTGACCAGCCACAAATTGCAAATGCAATTATTAGATTGAGATAATGGGAGTCAGCATACCTAAAATAGTGATGCTGGGGAAGGTTCTATAGCTAAGACACAGAGCCTAATTTCAGACCCATAGGAAAAGATGCACCTATGCACTACCAGCCACATTAGAATTATAAAAAAACCATTAACATGTGAGCTTCCCAACCCAGCTTCCTTCCATGGAAGTCAAGGAAGAGTATGGTGACCTTTCAGGAGCTTATCTACCCACCTTATCACCAGACCCTGAGAAGGTCCAAAATATTTGTGGAATCCAGCAGTCACTTGGAGGCCTTCCTTGGGAAACTCTTAGATGGCTTTGTGACGTGCCCAGCTTTGTTCTTTGCAGAAGCTGAAAAAGTTTGTTGAAAAGAAGTGGACTTCTTCAAGTTCACTGAAGAAATTGGAAAAGAGTTGAAAGCAAATTCTGTCCTGCTAATCGCTTCAAAGTGGTGCTGAAAGTATCAATTTAAAGTGCAGGCAAGTCAGCACTCGTCATTTTGGTGTTTTCTCTGCTTTATCTAATGGAAGTCCAACTAGGCTATTTCCCATGGCGAACTTGCTTGAACTTTTTGTCTTTGCTGGTAACTGCACTGGTATTATGCAACTCTAATAGAAGCCCTTCGGCTAACTTGTACTATTTGTAGGAATGCTAAAATTACAGCTCATAATGATTTGGCACAGATTGGATTTGGCTGGTGCATCTGTTCTTTGATGTGTTAGGAGATTGAACATGGCAGACCAGAACTTCTGTGACCTTTCTAGTCTTGAAATGATAAGGACTTTCTGGACAGATGTGACCAGACAATTGGAACTGGAATACAGCTTTAGAAAATAAAAAGGCAAGCTCTTTTGCTCCCACAACTTACATTTTATAAAAGATGTGTACTTACCTTGATATAGCCACATTACCAAAAGGAAATCTTGCTTATTGTGGGTGCAGGCATTACGTGGTGCATTACTTTATTCCATGCTGCTCACAGGTATATTTATTTACAGTATTTCAAATATTTTTACCTTGCCTTTCTCCTTAAAAGGACCCCGTGTGGCTTATCTATTTTTTTTTTTAAAAAAGGACAGTATTTAGAACCATAAAACATTACATATACAGATATCCAAAAGATTTAAACAAGAATTATATTAAATTGACAAATCAAATCCATTAAAAAAGCACATTTAAAAGCAGCAGGGCACAACTATCTTTTAAAGAAAACTCTCTCCGGCAGCCAAGAGGCATTCAAGAGAAATTTAGACAACCACCTGGCAGATATCCTTTGACTGGTACTCCAGCTGTAAGCAGGCAGTTGGTCTCGATGACCTTATAAGCCCCTTCTAACTTCATGATTGTATGATTCTATCACCCAAGCCATTTAGGGATTTATAGGTTAACAGCAACCTCAGATACACAGATGATACTACTATGATAGCAGAAAGTGAGAAGGAATTAAAGAACCTCTTAATGAGGGTGAAAGAGGGGAGTGAAAAAAGTGGGCAGAAGCTGAACATAAAAAAAAAATCTAAGATCATGGCCACCGGTCCCATCACCTCCTGGCAAATAGAAGAGGAAGAAATGGAGGCAATGACAGAGTTTATTTTCTTGGGCTCCTTGATCACTGCAGATGGCGACTGCAGCAACAAAATAAAATGACGCCTGCTTCTTGGGAGTAAAGTGATAGGAAACCTAAGCAGCATCTTAAAGAGAAGAGACATCACTTTACCGACAAAGGTCCAGATAGTCAAAGCTATGGTTTTTCCAGTAGTGATGTATGGAAGTGAGAGCTGGACTATAAAGAAGGCTGATCACTGCAGAATCGATGCTTTTGAGCTGTAGTGTTGGAGGAGAGTCTTGAGAGTCCCCTGGACTGCAAGGAGATCAAACCTATCCATCCTGAAAGAAATCAACCCCAAATGTTCACTGGAAGGACAGATTTTGAAGCTGAGGCTCCAGTACTTTAGGCACCTGATGAGTAGAGAGGGAAAGTCCCTGATGTTGGGAAAGATTGAAGGCAAAAGGAAAAGGGAACGGCAGAGAATGAGATGGTTGGACGGTGTCATTGATGCATCTAATATGGATTTGACCAAACTCCGGGAGGCAGTGGAAGACAGAAAGGCCTTGCGAGCTATGGTCCATGGGGTCACGAAGAGTCGGACACAACAAGGTTAACATCAATACTTTGAATTGTGCCCAGAAACAAAATGAACTGGCAGCCAGTGGAGCTGCTCTAAAAAGGATGTTATGTGATCCCTGTAACCAGCCTCAGTTATAGCCTGGCTGCAGCATTTTGGACCTTTTGGAGTTTCTGAACGCTTTCCAAAGTCAGTTCTACATAGACGGTGTTACAATAATCCAGCCAGGATGTAACTAGGGCATATGCCAGATCAGTGGCCAGATCAAATCTCTCAAGAAATAGGTGTAACTGGCACACTAGCTTTAAGTGTGCAAAGGCACTCCTGGCCACTGCCAAAACCTGGCAATTCAGGCTCAGAAATGAAAATATAAGGTATATATACTTATTTAACATGTTTAAACTGTTTTTTAGAATTCTAATTAAAAACACATCATTGTTTTTATTGTTTTGGGAATTGTTGGCAAAACATAAAATGTGGTAATGGCCTGGCAAGATGTTCCATGCTCTTTGAAGTGCATTTGGTCTGAAGTTCAGACTACAGTTAAGATCTCACAAATATCTAATTTACTTGGGAGGCAACTTGCTAAGGATTCTACAAGGGAATAATTACCGCAAGACAGGCTTCATCAGAGGGTTCCCCAACCACCACAGGAGTTGCACCTCTAGTGTGAGAGCACGACAGCCAGTGCTTTGTCCTGTTGTAGTCTGTGCAACTTGTGCAAACCATCTCTAGTGAGTTTCCTCTTTTGGAAGGAAGCACAAAAAGATGGGCTGATTGCTTAGGAAGAGGCAAGATACTAATCTGTTACAGCTGCATTTTGAACATCTCTGCAACAATAATGCATCAGTCATCACCATGTCAAGCTTTGTGGAAAAATATCTCAGAAACGTGGACATTCTCTCCGAGATTAACCAGTTAAATTAAATTGTTTTTAAAGACCTCATTTGGCCTTCTCAAAGGCTGCTCCGAGGCTTTGGAATGGACTGTCTCGAGATGCCAGGTTGTCCCCCTCCATTTTGTCCTTTGGTTATCAGGAACAGACCTTCCTTTTAAGGCTTTTAAGCAACAAGTGCGGGTCCAGGGAATGTTCCGTTTCTGAAATTCAGATTATTAAATATTGTTTTGTGAAATGTTTTAAAAATTGTTTTTGATCTCTTGACTAATATTTCATTTTTTTTAAATATAGTGTTGTGCAGCATTTTAAAATTACTCTTGCTATACAGTTTGAATTGTTGTGAGCTGCCTTGGGTCCCCTGTGGGGCATATAAATAATATAAACAAATAAAAATATAAACAGATAACATTTGTAAAGAGCAGAAATGTTGCTTTATTCATAATTGGCAGCAAATTGACAAGTTGTAGATGTACTCCCCTCCATTGGGGGAGGATAGGGCAGCACGCAGCACCTTGTGCTAGCTGGTGCTTCTGAGCCATCTTAAAGACTGTTGCCATGACAAGCCATGTGAGGTAATTAAGCCTGGAGGTTGCAGGGGCCAGCAAAGGAACATTCATGTGAGTTTACTGTCCTTCAACAAAGCATTAGGATTTCCGGCCAACAGTCTGATCAGCTATTATTTATTTATTTATTTATTTATTTATTTATTTATTTATTATTTAAGCTAGAATGAATGAATGAATGAATGAATGAATGAATAAATAAATAAATAAATAAATAAATGAGCAATTTGAAAACTGCCATATTAGTACTGCCTCTGCACCGAAGCATTTGTGCGGTAGGCCACATTCTCTGCAAAATAAGGAACCTGAGCTTGGGGTTCAGCCAAATCTCTCAAAAATCCAGTTGTTTGGTGGGGTGTAATTCCATTGATGCAGTGCTGACAGAAACAACTCCCACTGCCATTGCATCTTTCATGATTAATGACATGGCAAGCTAATGTTCTATTCAAATACGACTTCTTCCTTAAAAACACATCCAGCCTGTATTCCACAGCCTCTGAGTAATGACCAACAAAATGCTGTCTTGTATCCCTACCAGATGTCCCTCTCCAACTGGTCTCAAACAGGGTATACCATGTCACAATTTGTTTTGGGGGGGAATATTGGGCAATGTGAAAATTATTTCAAATAATGCAACATCACACAATTATTTCTAATAGTAACATTATTCTTATCTCTAAATCCTGGGCCAAGAATCATGCAGACACATACTGTGAATTGGATCATAGCATATAAACTGTACTATGCCTATCATCCTAACTAATGCTTATAACCTTCGGACTCTTTGGATCTCAGGAGGAGGAACAACAAATTTAGGTGAGAGAGAGAAAACTTAGGATAGCAAATTCCCTCCATGCTTACCAATAACAATGTATTATTTTTCTTTAAAAACAATTAATACAATTCCTAAATACTGCCCGTACAGAGCAGAAGTTGGTGCTGGGCACTTACCTTTTATTTTCATACTTTACTTTGGCTTGTGTACCAACCAATTCTTGTTAAATATTTATGGGCAAGATTAAAGACTTTATAAAACTTTGCAGCTGGCAGCGGTCCTCGCCTAAAGGATAACACACACAGTTTTTATTTTAATTGGAAAACTATGTGACCGAAATATACAAACCCCCCAGGGAGAAGCAGACGTTAAAAATATGTAACACAATTGCTTTTTTTAAAAATATTGGGGAAAGTATATTTTACATTTTATGCATTGCTTTCCTCTTTGGTAGCTGTCACACTTGCAGACAATTTCACCTTTGCATGTCTGTAGTTCTCTGCCACCAATAACGTTTGAACAGGAATATCACTGAGGCTGCACGCCAAAATAATTGACTGTAACTTCATTTTTCTCCATTCAACGTTCCACCCTTGCTTTCTGCCTCTAGTTTTCTTACATCAAAACCTAGCATCCCTGAGCCTGTAGATGAGGCCCATTTAGTACTCCCACCAGCTTGGTAGTGAGCTATATGCATGGCTCCTGCATTCGCTGGTCTAAACCTAGTGTTTCATTAATGCCTAATTGGTGAGTGCAGTGGAATTCTTTCTCTCTCAGCACATCCCTTGCAGTCCTCTCTGAATTTCAGACTCACGCTCCAGGGACATCCACAGTCCTCCAGAACAGGCCTCGATAGTGCACAAGGCAGGTCTGCCTGCTACTGGATGGGGAATTCCCTACCCAGCTCCAATGACATCTTCCTGTTTAACAGACAAGGCAGGGACTCATCCACCCAAAGGACACAACACCAAAACACAAGAGGAGCAATATAGTATATGTGGTCCAATGCAGTGAGGAGTGTACAGACCTCTACAATGGGGAGAACTAAACAGCCATTAAACAGGATGATGGCCTCAGGACTAGAATCAGCAGAGTACCTCCATTTGAAGAACCAAGGGCGCTCATTCAAAGATGAGGATGTACACATATTAGAAAGCAAAAAACAAAGTGTTCCGCTTATATACTGCCCCATACCACTTCAGTAGTCTTGGGGAGGTTTACAGTTTCATTATGCAGGCTACACATTGCCCCCCACCCCCCAGCAAGCTGGGTACTCAATTTACTGACCTCGGAAGGATGGAAGGCTGAATCAACCATGAGCCATCTCGCGGGGATGGAACCACAGGTTGTGAGCACAGTTTTACCTGCAGTGCAGGCATTTAACCACTGCGCCACAAGGCTCCTTATTAGACAGATAAGATAGGTGGTTTGAGAGAGGGGCCAGGGAAGCCATTCATGTGTGTATTGAAAAACCCTCTCTCAACAGAGGTGGTGGACTCAGACACAATCTGTCTGCTATTTATCAAGCGGCCTTTTAATCAATCCCTAGACAAATCAGAAGCACTTCACACCTCAACCAGAAAGGCCTATACTTTGTGACCTATACTTAATGGGTGTTGGGAAGGGTAGCATAGGTGGGACTTGCACGCACCCGAGGCCATTGTCCATCTAACAAGCCTCTTCAGGCCATTTTCCATCTACAAGCCTAGCCAGGCTACTGTCCACCTAAGGATCCTATTAAGACCAGAGTGATGTGAAATCCAGGTGAACTATAAATTGAAGGGATTACCAACTTTGCTCAGACTAATGAAGCTGCTTGGATGAAGAAAAAAGTCCAGTTGCCATGACTCAACTTCCAGGTAACTTCACCTGGATGACTGGGAATCTTCACAGATATACAACTCAATTTAAACTGATAATGCTCCTTTTGAAGGCATTCTCCATTTCCAGAACAGTCCAAATCAGTTTTAAAGATAAAGGCATTTCTGATTTATATTGTTCCCAAGAATCTCCTAAAATCTTCCGAGTAACAGTCATGGTCAGGTCTAACAAGCTAAAGGCAAATGGCTTCCTTTATAGAGTCAATCCACCTCTTGACTGTCTTCATCTTTTCCAAGTATCACTGTCTTTTCCTAACATTGTTTTCCTACAAGTGAATCCAGTCTTCTCATGTATGTCCAATGTATGCCTTAGTTTACTCTAGTTCAGCTTTTTGTGTGATACATTCTGGACACATATCAAGCAGAGGCCTTGTCCAGAGTATAGGTTACACATCAGGACAATCAGATGTTGTGCACACCTATTTCTTTTAGAATAATCCATATTTGTCCAAAAACCAAATACATTGTGGTATTCTGTGGAGAATAAACAGATTTTTTCTACTGAAAGTCTTTAGTACACTCACTCCAGTAGTCAACATATTGTTATAATATGATTTCTTGCTCTTCTGAATTCAGCTTGAACATCAGCCATTTCTTCTTCCATATATAGCAGAAATCTTTGTTGCAATATCTTGAGCATCCCTTTGCTTGCATGGGCACCATATATGCTGGTCCTTTATTTAATGTACCCTTCGGAGTTCTCTTTCATGGGACTGGCATGTACGGTACATTGAATATTTCTGTGGGCTATTGTTTTGTCATCTATATTTGCTGCCACATTGTGGATTTTGATTGAAACAGTCTCTTCACCTTGAAATAGTTTTCATATTCCATTTACTTCTGGTGATTTGTTTCATCCAAATCTAGAACAAATCAAGGGAGTACAAAACAAGGTCAGGTGAAGGAGATAAACAAGAATGGTAGGAAAGGAAACAATGTTCTTGTATAAAAATGACCAAGAATTATTTAGGAGGAAAGTGATAGCTTCCAGCTGATCTAAATGTCATTCCTTTACTCACTTCTGTTTTGCTTTGTACTTTCAAGTTTTAAAACCCCAAATGTCTCGCCCTCCATATACTTACAATCTCTTGACAGATAAAAGACCGTTGTTTAGAGATGGGCACGACTAGGGAAAATGACGTTTTCGAGTTGTCGTGTGTTGGAGGCAGTCCGTTTCGGCTCGTTTCCGTTTTTCGCGAAATTTCGCAAAAATTAGTCAGTTCGTTTTTTCGTTTTTTTCGTTGTCGTTAGTACTGGTTTGGGGAGGGGGTAGCGGGCTCCTGGAGGGAGCTGCAGGAGTCAGCCAGAGCCACAAGTGACGGACTGGCAGACTCTGTGCACCCGCTGTGTCTCACGTACTTGCATGTAGTGCAATGCAAGTAGATCTGGCTTAGGGTTAAGACGGGTTAGCGCAAGGGCTAGGGTTAGGCTAGTTACGGGTGAGGTTAGGGTGAGTATTGGGGTGCACCTCTGGGGGCCTCTCTGACCCACTTAGAAGGACAGTGTACTGGCGTATGGGTTAGGCTTAGGGTTCGGGTTTGGGCTACGATTAGTGGGCTGTTTATGCCCGATTGGCACATCCCAGAAGTCTCTGTGGTCAACCTGGCCAACTGGCCATGCGATTGGTGGAAAATTTGCATGGTCTACTCCCATGGGCGAGCCCATCATTGCAAATGTGCAGGTGTAAAAAAATAAAATAAAATAAAATAAAATAAAATAAAATAAAATAAAATAAAATCAACGAGACTTTTTTTTTTGCAAGAAAAACCCACTGCTGCTACTGTAAAAATTCAAGCATTTAAAATAGCTAATTTTCGCATGTTTCTGTGGTGCTTTGGTGGGGTTTTGGGCAACGATTTCAAAAAAAATATTGCGGTCGCCATTTTGGATCCCCTGCACTGCATGGCAAATGGATGCGCTCTCCCAGCCTGGTACCAGCAGCGCAGCAGTAGCAATAGCCAAGGAGAGGGGGCGGGGAACCCCCCCCAAATAAAACACCCTTCTGGCCTGGTAGGTGCCCTCAGACAGTTTTCGCCTACTTTTAGGGCCGGGAATCGTTTTTTTTTAACTTTTAAAAACTTTTTTTCTGTGCCGCTTGTCATTGCGCGATCGCCGCGATGCAAGTAACGAGCATGACAAATCAGACCAAATTGTTCGTTCGTCGGTTCGAGCTCGAATTCTGGCGGAGTAATTCCCGTTTCCGTTGAGTAACGGATACGAGTAACGGAAACGGAAACGGGAATACCGCTAAGTCGTGCCCATCTCTACCGTTGCATGATCTTTCTTTGCTGCAGATGTTACAAAGTGGCTTGCTTTTGCCTTTTTAAAGTCATTGCGAGGAGTAAACACAGACATTACTTGCAAATCTGACCGCTCAGATGATTATGGCATTTTGCTCAAGTGTGGCATTTTGAAGTGCCCAGATATCAGAATGGACTGGGATATAAGTATGTCTGTAATCTGTAAATTGTCCTGCAAAATAACTTTGATGAATATCATCTGAGGGTACAAGGCAATCTTGTCTGCGAAGCTGAGCAGTTGTGGTCCAGTGATCCACTTAAACGGGAAGCTGCTAGGAATGTGCCTGTCATGTTCTTCAGAGGCATAGGATCAATATGTTTAGGAAACAGAGCCAAGAGTGCCAACACATGTGGGGGTGGAGTAAATTACAGCATTTCTTGCATACTGCCAATAGCCTTCTAGATAACTTTGGAGCACATTGTGGAGATCTAGGAGCTAAAAATGAAAATGAAATTCATGGACCCTTATGGGAACCCAAAGAGCAGTTCAGATTTACCCCAACAGTTTGTTGAACCAACCTCTGAACATCCTTCCCCTAACCCCAGTCTCCATGTTCTTACCTTCAAGCCATCTCATAAGAACATAAGAAGAACCCTGCAGGATCAGGCCCAGGGCCCATCTAGGCCAGTTTCCCATATCTCACAGTACCCCCCCTCCCAAATTCCTCATACCATCTCATACCAAATGGCAAATACCATCTCCTGACACTTCTTTTCCACCCCTGCCAGAAGCAGCGATTTTGGGGATGTGAGGGTGGGAAGGGAGGAGAGGGGGGCTTTCATTGGTTAACAACTAGAGATGGGCACGAACCGAAAAAAATGGCAATTCGTTTTGTTTCATTTCATTTAAGGCTTTGTTTCGTTTCGTTTTTAATGATTTTTTTCAAAAAAATCATTTCGTTGGTTCATTAATACGTTATTCGTTTTTACCCCCTTTCCCCCCAGTGCCCACTGCACAGTCCCTGGGGCCCGGATGGTGCTGGGTTTTTTTTTTTTTTTATTTTTGGTTTGTTTTTCCCTTTATTTTAGGGTGCCAAATAGACCAGGCCACCTTGGGGTCCGGTCGGCACTCCCTTTTTATTTTTACTTTTATTTTTACTTCCCCCCATCACCACTTCTGGGTTCAGGCCCCGTGCTACAGCTGTGGCGCGGGGCTTTTCCCCCTTTCCTTTCAGCACCAACCATGCAGTCCCTGGGGCCCAGTCGGTGCTGGGTTTTATTGTTGTTATTATTTTAGGGTGCCGACCAGGCCACCCTTGGGGCCTGGTCGGCACTCCTTTTAATTATTTTTATTAATTTTATTTTTATTTTTATTTTATTTTTTTACTGCTGACCACATGGCCGCGCTACAGCTGTAGCATGGCCGTCTGCTTTTTTTTTCCTGGTTGCCATCCCAGAAGCCAGGAAGACCAGACGTCCAGACCAGCACCAGGTAGGAGACATCTCTGCCCCCCCTCCATTAACTAAACAGACCTAACCGAACCAATTTTTCTCAGTTTGTTTCATTTCGTTTTAAATTTACCCCTAGGGTCATTATTCATTTCGTTACGTAACAAAATGAATAACAATAACAAAACAAACTTTTTGTTTGTTTCATGCCCATCTCTATTAACAACAGGTCCAAACCATGTCTGGCTCCCTGGCATTTATTCCATGATTGTGGGGATGCTTGCCCTGAGCTGAAGCAAAGAGACAATAGGTGGGAATACACGACCTTCACATACCACCCCCTTTCACCACTTTTGTCGTTCATGTTTTGGTATTGGCCTTTCCCCTCTTTGTTGCATTAGTGAGATGCTGCCTCTTCTCTCTTCCACTAAGCCTGTCTGCGCTTCAGGACTGAATGAGCTGGAGCGGTGACAGCGAGCTGTCTGATGCTCCTCGCCAAGCCTTTGCCATTAAAAGTCTCCAGGGGGTTCAAGCGGGCTTGACAAAACATCACAGGAAAGTGACTCCTTTTCTCTCCCTTGGCTCTTCGGCTTCTGCATTCCCTGAAATTTCAGCAGGACTCAACTGTTATCTATTCAGATGGGCAGGCAGGCGGGCGGGCAGCAGTCTTCAGGGTGAGAGGGGAGATGAGTCGAGGAAAAAAGCAATTACAGGGGAATACAGCACATTCTCTCAGGTCATGGCAAACTTTTTTTATCTCAATTCTTTGAATCTGAGGCTTAGAAGTGAAGCTGGCTTCTCAACATGTCTTTCAAAGACCTGTATGCAGAGTGACTCAGAAATGTGGGCTTTAAGGATGGAAGAAAAACAGTTGTAGTAAAGGAACTATTTAAAACATCCCCCCACCACCAACTGGGGCATGAAGCTTTAACATCAGCTGCCTTCAAAGCTCCCTGCTCCAAGATGGACTCGCTGTGCTCCAATTATATTGTGTGTATTTAATCAATGCTTCCTTTTTCTGTTCTGTGTGATGATGATTCATGTCTGGAGGCTACTGCTGCTCTCACCTGCCGTGTGTGAAAGGAGTGTTTGGTTATTACTTAATATTTTGCTTTATTAAGTGGGTGGCAGCCTCAAGTCTTTTGCAAACACACCTGGCTTTTATTGGAAAGGTCAGGAAGAAGACTTCAGGAAAAGAGAGAGAGATCTAATTAATCCCTGGCGTTGCTTTCCCAGCTAATGATTTTGCAGCATAATGGAATATTTTCTGAAGAAAAGAGCACATCACGTTAGCACAAGGAATGAAGCATTAAAAATCAGACTGGCTGCCATAGGTGTCAGGATTTGGAATGTCTGCCAAAACTGGAATACTGGATGATTTAGCAGGGACTTTCTGCTAGTGGGGCCTGGTGAACGCTAAAGAGAGACATTTATTTTCACCAGGAAGGGCCAAGGGCTCTCATGCACAAGTGTAGGTCTTGAAATGTACCTTACCATGCAGACTCCTGCTGGAGGACACTCTATCAACTAAGTAATCAAAAACCAGGCAAACTAGACTCTTACAATACTATGGTTGGTGAGAAAGGCAGAACAAAGCTTTGTGGTGTTTTGGGAATACGTATGAATAATCTTGAGAAGGATAGGCTGCTCAGGTCCTCTGAATACCTTATTGTCCCCATTAGTTTGGACTCTGAGAGAGAGGCTGTAGGACAGGGGTGGGGAACCTGCAGCCCGCCAGATATTTTGGATTGCAACTCCCACAGTCCTTTATTATTGGCAACATAGGCTCAGAATTCTGGGAGTTGCAGTCCAAAGCATCTGGAGGGCCAAAGGTCCTCCTGCTGTAGGAAAAAGAAAAGCTGTGAGACCAAGTGTATTTAAAAAGAAAATCTGACAAAACGAGTTCCTCACATAAGCTGCAATGAATCAGCCTCAGATCTCAAGAAGGTTAGACATCTAGCAGTTGAGAGGCTTTATCTTAGAAGGGGTAAGACAATTATTGTCAGGATTTTTTTTAGAAGTATCATGGTCACAAAGAACGCTGCTCTGACTTCCAGCAAGACCTGCCTAACATCCTACATGAGCATGTTGTCTAGCAACTAAGAAAAGCTGTAAGCAATTGTAACAAATCTAACTTTGGAGTCTTGCGCCAGGTGGTAATATTAAATTGAACCTCATAATGCTCAGATGACTGTGTTTACTCCCTGTACCTCTAAGACATCTTAGCATTAGACGCTTATACAGTATATCAATATGGTCATTGCTTTGAGTGCAACCAAGGCTGTTGACAGCTATATAAAGGGAAGTTGGCTCAAGTTGTCAAATTGGGAATACACATGCCCTCTTGCCACTTATCATCAGAGTTCTTTCAGAGTATAATGAAGACCTCAGTCTAATCTGACCCACATCTTAAAGCGGAGCTACTTAGACTGAGGTAAAATCTCTCTGGTGTGAACCAAACTGTCACTTGCTGAGCTACTTGACGATTATTCTTTTTGATCTCACTCAACAAGGCTGCTTGTTTAGTTATGATTTATTGGCCAAAATGCTGTTGCTTACCATATAAATTGCACTATAAATGACCCATTGAATCAATGGGGTTTTGATGACTCATCTCCACTATGAATTCTATTGATAAAAATGCCTCTACTCAATTTATGACTTACTATGCTAAAATAAGCAACAGTCATAGTAGGCTTATCTGAATCAGTGGAACTTATGGAGCAGTTGATTCGCCAAATCCATGATGATTCAGTGGGACTACTCTGATGCAATCTGTGTGCTAAACAATAGGATTTTGGTTCCTTGCAGCATTTACTGTTGGAAGTCAGGCACCAACTGTTTTCCTTCTTGTCTTTTTACTCTTTCTAGACTGCTACCTATACTGGATGGGGTTACCCCCCCAATTGAAAAAAGAGGTGCATAGCTTAGGGGTGCTCGTGGACTCATCCTTGAGCCTAGATGCCCAGGTCACAGCTGTGGCCAGGAGTGCAATTGCAGTTTTGCACAATTAAAACTAGTACGCCAGTTATGCGTACTTTTAACTGCCTCTTGCCAGATTATTTTCCTTTTTTCCCCTTCCTCTTTTGGTATGTTTCCTTCCCCCCCCCTTTCATTTGGGTGTTTTTCATTGTGTTTGCTTTGTTTGTACACCACCCAGAATTCCCTTGGGAAAATCGGTGTGGTTTATAAATCTAAAAATAATTAAATAAATAAATAAATATTCCCCTTTCTTGAGAAACCTGCTCTGGCCACTGTGACATATGCACTAGTATCATCCTGGCTGGACTACTATAATGCACTCTGTGAGGGGCTAACAATGGAGAGTCTCAGGAAACTTCAACTCATCCAAAATGCAGCAGCCAGATTGCTGACTGGGGCAGGTTACAGAGATCACATTACACCCCTACTAAAGCAGCTCCATTGATTGCCAGTCAGCTATCAGGCACAATTCAAAGTGTTGACCTTAACCTACAAAGCACTAAATGGCCTGGGTCCCAGCTACCTCAAAGATTGAATCTTGCAGTATGAACCAGCTCGGTATTTCTCTCCATCCTGCCACCTTCACAGGTGTGTCTCATAAGAACAGGGCCTTCTCTGTTACTGCTCCCAGATTTTGGAACTCCCTCCTGCTGGAGACCAGGACTGCCCCGTCTCTGCTGTCTTTCCAGAAGCAGGCAAAGACCTCCCTTTTCAGGCAAGCTTTCCCTGAATGAGGGACTACCTACTATGTGACTTTTATATGGATTACCATGCATTGACTGATTTCATAAGAACACCAGTGTTTTCCATGTTAGTTTCCACCCCTCATAATGGATTTTTTTCTTTTGCATGCTCTTTGTAGCTTTAATGTTACCTTTTATGCTCTATGGTGCCTCTTCTAATTCCTTGTTCTTAAATGTTCTGGGTTGTATATTGCCCCTCATTTTTGTAAGCCACCTTGGGTCCTTTTCCAAGGAGTATGGTGGGGTAAAAATATTGAAAATGAATAAATAAATACTCCTAGGTTCTTCTCTTCCTTGTTTTCCATTCTTTGTTGTTGCTTCCTTCCTAGAGAAAAATAGTACTCCATGGGTTCTCTGTTATAACCAACAGCAGATTAACATACATAGAACTCAGGTCTACAGGCTTCTATAAGTTAAGTGCAGAGAACTTTCCCCCTTTTTTCTATGCATAGTTGGACTTTTAAAAAGATAATTGACAATTAGACATGGGCACGACTTGGCGAAATTCTTGTTTCCGTTTCCGTTACTCGTTTCCGTTACGCAACGGAAACGGTAACGACAATTACTCCCCCAGAACTTGAACTCGAACCGACAAAAGAAAAATTGGGTCTGTTTTGTCGTTGTCATTCCTGGCATCGCGCGGCGATCGCGTGATGCCAAGCGGCACAGAAAAAAAGTTTTTTTTAAAAAAAACCCGATTCCCGGCCAAAAAAGCAGGCGAAAATATGCCTGCCTGAGGGCACCTACCAGAGGGGTGGTTTCTGGGGGGGGGGTCCCCACTGCAGCCTCCCCCCTCCTGTCCTGGGCTGCTGGTACCAGGCTGGGAGGGGGCATCATTGGCGTCTCCATTTGCCATGCGGTGCGGGGGGATCCAAAATGGCGACCGCAATATTTGTTTTGAAATTGTGGTCCAAAAACCCACCAAAGCACCACAGAAACATGCGAAAATTAGCTATTTTAAATGCTTGAATTTTTACAGTAACAGCAGTGGGTTTTTCTTGCAATAAAACGTCTCCATTGATTTTATTTTATTTTATTTTATTTTTATTTTTTTACACCTGCACACGCGCAATGATGGGCTGGCCATGGGATGGGACCATGCAAATTTTTGGAGCCATTTCACCAATCGCATGGCCAGGTTTTGTTGAGACTTGCTGGTACCAGGCTGGGAGGGGGCATCCTTGGCGTCTCCATTTGCCATGCGGTGCGGGGGGATCCAAAATGGCGACCACAATATTTTTTTTGAAATCGTGGTCCAAAAACCCACCAAAGCACCACAGAAACATGCGAAAATTAGCTATTTTAAATGCTTGAATTTTTACAGTAGCAGCAGTGGGTTTTTCTTGCAACAAAATGTCTCCATTGATTTTATTTTATTTTATTTTTATTTTTTTACACCTGCGCACGCGCAATGATGGGCTGGCCATGGGATGGGACCATGCAAATTTTTGGAGCCATTCCACCAATCGCATGGCCAGGTTTTGCTGAGACTTCTGGATGTGCCAGAGAGGGCATAAAAAGCCCACCAACCGTAAGCCTAATCCTAACCCTAACCCATACGCCAGTACACTGTGTTCTTAGTGGGCCAGAGGCACCCAGAGGTACAGCCCACTAACCCACCCTAACCTTAACCGTTACCCTAAGCCTAGCCCTTACCCCCTAACCCCATGCTCTGGGAAGTCAAGTTGCGCTAAATCGTGGCGGTAACGACAAATGACAAACGACACAACGAAATGACAAATTTTTGAAAAATTTCACGAAAAACGGAAACGACCCGAAACGGACCCGTCCCAAAAAACGACAACTCGAAGAAAAAAAATTCTGGTCGTGCCCATCTCTATTGACAATAAGGCATTTTTGACCAAATATCCAGTTTCTCAAGTAGTTATTCTCTTCAGTAATCATAGGCTCATAAGAATAGCACTGTTTTCTGCCAGTATAAATAGCACATGATTCTAACATTGATTGCTTTGCCTCTGAATATGTGTCCAGCTACTGTTATGAGCTGAAATTACCTTTCTGGTTCTCCAACATAGTCTCTGTTCCAGCCAAAAGTTAGTTCAAACTGTAGTCTTAATTCCAGTTATAACCATGAAAAGCATTTGCATATTTGTATTAAAACACATTTAATGTTCAAGTTCCCAGAGCAGAGTTCAAATAGAATTTCAGGGTGTTTTTATCCCACAATTTTCTAAATTGTTGAGCTTTTCTTTCTGTATCATTGTTTCCCCTCAACTGGATAAACATCAACCACAAATTAATTATGAGTAGTGTATTGGGATATGTTGCCATCTGTTCAGCAGAACACCAAGCCATTAACATTCCCACAGCATGATACTTTGGGACAATTCACATGGTCAGTTGAGGTGCAAAATCTACCATTGTCCTTAGATAATGCTGGGGCTTGTTGGTATCAAGCTGCTCTTGCGGTTCTACTACGGAGGGGGGATGTTAGACAAGACTTCTTAGATGATGGCTTAGATAACCTTCTTAGATAATGAATGGAAATAGTGGTTCATATGGCAAGAACACATTGTTTCAGGAGATCCTTATGCACTTTGAAAGATAAAAAGGAACTAAATCCAATTGCTTGTCCCAGCAAGAGTAGACTCATTAATTCAGGGGGATTTCTGCCACTTACTCAATTGGTCCACTGGGTCTCCTCTGGCTATGACTAGTAATTAATATTAGGTGATACATAAGGCTACAAGGGAGACATCTTGGCTATAACTATGAGTCTTCTCTTGCACCTCATGACTGCAGCATGTTGGTTGTGTTCCAAAAAGCACTCTTAGGTCTTTACAGATTGTGTCAAAGTTACATTAGGATTCCCCAAACTCTCCCAGACATGCTCCCAGGTGCCCTGCTAGCTAAAGGAATGAGGGAGAGATAGTCAAAACAGTAATTTTCCAAGCTCTAGTCTGGTTCATGAAGGCAAGTTTGCATAGCCGTAAGCAATGCCTTTCAAAAGCTGTAGCTTACTGGAAGAACAAGTCTGTGACAAGTCTACAGGAAAGCTTCCTAACATCCTAGAGAGTGACTCTGAATTGTCAGCTGCCTATGATATTCACTAGAACTTGGTGTAGAAACACAGTATTAAATGTTTGAAAGCCTGTCTAAAGATAAGAAATTTTGTATCAAAATATTGTATATGTTTTCACAGTTCTTTTTTTGGTTATTCAATAGAAAGAAGAAAAGCTAAAGGATATTCAGAAGGAGGGATTAAATTATACAAGGTGCAAAATATTCATCTGCATTATACTGGATTTAACCCTTTTGGGAAAATGCCTGCTGTGATTAATAGAGTTCTTATATTCCCCACCCCCACCCCCTGGAGACCTAGAAGATTTTGTAGGGAAAGTTTCAGGCATCAGACTCCCAGACCTGACATCAGTCAGTTCCTCATAAAGAAAGCTATAGGATAGGCCATATTGTATAAGGCATAGCAATCTTCTTTCTTTCCCATTTCTGAGTGTGAGAAACATGTTTCTTTGGTGCTGCCTTCAAACTATCCAGAAACATTATAGTGTGTGTTTTATTCACCCACTCTGAATTCATTGTTCAGGGTCCCTGCCTTCCAGGATCTCTCTTTCTTTGGAATGATTTGAAATCTGATTGTAGCCTTATGTTTTAGAATTCTGTCATAGGATGGTATCTTACTTGCTACCAATACTTGCAGGAGATCGACATCCATCAGCCATAACCTCTCCAATAACACATTCATTACAATGTTACCTCTCAGAGAAAAGAACACAGAGAATGAAAATGGCTCTCACTGACTGTTCCTGGAATAGTTACCAATGTTTAAGAAGTGGCAGGAGAAAATAATATCCAAACACAACTTTAGGCTAACTAGCTATCACTTAGGGTGGAATAGCATTTAAATTAATGGAAAACATGTTAAATGTTGACAAAGCTTTGATGTCCTGTACCTGAGTAGAAATAATTGACTGGAACAGTTAGTTAGATTCTAGAAGGAAGAATCTAAAATCCTTTGAAGTGTAAAATATCCCCAGCATGAGTTAGTACAGCATTTGATGGCAAAGTGTCAATAATTAAGAATGCGCATTTTGATTAACTATTTTAAGGCATACTTTATAATAAGAACAATAAGAAAGTCTCTGTTCATAGGTGTAAATCCAAGCTGAATTAATGGATAGCTCAGTGGTTTGGGAATTCAGTTCCTCACTGTACTCCCTTGATGGGCTGTACTCCATGATCCATTGGGCCCTTTTGAGCTCTTCAGTTCAAAGGTTAAATGCTCCACCACCCCCCAGGGATTCATCTTAGGTCCATACTGCATCCAGTGATGCCTACAATGTTTGAGAGTGATGAGAGGTTTTACAAATTGCTCATGGTCTTCCACCCTAGGAGAATGTTGAGCCTAAGCTTCAGACCCCACCTGGAGTACTGTGCCCATTTCTGTGCACCTCAATTTAAAAAGGATGTTGACAACCTTGAGCGGGTGCACAGGAGGGTGACCTGGGTCGCTGAAGGTCTGGAGGAAATGTCTTATGAGGAACGGCTTAGGGAGGTGGGAATGTTTAGCCTTTCAAAAAGAAAGCTGAGGGGGGAAAATAATAGCTATGTTTAAATATTTGAAAGGTTGTCATATTGAAGAGGGAATAGGTTTGTTTTCCATGGCTTCAGAGACTAGGACTCGGGGCAGTGGTTTCAAACTACAGGAAAAGAGATTCCATTTGAACATTAGGAAGAACTTCATGACAGTTAGAGCTGTTCAGCAGTGGAATATGCTGCCACAGAGGGTCGTGGAGTCTCTTTCTTTGGTGGTTTTTAAGCAGAGGCTAGATAGCCACCTGTTGGAAATATTGTGATTGGGTTCCTGCATGGCAGGGGGTTGGACTGGATGGCCCTTGAGGTTTTTTCCAACTCTATGATTCTATGATTCCACCGACATCCAAAGGAAGGCTGTTTCTAGTTCCATCACACCACCTTCCCCTCTCTTTCTATATACTTAAGATTCCTATCTTTAAATAATTGTTCCCCCTTCTCATATTAATCAGTTATGAGAAAACAAGCAAACAACAATAAAAACAACAACCCCCCAAAACCCCTCTGGTTTAGGAATGTGGGGCATTCTGCTTCTGTACCCATAATTCAAAAAGGCCAGAAATGCAAAATACTTCCCCCTGTTGAAAAGGGATACCAAGATTTATGAAGTGAAAACCTGAATGTTGATAACATCAGTGGCAGCAGTCAAGATGGTCTTCAGGATAACCCTCTTCTCATTACCATGGAAAAATTCCAGCAACAGAAGTGTGACACAGGAGGCCTCCTTGGTGGCAGGGTTAGTTCCACCCTGAGTTGTGCACCTGTCCCTTCTTCCAGCTTTTTTGGGGCTTCATCTCTGGTGGCTGAACTAGATGCTGATTGACCATATCAGCCCCTAGGTAGCCCTGTTCCACAGCTATTTCCTCCTTAAATAGGAATCCCACAATGACTGCATCTGCTTGGTCAATGGTGCCTGCCACAGATTCCACATCCGTGCCCTAATCTATAGGTGAGCTGGTGGGGAATGGTTGATACCCCTTGGGCTACAGTGGGAAGCCTACCAGCTAGGCTGGTGGGGGGGGTTGTCTTGCCAGTTTCACACTGGGAGTTCAGGGATAGACGGGGGCAGTGAACTTACCTTCCTCCTTCCTCCTTTAAGTGAATGCCCCTACTGGATTGGTGTCCTATCAATAAAGAGCTCAGAAAATGCTATTTGACTTCAGGTTGAACTGAGCTTCCTGGTGGCTTCTTAATTCAAGGGACACACTGTAGTCAGCAAATCACCTCTAGTTTCCCGGGTCTCCCCCTCCTTCCTTTTTTAAAAAATTGGTGTGACATCCGCTATCCTCCAGTCCTCCAGCACTGTGGTCGTTTTAAGAGACAAGTTGCATATTACCATTAAGAGATCTGCAATTTCATTTCTCAGTTCCTTAATAACCCTTAGGTGGATGCCATCTGGGCCTGGTGACTTGCTGATCTTCAATTTATCAATTAAACCTAAAACACCCTCTCTTTTAGCATGTATTTGGTTTAATTATTTAGTTAAGAGGGGCCGTTTGGGCATCGGAATCTGCCCAAGGTCTTCTGTTTTTTCTCTGCAATTTCCAAGTCCTCCTTTGCCTCCCCTTTGCCTCCCTCACCATCCAGAGGGCCAACTGGTTCTCTGGCAGGTTTTCTACTCCTAATATATTTAAAGAAGCCTTTATTATGACTTGCCCTCTGAAGATGCTGGCCACAGAGTCTGATGAAACGTCAGGAAGAACTTCCAGAACACAGCCAAACAGCCCAAACAACTCACAACTATCAATATGAAGCAATTACTCATCCTTATGTATGAGTAACCACCACTACAACATTTGGATTGTGCTGTACACCAGAATGCTTTTTTGTCTGTATATATACTGTATCTGTATATTGACATACAGCTCCTTGGAATAGGCAAGATTAGGGCATATTAGGAGACCTTTAGAGTTGACTGCAAGGGAAACATGTCTATTGACTGAAATACTATACTAATCAATATGTTTATTTTGTCCACAAGTTAACATTTGGACAGAAAATGCAATAGCATTGCTCCTTTAAATGTTATGTTTGAATGATGCTGAGGCTGTAACTGGCATTTCCCTCATCTGTATGACACCTCTGCAGCAACAAAGGGAAAGCAGATGGAAGTCTGAAAGGCTACTAAAATCATAATGTGAATAATATGCAATCCTCTTTCTGATAATGCAGGTATTTTATTAGAATGGGATGACATTGACAGGGCAGCTGAGAAGCCCTTTGGCAATAGGAAGGGTAATTACTTGCCATCAGGAAAAGGGAGCTTGTCATTTGATGATTCTGTCTTCTCTAAGTTCACTAAATCACTGTAATAAATCATATTCAATAGCATTACAGTGCTATTTGAGTCAATATAGGATACAACTAGATAATGTAGTGTGTGTTGGTATAAATATTCTACATCAGGGTGGGGTGAAGAAGTTATGGCTTAGCGATTTAACATAAGGAAAACAGATTGCAAACAGGGAAAATGTCTGTGTATTTCTGTTTGACATACATGCTCTCTCTCTCTCTCTCTCTCTCTCTCTCTCTCTCTCTCTCTCTCTCTCTCTCTCTCTCTCTCTCTGTGTGTGTGTGTGTGTGTGTGTGTTGGTGTACCATATTTATATCATCATGTAAAGCTCGTTGGAGATCTGGGTCCTGATAATCAAACACAAATATGTGAATACATGTTTTTAACCCATCTTCCTAAAGATAGGTCTCATATTGTTAGTTACACATTCCATTTCGGCATTTGTCAGTTTCACAAGTGGCTCTCAAACCAGGTTGACATGTTGATGAATGCTTAAGATGGAGGAAATCCTCTAGAAGATGACATCTGCAGGGTAAGAGCAAGAGAAGATTAAAGAAAGTATTTAAAAAGTGCATATACAGACTGATTCTTACCATTGAGACTGATACTATGGAGTCATATAAAGCATTCTGTTTTATATGTGCGTGTGCATGCGTTTGTGTGTATACAAAAGGAAGGGAGGTGTTCTCAGGACTGGGTGCTTTATTTTCTGAAAAATATTTCAGTGTCAGAAACATTGTAGTCATCTACTTAAGCTGTCATGCAACAGTCTAAGGCTTCAACTCTACGATGGTAGAAATGCAATCTGACTCATATTAATTGGCTGTTAAGCCATACTAGTTTCCTCAAGTCTCTCGTCCTCATTATGTGGCCACACATGGAGAAAGAGGGAATTTTCATTACACCAGCAGGTGGCGCAATTAAAGAGGCTCTGCCTACCAGATGAGGAAGCTTGTAATCATTTCTGTGAACTAGAGATGGGCATGAATAGAAAAAAATGGAGTTTCGTTTGTCGTTTGTCATTTAGAGGTCCATTTCGGTTCGTTTCTGTTGTTCGCAATTTTTTTTGCAAAAAATTTGTTTTTGTTTCATTACCAGTTCGTTACGGTTCGTTACCATTTATTCCAGTTTAAGTGATTTTTTTAGCATTTAAAGCAGCTCACTTCATTGCTGCAATGGAAACGAAACGCACGACAGAAATCCCCGCGTTTCTGTTCATTTCATTTCATTTTAGGGACAAATTTCATTTGTCGTTTCGTTGCGTAACAAAACAAAAACTGAAAAATGAAAACAAAAAATGGTTCATTCCGTGCCCATCTCTACTGTGAACTGTGAAAAGGGAAGAACCTTTGCCATAATTGAGAGAGAGAGAGAGAGAGAGATTTCATGAGAGAGAGAGAGAGAGACCCAAAGAAGAAGCATAATTGAGAGAGAGAGAGAGAGAGAGAGAGAGAGACCCAAAGAAGAAGCTGGGAGGGCAATAATAAACTCACCTCCTAGAGTTGTTCTCTGAATGAAGCGTGGCATTATGTAAACAAACAAACAAACAAACAAACAAACAAACACTAAAGCAGGCTTTAGGAGAAAAAAGAAAGAAAAATCTTTTTAATTTTGTTATTTAATTTTGAATATTTTTACCCTACCTTTCTCCTTGGAAAAGAACCCAAGGTGGTTTACAATAAAGTTCCCAATAACCATACTGGTGCAGAAGACCAGGTCTAAGGTGTGGCCTGCAGAATGAGTAGGGGCAGACACCATTTGAAATGGATCCATGGCTGTCATGGATGTCATGATGTCTTCAGAACCCCCTGACAGAACTGCCTCATCATGGATGTTAAAGTCCCCCAGCACAATCAGCCAGGAGGATTCCAATACCACCCCTGTAATCAGTTCAGTGAGCTAAGGCAGAGAAGTTGTTGTGCCTCGAGGAGGGCGGTATACCAAGAGAATTCCTATCTTGTTAATTGTTGTAAACCGCTCATAGTGACCTCGCTGCCAGATGGGCGGTATAAAAATCCAATAAATAAATAAATAAATAAATCTTGTTCCTGGCTCCTACCTTTAGGAACATACTTTCAAATCCAGGGAACTGGGAAATGTGACATTTAGCAAGAGGGATGGAGTTGCAGTAGACTGTTGCCACTCTACCACCCTGCCCCTCCTGTCTTGCCTGTTGTTCTAATCTACAGAGAAACCTGGAGGACAGAGCTGAGTGAGGTTGACACCTCCAGCCTCATCCAGGCAAGTCTCTGTGATGCAAGTGAGATCAGCACATTCTTCCAGATCTTGCAGATTGAAGTTCCTGACTCTTCTTCATCTCTGCCTATGGAGAGATTATCTGTAAAAAGAGCTCAGAAGGGTTTGTGTGCTCGTGTGTACCTAGACAGACGTGGTCCTGCCTCATGAAGCAAGAGGTGAGGGAGAAAGTGTGTGTGTACATGTGTGTGTGTGGGCACAAATGCACCACCTCACTTCTGTTTGCTGCATCAGTTAAGGTTGTCATCACATGTCAGAACTGAAAGGAATAAATTTAGTTTTTCAGAAAGTAGAAGCTTATAGGAGGAGAAGAAAAACCCTGATTTGGAGGCAGAGGAACTCAGAACGGATTCATCTGTGGAGATTTGTCACCCAGGTGGAGTTATCCAGAAATTGAATCATGGCAACTGGACTTCTTTTCTTGTGAGATCAAAATTCTTTGCTACTCATCCAAGTAGCTTTGTCAGTCTGAGGGAAGTTGGTGTGAGGCTTCCACTTTTTAACTTACCTTGGTTTCATCCAGCTTAGGTACAGCAATGGCCTGACTCTGTAAATCTCATTTTCATGTGCCAATGGCTGGCCTTGCAAAGGCCCTGAACGTCTTTCCCCTTTTGTAGGTGGCAATAGAAAAGGGAAGAAAAAAGGTGTCTGACACCAATCAAGGGGGTTAAATAGAACAGAATATTCTTGAAGGAATATCATACTGTATACCACATACAACCAACACGGTGACCTTACTGTGTATTTTTCTATCCACTTCCAATTAGATATTCAAGGACACTGGATATATAGTTGTAATATCTCCATGACTTACCCAGTCTCATTTCTGCATATGATCCGACTTATGAAACATCAGACTCAAACTAATTATTTGGGGGAAATGAATTGTACCTTCCAAAATCCCATGTTTTCCTCTTACAACATTATTTGTGGACAGCTAAGAGGCTGGCCGGGGGCGTGGTGTCTGGTGCTGAAATGTCGGCTGCAAAGTTGGCAACTCAGTGGTTTGAATCCCGGGTGCCACACAGTGGAGCAAGCTCCCGCTGTTAACCCCAGCTCCTGCCAACCTAGCAGTCTGAAAGCATATAAATGCAAGTAGAAAAATAGGTACCGTAGTAAAAAGTGGGAAGGTAAACAGTGTTCCTTGTGCAGAAATGCATTCAGCCATGCCAGCCACATGGCCACGGACTTGCACAACACTGGCTCTTTGGCATGGAAACGGAGATGAATGCCGCCCCTAGAGTCAGACGCGACTAGCTCACATATATGGGGGGAACCTTTACCTTTACCTTTACCTTTACCTAAGAGGCTGGCCAGTTAGACTTACAAATGAAGGCTATGTTTATCTTCCAGAAACCAATCACAGAACAAAGCTTAATAGGATGCAAGATGTAGGCCTCAATGATGATCTGTTCAATGATAAATGCATGGAGCTCTGTTTCTAAAGGTGTGCTAACTGAATTGTGTTGTTGATCCTGTGAGCAAATAGTAAATTACGTTAGTTCAAATCTGTTTTTTAGGGTGGAAGAATAATGGAGAATCCTGGACAAAAATACCTTTTTTGGCACAGACTTAGGCACATTTATTTCACAGTTCTGCCTTGACTTAACTATGGGGAGAAGACATACTTGGTAAAGTGTATTGTGTTCCCCATTCCTTCATCAGCATGCCTATCTGTGGTGTACTGGATTGTTTGACTCAGTGAGGATGTCTGTATATTTATTATTTCATTTATTTTTATATTTCTATACCACAACAGATTTTCCCAATGGGAACGCTGTAAGGTTTACATAGAAATAACACATAAGAAAGTAAACTCAACAAAGTCAAACCAACAGTGCAATAAATGAACAAATAACCTGGCAAGAGGCACAAACCAAATAATAACAAAACAAAAAAAAACACACATCAAAACATGGAGGAAGGCAGGACAAACATTAGCGATCACCGAATGCATCTTTAAAGAGCCAAGTTTTTACCACTTTTTAAAGGGCTACTAGGGATGGAGCTTGATTAATCTCGCTAGGCAGTTTGTTCCATATAACCAGGTCAGCCACTGAGAAGGCCCAATTGTGTGTAGCAGCCTTACAGGCCTCCTGAGAGGTGGCCACCCAGAGCGAGAGTGCCATAGAATATCTGGTGGGCCGGGCCAGCACTGACTTTTGGGAGATGCCCTCTGCCAGATATTCAGGTCCCAAGGTGATCCAAACCCAACACCTGGAACCTTATTTGGGAGGCAACGGGCAGCCAGTGCAGGTGGGCCAGAATTGAAGTATATAGATAATGTTTGGGTTCTATAGGCTAACTGAATGCTGTTTCCCAGGACATCTAGTCTTCTTGCACACCTTTTGACATCAGAATTTTAATATCCTCATACTTGCATCCATCTGGTACCTACAAGATCAGTAAGTGATGTAGTTCACCCCTGGAAGTTTCCCACACTGTATCGTCTTTGTTTTCTGTGGAGATCTCTCCAATGCACTGGAACAAAGCACAGAATAGGCAAACTGAGGGAAAGGCCTAAACAGATGTCACCTAACAGGGAATAGTCATTGGCCAGCAAAGGATTATTCTAGCAGCTGAAACTACACTGACCCTTCCACTAATTAACCAGATCAGTTATGGGATGCTGGTGGAGAACTTTGATGGCCATTTTTTTGGAAATAAAATACTTCAGAGAGAATGTGAGGGGTCCAAGGCTGTTGATGAGCCCTCAAAACATACCAGAAGTGTTTCTCTTGAGCCCCACATTTCTCCCACAGAAGGTCTCTCTCTCTCTCTCTCTCTCTCTCTCTCTCTCTCTCTCTCTCTCTCTCTCTCTCTCTCTCTCTCTCTCTCTCTCTCTCTGTGTGTGTGTGTGTGTGTGTGTGTGTGTGTGTGTATGAGAAAGAGAGAGCTGGCCTTCATGTTGCCCACCTTTGCTTTAGAGAGTAGTTCCTTTGTGTCATCATGACCAATTTAAGGCATGTTGTTACTACTGGTAAAATATACGATGACCACCTTCCCATTCCGCTGACAAAAACCAGTTGGACCGCCACTAAAATCTTACTTCAACACTGGTGAGGTGGCAGCACGCTCTATGCCACCTAAAGGATGAGAGTCTAGCTTGGGAGATGAAGGAAGGGTTGCCTGGAACATGTTGCTTTCTCCTACCCCAGAGACGGCCATCCAAGAGGCTTCTGTTTTGCTCCCCTAATCCCACCAACAAAAGTTGATGGAAACTGCAGCTTCACATTACTTAATGCCTGGAATATCTGCAGAGATGAGAGCACTAAGGAGCAAGCTGCAGAGAAAGCAATTCAAGTAAAAGATAGCAATCACTGTAGGAATTTAGTATTAAGTCTGTTCAGTTGGCCAGTTCTGCTAATCGCAGAGATATTGCCAGCTCAGTTGGGCTGGTGCAGCAACCTTCCTGATGAATATATATGCCAACTAGATTGACTGAAGATCTATGCCACCTTCCTAAAAAGAGCTATTATTGTTTTCAGAGCAATCTTTCAGAGACAGCCAGAGGGAAAATTTCTCTCAATCTCACATTTGTGAAAACTCAGAGGAAGTCACATAAACAGACTTTTAAAAGAGCTAGACATTTACAGATGAAAAGCACTAGGTGGCAGTAAATTTTTTCCGTGGGGCTGTTTGAGTTTCTGGTGAAGAATGCGAAAGAACAGAGCCCTAAAAGAGAGAGAATAGCATATTTAGCCGTCACTGTGTCTTAGGGAGTTGCCTGAATGTCTAAACTGTATGCGTGAAAAGAGATTGTAAACTGGCAGAATCAGATTTTCCACAGGCTTGAATTTGGTGGAGGTGTGCAGAAGCTCCCTGCCCCCAGGCACTGTGTACCCTAATAAATTGCATGCCGATTGAGGGCATTTATACACGACCCCTAAGCTGCGCTGCAAATGGCTCCCAGCTCCGGAGCTTAGAAATGTTTTCTCACCAGCTCCGGAGTTTGGAGACAATTAAGTGCGACCCCGCCCACTTTAGCGCGACCCAGCGCACTTTTCTTGTACCTTCTCTTTGGAGGTGAAAATTTTTTGATGCGGATAAGAGTGCCGGGCTCTCCTGGCTTGTCTGTTGTTTTTTTGCCTCCCGCCCCTTTAAGAGCTCCTTGAGACGGAACCATGAAGTATCCCTAAGTAACGGGGCTCGTGGCAAGTTCGACCGGCACCGGCAGGTTAGTAAAGGCTTCTTTTGTCCTTTTTTCCCCTTCCCCCCTCACGCCGACAGGAGCAGGAAGTGCTGAGGGGTGGGGACGCAGGAACAGAAACGAACCCCCAAGATCTCTGGTCCGAATTTAAGGGACCAGCGGATCTTAGGAGTCGTGTGAAAAGGCCCTAAGATTGAACCATCTCGTACCCTTCAGGAGCCAGTCCAATCAAATCCATTCCTGGGTCCATGACATTATCTGTGCATTTGCAATGGACCTCAATTTAGGGGGGAAAGTTATTACAAATGAAGTGGAAACACAAGTGCTTATGTCTGGCAGGGCAGTGAGGGGGGCAGGGTGAGGACTACATAGCACCATCCATTTCAGGGACATGCTATGAAGATGTATGCCACTCCCCAAATAGAGCAACTGCTGCTTCTTAGAGCAGCATACTTGGACTATAGTTCTTGTACTATTGGGTGGTTCTAGGAGTCAAAACATAACATTTCCAGTATCTCATCTTAACTAGAATTGAGGACTGTTTGGTACTCTTTTCTATAGTATCTTTCAGAAAGAGTTATGGGTTCCAGCCCATCACCTATTAATGCAGGCATGTCCAAACTTTGGCCCTCCAGATGTCTTGGACCACAACTCCCACAGTGCTTTGCCACGGGAAATACAGGCTTGTAATTCTGGGAGTTGTGGTCCAAAACATCAGGAGGGCCGAAGTTTGGACGTGCCTGTATTAATAATGTAACTGCTTGGGGCACAATGTAATGATGAGTACATCCAGAATACACTAGACGTATGAAGGACAATAGGACACAGTAAATCAAATCATACAAGGAATAAGAGTTGTATTGTTAATCACCAAGGTCACTAATGAAACTAGTTTCCCAACAACACTGGTGCTATTGTGTTCACCATGGTATTTTTAACAGCAGTAGAAAATTGAGGAAGTGGTGTGGGGAACAGTAACATAGCATCATGGACAGAGTTTGCTTGCAACCTGAGTGCGCTTACAGTGAATGCAGTAAAAGGGGAAACTTGGATTCTTAGTTACCTGCATTCCCTGTATGCTAGCATAATAAAATAATCTTCTGGAATTCCCATTCAAGAGAGCAAAGCCTTAGAGCAAGGATAATCCAAGTGCTGCATTCCATGTGTATTGATATTGATATTAATGTATATCACCATATTATCACCGTGTTCATTTCAACTATATTAAACTATAAAGTCCCATACAGTATGCCACCTCTATATTCTAGCTAGTAGACATGGGCACGAAACAGAAAAATGGTGCTTCGGTTTTTCGTTTGTCGTTGAGAGGTCTGTTTCGGTTCGTTTCCGTTTGTCAGGAATTTTTTGAAACATTTCGTTACCATTTTTTGTTTTTTCGTTTGTCATTTCTACCCGCTTTTTGCGCGATTTTTAAAGCATTTCCGTGCGCAGGCATCCCCAATGCCCCAGACCAGAGGGAAAACACTAAAAAAAATGGATGCTGGCAGAGACACAGTATAGACTAGGTATGCAGGGAGGCTGCAAAGGCAGCGGCGGGCATTGCCCAGGGTGCAAGGCAGCCGCAGAGTGACTGCACTGTGGGGCAGGGGAGGGTACTCACCAAGAGGTACGCAGCACGCACGCACACAGGGAGGCTGCAGGACTGAAGCTAGAGTTGCAGAGACAGAAATCCCACCCTAACTCCCACCAGAGACTGCAAGGAGGAGGGGGGCTGCCAAAGCTTTTTATGCCCTCTGTGGCTGTCAGACCTGCCCGCCCAGTCTGCAACCTGGACATGCTATTGGTTGAACATGATCCCACATCACATGGCTTGCCTCCATTTTGTGGCTGGTGGTGACATCCATTTTAAAGGGAAAAGAAAAATACATCGCGATGGGAGAAGACAAAAACAAACGTTTTAAGGACCCCAAACCCCCTGGTAGGTATTATCAGACAATATAAATAATTATCGCTGCGTTTTTATGGATGTCCAGGGCATTTTTTAACATTTAAAACATCTCATTTCATTGCACGTCGCCATTAACGGAAACGAAACGTAACGACCACAATTTTCATGGTTCTGTTCGTTTTGTTTCATTTTCATCACAATTTTCGTTTGTCGTTTCATTACGTAATGGAAACGACAAACGGTAACGGAAACAAAAAAATGTTTGTTCCATGCCCATCTCTACTAGCTAGTGTGATCCCAGAGTCAAACAACCTTCCAGGGTAAATTAAGAGCATGAATGTATCTGGGTGTGCTTCTCTACCTATATCATGACACACACAAGAGCCTTATTTGACTATCAGATGATTAGTTTGCTACCGATTATGATGTGCTGTGCATCATTACAGTCATTATTTGTGACTAGCCAGAGATGGAAAAATATTAATTTTGGGGATTATACTTCCCAGAATTGCCAACCACCATAGCCACAGGAATGCTCCGGGAGTCGTAGATCCAAAAAATAGCTTGCCTGAACTCTGCCTAAAACTGGAGTTCAGGTTTATTCTATATCGTCAAAGTCAGGAGGCGTCACTGGCTGAGCGGATGGCATTTAGACAAAAGATAATTCCCTAGCAGAGATAATTTAATTTATATTCATCTTGGGTTATTTAGCAAGTATAATGTAAAACTAACAACAATACTCAGAAAAGAGAATTAATCAAAACAATTGCTTTGATTCTGGAATAGAAAAATAAAAACGGTTAAGTTGATTGTTTTTATATTCCCTGGACCATTACACCATACCTCTATTGCCAAAGAGTTCCTTTAAGCCTCTGCTAACAGAAAGGACGGAAGCTTTATTTTAATGGAGAATTAGTGTCTTAATTGTTAGCACACCCATCTAGCTTCCACCAGGCAGATATTCAATTAACCTCCCTTTGGGGGTCTTCTGACAGATCAGATCAATGAAAAAGCTTCCTCTGACCTTATAGGGCTAGAAGAGTCTTCTGTTCTTAATCTTAATCAATGGACATTACCACATTAAGAAATGTGATCCTTGACTATAAGGAGGAGGCAACAGTAGATCCTAATTCATTCAGTAACTGTGGGGCAGCAGGGGGGGAGGAAAGACTGTGACAGGTGCTGCTTCAGCTAGTGTTGAAATCCTCTTTTTGGTCAACTATCAAAAACAACAGAGTCCTGCCCTTCTTTGCATCTGTTTAACAATATTTTAAGAGAGAGAGAGAGAGAGAGCATCCTGTCCTCCACAGAAGCCAAGAAGAAGGAAGACAGGCACCAGAAGACAGCACTTAAGGCTTGTGGATATCCAAAGTGGGCCTTCAACAAAGCAGTGCCCCAACCCAGAAGAACAAGGGATCAGCCTGAGACCCAGAGCCGACAGAAGAACTTGGTCATTCCTTACATGGCTGGAGTGTTGGAAATGCTTAAAAGGATTTTTAGCAAACACCATATCCCTGTTTACTTCAAACCCACAAACACACTAAGGCAGAGACTTGTCCACCCAAAGGACCCAACACCAAAATACAAAAGGAGCAATATAATATACATAGGCTAATGCAGCGAGAAGTGTGCAGCCCTGTACACTGGAAAAACTAAACAGCCATTAAACAGGAGGATTGCCCAACGTAGGAGGGGCAACAGCTCAGGACCAGAATCAGAAGTATACCACGACTTGAAGGACAAAGAAAAGTCATTCAAAGATGAAGATGTGCACATAATTAGACAGATAGATGGTTTGAAAGAGGGGTCAGGGAAGCCACTAATGTGAGTATTGAAAATCCCTCTCTCAACAGAGGTGGGGGGCTCAGGCACAGTCTATCTGCTACTTATCAGGCAGTGAGTTCAACAGTAACCAGACAAATCAAAAATACCTCACACCTCCAGCAGCAAGGCCATAGCTAACAATCTCTACTTTATGGGTTCTAGCACTTTAGTTTAGGCCATTGTCCACCTAATGAGCCTACTGAGAGTATTGTCCACCTAACAAGACTATTCAGGCAATTGTTCATCTTATGAGCCTATTTCAGACGAGGGTGACATGAGGTTAAAATGAACTATGAAATTGAGGACTTGCAACTAGCTTTCCTCATTTTTTAGTTTCATGTTTCATTTCCTAACAAAACGAAAAACGAAGTACCTTTGAAAAAAACGAAACAAAACAAAATGGAAATTTTCATTTCATTCTGCTTCATTTAACTTTTTTAAAAATTTACTTATTTTGACAAGTGCTGATCTCGGTACTTGTCAAAATAAATAATAAAAATAAGCACCAGTCATCTGGAGCTTGGGGCCGTGTGCCATTTGATCAGCACTTGTGGGGGGGGAGCACCAATCGCTGGCAGGGCCCCGCACACCAGCTGATTGGTGCTTGTAAAAAAAAAAGTGCCGATTGGCCAGCAGGGCCCCAACTAGTTGTCAAAAAAAGGAAAATAAACAAAAAATACCTTGTCAATTAGGGACAGTAACTTTGCATGCATGTGAATATCTAGTACGCTTTTTCGCTATTATCTTCGTTACAGAGAATGGTAACCCAATGAGACATTAAGGTATGTGGCTTTCTCTGCTATTGATTTTAGGATTGTAGACAGAAAAGTAACTTTATAAAAAAACAGAAACTTTCAGAGTCCCCCAGCTATCATGACTACTAGTCATGCTGGCTGTAGAATTCTGGGAAGCATGGTCCAAAAGAGGAACTTTTCTAAGTTCTCTCTTTGATGAAGACATGGCTGTTGAAATAACTGAAGTTGGCTACCCTTGATGTAAGCAATAATACCATAACATACTGGCCTGCCCCATCTGCTAGCAGACTGAGAAGGATCCCTTTCTCCATGGTATGTTCTATGAAATGAAACTTTGCCTGATCAACAGTGGTAATATCAAACAAAGCTTTTAACCAGCAGTAAACTCTTCCTAGTTAAGCCTTTATTTTGAAATACTTTAAAAATACAGTACAAATAGAAAGACAACCAACCAACCAAAAACAACAGAAACTTGAGTTAAAAAAAACTTTTTAGTGGTCTATAAGAGTCTAAAAAAGGCTCCTTCCTTTTTGTTTTAGAGCTCTTTTGTGATTTCTCCTGGTTAAGCTCAGTTCTTTTGTCCCATTCTAGGACACTGTCACTGTTCTTTAGGTTTTTCAACAAAGATCTTGGTCTCCACTTGTTCAGCAAAGGGGTCTTGCATATTCCAGGCCAGGAGTGCCAGAGCAAGGATGGATTTTATAAAACCAATGAAAATAGGCATGTGGTCTCTCCCACTGTTCTCTCCCCTGCTCTAGCCATTAAAGGGTCTGACAAGCACTTTCTTGGGTCCTGGGCTCAGCAGAAGGGGGGAAGCTTTGGGTGATATTCCTGAGACCATTGGCACTCTCTTTTTTGCCCCCCCCCAAGAGGGATTCTGAGGGGGCTGTGAGTTACTCCACCACTCTGCTTCCACTTTAGGTACCCAAAGAGACAATCTCTCCAGTCCAGGGGTTCTCCTTGAACACACACTTCGTCTCTTTCTGAGGTTCCATCCTATCTCTGTCAAGTAGGTACCTTCTCACTGCAGCAACCTAGTTGTCACCATCTTTTCTGCCCCATCCAGTCCCCTTCCTTGCTCTCATCCTCCTCTTTTATAGTTTATATCTCCCCTATATTCTCTTTCTGTTTTAAGGGCCCTTCCTCCCCCCCTCCGGTTTCTTTATTTCTTTCTGTTTTCTGGGCTTTCTACCTCCCTGAGGTAATCACAATGAATTATCTCTCCCGGGTCAGCTGGGTACCTTGAGGTTTAAAAATTGGCAGGTTCCAGGGGAAAAACAATATATGGCCCATTGACAGGGGTGTTGGAATAATTCCTTCCTTCCTTCCTTCCTTTAACCGATATACTGCCCCATTTATGCTGGACACTATTTTGGGTGGTCAACAAATAATGCTATGCAAGGAACAACTGAGACACAGGAGGAAAAAACATACAAGAAAAAGTCAGCCTCTTCACAAAAACATCCAAACAATATGCTTTGGAAAATATGAAATGTTCTAGAATTGATTTTCTAAAGGTTCACAGTATAGTCAGCTGCATAATCACATGTTATTTCTATCTTTTTTTTTTTTAGAGGCGGGGGGCAGTGGGAATCACCATTAGAGAGAAAAAGACTGTTAGTGTTTGCCTGGTACAGTCAGAGATGCTAAACACGATGTCTTTCATTATAAAATGATTTTGGTAATGGTTTAAAGGAAAATGTGCTTTTGTCGAGTTCTCAGACAGCATGGAGTCAAATGTGACACAATAATGTTGATGGCTCAGTTAGCAGATCTTAAACTTAGTGCAGTCTGATAAAATCAGTAGAGTGAGGTGATTTGAGTCTAGCCTAAAAGAAACCACAGTAAATGGCTGTGCTGAAAGGGGGGAAAAGCTTTACAGAGGGATGAAAATGACATTGTAGATCTACTGTATTTTTGCTATACAAACAATAACTAAATGCAGTTGCTGGGTGAAACGATCCATCAATTTGATAGATTCCCTCCCCAGCCCCACCCTAGTATTTGAAATTACTTACAGATTTTCAGCTGTGGGGAAAAAGCAGTAAAGAATGATGTTTTGTACAAAATAGAACTATCGGAAAGGGCTACTGGGCTCATTTTATCCCTGTTTCAATATCTACCCACTGCATTTAAGAGTAAACCAGAAAATACTCTTATCGGTACAGACTTTTTAAAACAAGACTTCTACCTGATTGAACTTTAAAGATGGCTCTATTTTATGCACCCTATGAGTGAAAATGAGCCAGCTTTACTGAGGGTGCTTCTGCAAAATGTCTCAGACAGGGATACTGTACTTTGATCACCTACCTGGTGGGTGAAGGTGAAAGAGCAGAGAGCCAGTTTCTCAGCTGGATTCTGAAGACAGCAGATGGCTTTGCAGTCCTCGTTAATTGCAATGACGGTAAAATTGTTGGAGCAGGTTGTCTGGGAAGGCTGTGTAGGTCAAGGAAACACATGGTGGCTTTGATCTACACAAGAGAAATGTAATCTGAGTACAAGAGGGTTTAGCCACATGAGAACGCTCTGTTGCACTCACTTGAGATTTCTTTAATGGTTAATATTTATGTTACATGGAACTGGGGATGCCTGAAAATTACCCAAATGTACCTAAGAGTGGACATTATCTACATATAATGGTATGTGTTCACACCTGTATGTTGCCAAGAGGCTATATATTGGTAGAGATGGGCACAAATCAGAAAAAATGGTGATTTTTCACAATTCATAATTCAACATTTACAAATCATAAATCATGAATTTATGATGTTTTTGGAGCTGACAATTTGATTTGTTGGTTTCCCTATAAAATTCCCCCCAGTACCTACAGGTACCAAAATACCGAAGAAACTTCACTTGACTCTTCGCTACAGTCCCTGCAAGTTTGGTGAAGATTGGGCTAAGGATGTTTGAATTATGCACCCTCAAAGAGCTCCCTCCCAGGAAAGGGACAGAGGCTGCAGATGGCTCCAAAAAGATCTAAAAAGGGATTGATGAATCAATTAATTTAAAAATAAAAGGAAAAATTCATCACTTTGTATTCATCAGGGCTGTCACTTCTTTTTTCTCAGTGTTTGTCCCACTTGGTAGTGGGGACCACTATTCTTGTTTTCACCTTTCACTACACACGGTCATGGGCTAGACCCAGGTGAACCTGGGAAAACTTCATGTCACTGTCAAGGGCGTTCTTCCAGTGCTGTGTTGTCCCCTTGGTCAGGATTTGTTGACCTCCAGAGTGAGACTCTTTTTTGGCCAGAGTTTCCTCATTAACACACAATACATGTCCATACCAATGCAGTCAAGCTTCATTCATCCTGTCAGCGATTGGTACAATGCTGTATTTTGACCAGATGTCATCATTGCACGCATGATCCTTTTGCATGAGGCTGGAGGTCCATTGCAGCATCTTTGTCTCCATGACACCATGTCATGCCAAGTTTAGCCCGGGCAGCTGTTTTACTTTGGCCCAAGGACTGTCTACTGTCATAATGCGAGGTAGTCGTATTTGTGAGATGATTCTTGCCTCTTTCTGTCATAGTTTCCAACACTTGATTCTCACTGGGCCATTATGTTCTGCTCTGCTTTCCCTGGGTGGGTTAATGCAGAGGTCACAGACAACTGGCCGGTGTCAGGGAGCAATTGTCTCATATGGGATGACTTTGGTGTCAAGAACTATTTTAAGGTATTGTCTCCAGATGAGTACAAAGTCAATCTAAAATGAAGTGTTGCCACTGTAGTAAGTCACAAGGTGTGATGGGTGCTTGCAAAATCATGTGTTGGCAAGGACAAGTGTCAGCAACGACAAGGATTTGTTCACTGTCTTTTTTATAGGTGTCAAAGTGGTGCCCGCAATGTCAGCTGAAGCCATCTGCCCTTGCTCCAGTGTGGCCGTTTAAATCTCTTCTGATGATGGGGTAGTCTTTGGCTGGGACAGAGATAGATTGCTCCTTGAGAAGGTTCCAGAAGAATTCTTTCTCACTCTCAAGGCAGCCAGTCTGCAGAGTGTACGTGCTGAAGAAGTGGATGCGTCACTCTGCTGTTATGATGACAATCTTCATCATTTAGTCATCAAGTCTGGGTTCTCAGAACAAATTTGACAAATTGGCATTTTTCCATGAATATTACAATTTATTTTTTATTTATTTATGGCATCTCTAATTGTCATCTGAATGTTGACATTCACCAAATTGTAAAAAATTCACTATGATATTGTATCCAGATTTCTACTCATAGCTCTGGAATTCTTGCTGAGAAACTAATTACTTATACAGTGACCCCCCGCCATTTCACGGTTCAGGTATCGCGGCCCCACTACATCACGGGATCACAGTACCTGCACTGTGGAGGTGTGTGTGTGGGGGTTGCTCTGCGCCACCCCCCGCACCTCCGAGAAGCCTTGGGGGTGCATGGGAGGGCAACGGGGGCGATCCGGTCACTCCACGCCACCCTCCCATGCACCCCCAAGAAGCCTTGGGGCCGCGCAGGTGGGTGGCGGTGGGCAATCCGGTCATTCCGTGCTGTCCTCCCACGCACCCCCGAGAAGCCGCAGGGCCGCGCAGGCAGGCGGCGGCGGGAGGTAAGATTCCCCCTGCCGCCACCGGCGCGCCGCACGATCACCCCCGCCCCCACCCCCGCCCCACCCCACCCGCTTCCACATACTGTATCGCAGATCGGCAGGGGGTTACTGTATTTCCAGAAAGTTGTTAGTCAATGTTTGAGTTGATTTTTTAAAGTAGCTCTTTAAACTTTCGTTTCTCAAAAGTAGCAAAGGTTATTTTGACCTATGGATTTTATTTTGGGAAAATGTGAATGTAGCAGCACAAAACAAGCCAGCATTTAAAGAATATTATATTGATCCTATTGTATAATGTAGTGAGACCACATTCCTCTAACGACAGAAGTAATTTTAAAAATTACTATACTAATCAAATTATTTTTGTTAAATTGTGCTCATAATGTAATTTAACTGAACCTGTATTAACCAAGAGATAGCAAGTAAGCCATTGTTTATAACAAGTTACTTCCAAGTTTTACATTTTAAGTATACATATTCCCATGCAGGGGTTGCATTAGGTATAAAATGTCATGGATGCTATTTCAATAAAAGTTCAGGATTGATTATATGCATGAGAATCATGTAAGCAAAGGACCTATTTCTCATAGATACACATATATGCTAACTTTAATATCCCACTGTGAAAGGTCAAGGGAAAAAAACTTAACAAAAGCTACAACACATATAAGGTAACACTTAACCACCTAGAAATCACTTTGCAGCTCCCTTGGGGATCATAGAATCATAGAATCATAAAGTTGGAAGACTCCTACAAGGCTATCGACTCCAACCCCTTGCTCAAGGCAGGAACACAAATCATAAGATATCTGTCAGATGACTGTCTAAATTTTTCTTGAATTAATCTACTGTTGGACCACTCACCACCTCCCAAGGTAACTGATTCCATTGCCATACTGTTGTAACAGTTAGGAAGTTTTTCCTGAAATTGAACAGAAATCTGGCTTCCTGTTACTTGAGTCCATTGTGGCAGGTCCTGTCCCTCCTCTGTATCACATTCTTTCAAGTATTTGAAAAGTGCTATCACATCTCTCTTCAGACTCTTTTACTCAAGACTAAACATGACAGCAGAGAATGAGATAGTTGGATGGTGTCATCGATGCAACCAACATGGATCTGATTAATCTCCGGGAGGCAGTGGAAGAGAGGAGGGCCTGGCATGCTCTGGTCCATGGGGTCACAAAGAGTCAGACACAACTTAATGGATGAACAACAAAACGACCAGTTCTTTCAGTCTATCCTTGTAAAGCTTGGTTTCCCCTAATCATCCTGGCTGCCCTTCTCTGAACTTGTTCCAATTTGTCATTATCCTTCTTGAAGTGCAGAGTCCAGAAATGACCCAGTACTTAAAATGAGGCCTGTTGTTGTTGTTGTTGTTGTTGTTGTTGTTGTTGTTGTTGTTGTTGTTGTTCAATCTCCTAGAGCATGTCTGGCCTTCCGGTCTTCCACTGCCTCCCGGAGTTTGATCAAATCCATGCTGGTTGCATCAATGACACCGTCCAACCATCTCATTCTCTGCCATCCTCTTTTCCTTTTGCCTTCAATCTTTCCCAACATCAGGGACTTTTCCAAGGAGTCCTCTCTCCTCATCAGGTGGCCAAAGTATTAGAGTCTCAGTTACAAAATCTGTCTTTCCAGTGAACATTCAGCGTTGATTTCTTTCAGGATAGCTAGGTTTGATCTCCTTGCAATCCAGGGGACTCTCAAGAGTCTCTTCCAGCACCACAGCTCAAAAAAGTCAATTCTATGGTGATCAGCCTTCTTTATGGTCCAGCTCTCACCTCCATACATCACTAGTGGAAAAACCATGACTATCCAGACCTAGGTCGGCAAAGTGATGTCTCTGCTCTTTAAGATGCTGCCTAGGTTTGCCCTCCTCCCAAGAAGCAAGCATCTTTTAATTTCATTGCTGCAGTCACCATCTGCAGTGATCAAGGAGCTCAAGAAAATAAACCCTGTCACTTCCTCCATTTCTTTCCCCTTCTATTTGCCAGGAGATGATGGGACCAGTGGCCATGATCTTAGTTTTTTTTATGTTGAGCTTCAGCCCATTTTTTCACTCTCCTCTTTCACCCTCATTAAGAGCTTCTTTAATTCCTTCTCACATTCTGCTATCAGAGTAGTATCATCTGCGTATCTGAGGTTGTTGATATTTCTTCCGGCAATCTTAATTCTGGCTTGTGATTCATCCAGTCCTACATTTCGCATGATGTACTCTGCATATAATTTAAATAGGCAAGGTGACAGCATACATACTTGCCATACTCCTTTCCCAATTTTAAACCAGACAGTTGTTCCATATCCAGATCTGACTGTTGCTGCTTGTCCCACATATAGATTTCTTAGGAGACAGATAAGGTGGTTAGGCACTCCCATTCCTTTAAGATCTTGCCATGGTTTGTTGTGGTCCACACAGTCAAAGGCTTTGGCATAGTCAATGAAGCAGAAGTAGATGTTTTTTCTGAAACTCTCTATTTTTCTCCATAATCCAGCACATGTTGGCAATTTGATCTCTAGTTCCTCTGCCCCTTCGAAATCCAGCTTGCACTTCTGGGAGTTCTCTGTCCACATACTGCTGAAGCCTCCCTTGTAGAATTTTGAGCATAACCTTGCTAGCATGTGAAATGAGTGCAATTGTGCGATAGTTGGAGCATTCCTTGGCATTGCCTTTTTTTGGGATTGGGATGTAGACCGATCTTTTCCAGTCCTCTGGCCACTGCTGGGTTTTCCAAATTTGCTGGCATATTGGGTGCAGCACCTTGACAGCATGCTCTTTTAAGATTTTAAAGAGTTCAATTGGAATGCCGTCACCTCCACTGGCCTTGTTGTTTGCAATGCTTTCTAAGGCCCACTTGACTTCACTTTCCAGGATGTCTGGCTCCAGGTCAGCAACTACAGTATCTTGGTTATCAGGGACATCCAGATATTTTTGATATAATTCCTCTGTGTATTCTTGCCATCTCTTCTTGATCTCTTCTGCTTCAGTTAGGTCCCTATGATTTTTTTCCTTTATCATATCCATCTTTGCACAAAATGCCCCTTTAATATATCTGATTTTTCCTTTTCTATTGTTTTCCTCTATTTCTTTGCACTGTTTCTTCAAGAAGGCCTTTTTGTCACTTCTCACTATTCCTTTTAAGTCTTCATTCAGTTTTCTGTATCTTTCTCTTTCTCCCTTGCATTTTGTTTCCCTTCTCTCTTCCGATATTTGTAGGGCCTCGTTTTCTTGCATTCTCTTTTCTTTGGAATGGTTGCCACCTCCTGTACAATGTTACAAGCCTCCATCCATAGTTCTTTAGGTGTTCTGTACACCAAATCTAGTTCCTTAAATCTATTCTTCACCTCCACTGTGTATTCATAAGGGTTTTGACTTAGATTGTACCTGACTGGCCCAGTGGTCTTCCCTACTTTCTTCAGTTTAAGTTTGAATTTTGAAATAAGAAGCTGATGATCTGAGCCACAGTCAGCACCAGGTCCTGTTTTTGCTGACTGTATAGAGCTCCTCCATCTTTGGCTGCAGAGAACATAATCAATCTGATTCCAGTATTGTCCATCTGGTGATGTCCATGTGTAGAGTCGCATTTTGTGTTGTTGGAAAAGAGTGTTTGCAATGACCCACTTGTTCTCTTGGCAAAACTCAATTAGCCTTTGCCCTGCTTCATTTAGAACTCCAAGACCAAATTTGCCAGTTATTCCTTTTATCACTTGATAAGAACGAGACCTAACCAATGTCATATAGAAGGGAAATAGTACCTCATTGGATCTGAAGACTATATTTTTTTGCCATTTTTGTAGCACCCTCCCCCCCCCAGGTTGGGAAATGTTGATTTAGACCCCTTTTTGTCATTTTGGAATTTTAACATTGTAATTTCAGTATCAACATCAGGATTTGAATTTAACACACTGCCATTTTTAAAGATGACTTATTTTTAAAATCAGCCTTTTCTGATAGCCCGCGATTCCCTCCTCATATTATACAAAATTATTGACACATGAATAAATGGATACATTTAAATTTTCCTTACACACACACACACACACACACACACACACACACACACACACACACACACACACACACACACACACACACACACACACACACACAATGCTATAAGGTATTAATTTCCAGTGGAAGAATCCTCAGAGGAACAAGCTACAGTCTTCAATACCCACTGGTGTCAGATATGTATTTTTTCTGTTATTCCAGAAGCAAAGACATTTATCATCAGGAAGGATTTTCCTTGGTGAGTAGCTGCCTAGGAGTGGTTTTAAAACTGGTTTGTATTTTGATGCTTCTAAATCTGTCTTTCGCAATGCTTTACCCAATAGGAAGGGGGCCAGAAAACCATCAAGTCCAACCCCATAACCAGTGTAGAAACAATTCATTTAATACTTGTTTTTAGCCTTAATATTGTGTTTTCATGATGTAAGCTGTCTTGCGTCCTTTCTTAGGAGAAAGGCTGGGTAAAATATTTTAAATAAATAATAAATAAACAAATATACTTCAAGTATTCCAAATATTTTCCCCATTCCATCTCTAGTTGGTTTGGGGACTTTTATTTTCAGATTGTAACAAAGGACAGGAAGAGAATTCTGGTCTCAATTTTAATATGTTGTAAATATTATTTAATTTGCTGTAGGAGGTTTTCTAGCCAAACAACTCAGGTACAATTACAGGGCATTTGAGTGCCCTAAAATTATATTTGTTGCAAAAACAAGATTTTTGATGACCTCTTCTGCAACATAAGCAGCTATACTTTTATAAACAATGTCCCCAAAGGTCAGCCACTTGCCATGAAGCCTACCACTACTGGAAAAACACCTGAGATTAAAAAAAATCCTAACTATAGATTTTTCCTTTGGGGTACTTTTTTTGTTCCAGCCAAGGTAATGTATTGGGACAATGTCCATATCACTGGTTTTGGTGAATTGTGATGTAGTAAAAGAAGTAGCAATGTGGTCTGGTTGGCTCCATTAAGGGGAAGCAGGAATTTATTTTACAGGGATATCTGAAATTCACTGGAACTACCCCACAGTCTAATGTGTGCATGGTTTATATTATTTTATTTTGCCTGATATTTTCCTTGCATTGTCTTCTCTGGCTTGTACTGTTTATGTAGAAGACACTTAATTCTGCCCACCGAAGACCCTATTGTGGAATTAAATTCACAAATATACTGCAAAGCACTGGAATTCTCATTGGATTAAAAGATGTGCTACAATTTGCACAATGCCAGAATTATGTCTTAGTACGTGACAGACAAACAAACATAGCAGCCTGCATGATCGCGCTGAGCCATACTTCCATAAGCTTTGCTTTGGAGACAACAGTCTTCATTACTGAATGTTCCTATTACAAATGTCTGTGAGGTTCCCCCCCTCCCCACCCAAACTTTCCATCTGTATAACTACAAGAGTCTACCAGGAGGCAGTAGAATGTCATTTCAGTTTTGGCTCTGATTACCTTCCTTTCCATCATCCTTGGAAGCTAATGGCAGAAAATAGCTGGGGCTCCAGCTGCGGCCTTAACACATTCCCAACAAAAGCCAGCCCTGTTGGTTACTTCCCATATACCAGCTTGGGTTGAATGATGGTAGACTTAGTAATGTGGTCACAGCTTGAAAAAACACTAATTTGTTTCAGATGAGAGGTAACAGTAATGCAAAATCAGAATCAATTATCTAGGAAGGAAAAGATGGACATCCCAGAGATATTTGTATTGGGTGACTCAGGAGATACATAATATGTTTCAAAATGAGCAATTTTCTACTCGGTTGTTCTTAATATAAAGTGCCAGAGTAGCACATTTTTGTAGCATCAGTGCTGGCATCCAATAAGCAGTTTGAGATTACAATCTTAAATTTGTTTTATCCTCATTAAAGTGTTTGGCGCTGAAAAGGATGTGTGTTTTGCTTTTTCTGTTCTCATTACTATTTCCAATTTGTTCCTGGCCGTATTGCTTTTGTTTCAACTACATTCTCAATCTACTTCTGTAAATTTTTATTTTAAATTAGCAAACATCTGAATCAGATCCTGCTTCTCAAATGGTTCTTTAAAGCCAAACATTGATTTATTCATTCCATCTGCATGCTATTTATGAAAACAACGGCACACTATTTCCCACAATCCTTTTGTTGGTGCACTCAGCATGTTGACACTTATGATCTGCTGGACAAGAACTTTTGCCACTTGTCCTAAAGCAGAATCCTTTGTTATTCTATTGTTTTCTTAGGATGTGGGAGCTTTCCCACTTCTTGCAGTGGGGTGGATCCATTGAGACAGCCAGGCAGATCTAAAAGCTTTCTGCCTTCAGACCTAGAGGATGTCCTTGCCTGCTGGCCTTGGACTCATACAACTAAACGTCTCCATTTATTCTGGGTATCGATTGAACTACAGGACTGAGAGGCAAGCTGTTCTAGGTTGTGATGGTTATGAAAGAGACACTGCAGGAAGCAGGTGCTGCTAGCAGGTGACAGAATTATGTACAGAAAGCTCGGAATCTAGCCCCTCTCTCACATTGCTTCGATGCTGGTAATATATGGAGCTGTGTACTCAGATGTGGAAGCCACAGAGTGGTGTTAGTGTTCATGTCAAACTGCTTTCATTGCACAGTTTGACATTTGCAGTGATTTTCCGGCTGTGGGCTGAGGGAAAGCTGAGGTTCCTTGGGTGCTTATTCAGGATTCCTTTTATTCCTTGGATAAAAGATCAACAATGGGTCAAATGCCATGAAAGACATATCACTACTCATCTCCTACAATGAGATGAGCTTGCTTTATGGTACATTTTCAATGTGGAATGACAGTGAGCCAAACAGACCTGGGCAAGGCTCCCTATCAGCTGATTATATAATATGGGATACTTCTCAGAAGCTGCTTTTCTTCCTATGATATTTTCCCATACAGAGATCACTGCTGGAAACTTTTTCCAGAAAGTCCATCTCCACCACATTCCAGACTATTCACAAATCACAATATATTGGGCCTGTTCTTTCAATCCTTGCCATTGTTTAAAGTGAGACTTGTCAACTCGACTGGGCTCTCAAAATCCCATGTGTAACACACTTGTTGTGTTTTCCTTTTGCATGCAAGGCTCAGGTGTGCTCTGGGCTTCCGGGTGGAGACTTTCATCTATCACAATGAGAAAAGGAGAAATGACTCTGTCAGAAGGTTTGTAGCCACCAGATCTCCTGCTGGCTATTGACGTGGAGGGAGTGCATGGTATAGGTTTATAGATGGAGGAATCAGTACATTTAATAAGTAGCTTCTGTAGTTAATCAGAGCAATTAGCATACAGGCATAAAGGGCAGCATGAAGCAGCAGAGCTTGGTAGGGGAAAAGCTGACTAAAAGGGAACAATTCAGCATAGGAGGACGTACCTAATCACCAGAATAAAAAACCTACAAGCATTCATTTATTCATTGATTTTCAATCCTAAGATTTATTACATAAAATAAATGCACTTTGCTAACAATATAATGCATACTGGCGACTGTGGCAAGTCCTATCTGAGACCTTCCCAGTGAAAAAAGGTAAGGTTAAATTTGAGATATACAGTGTCTTCATTTTTGAAAATTTGAAATATATATTTATAATGACAATCAAATTCTATTCTATTCTATTCTATTCTATTCTATTCTATTCTATTCTATATCAGGCAACAACAGTAACAAAAAAGACATGTCGCCCTGCATCTAAATCACTAAAGAAAAAAGACCATTAATTGTATCATGGATATGGCATTATCCAGTGATGGTGTAGTGGATAGAGTAATGGAATAGGATTCAGGAGACTTGGGTTCAAATCCTTCCCCAGTCGTGGAAAATCACTGGAGGAGAACGGTTAAACCACTCCTTAATTACCCTGTTTCCCCGAAAAAGACATCCCCTGAAAATAAGACCTATTTACAGTTTTGCCCCACACTGAAATATAAGGCATCCCCCCAAAATAAGGACTCCGCATAATAAGATAACAATAAATGTGTACCGTATTTTTCTTCATGGAAAAATAAGACATCCCCTGAAAATAAGACCTAGCACATCTTTGGGAGCAAAAATTAATATAAGACACTGTCTTATTTTCAGGGAAACATGGTATCTCACTGTGAAACCCCCATTGGGGACACTGTAAGTCAGTTCTGACTCAACAGCATATAACATGCCATCATGGATATAGTTGTGTTGCAACAAAGGTTTTGTATCCTTTTGTGTTCGCTTAGCAGTGAAGGGGAAACCATTAAGTTAACAATGCCAACCTCTCCAGGAACGCCCCCCTCCCGAACATATCTATGCAGATCTGCTGGATGGATTTTAGGGTTCTTCCTAGAGGGAATACAGATATGGAGGGTGCATATCTGCAACAGAAAAGGAAATATCATTGTACAGTTGACTCTCTCTCTCTGTGTGATACTCAGTGGTGTAACTAGGAGTGAGAAAGTCACCATCAAGACTGTGCCATGTGGCTGTCATGGAAGAGAAAGACTTTGCAGGAAATCTTCCAGAGGAGGTGAGAGAAACAATGGGAAGAGTTCAACAACAGATAAAATGCTCCCGTCCTTCCTTTTTTTTCTGCGGAGCCACTTGCATATGCATACAATGTGACAGTTGCTTTTCTACAATATCCAAGACAGAAAAGAAATGCTTCTGTTTCTTATTTTCAAAACCTTCTGTCCGGAAAGCACAATATATTAACACAGTGTATTGTCATCTATTGAGCAAAGCAGAGTGGCCTCCATTGTATACTGTTGCGGAAGATGCACATAACGGCATATGTGAAGAATGCCTAATGACTTTCGAAGCTTTCCAAATAGTTAACGCACATATAATAGCGTCCCATCTCTGTTTGTAAGTATAATAGAGGCAAGCGCTGCTTTCGTGTTTTAAAAAGGTGAAGATAATATGGGATATCTTAGACTTTTAACAAAAAAAGTGTTAGGAAGCCTGGAGTGCAGCCTCTTCAATAGAAACATTGAAGTGAAGCTCACAATTTTTTATGCCACTACAGTTGAGTAAGTTTGTACTGAGTGTTGAAACCACAGGAAACAAGCATATCGGAAGAAGCTTCTTTTGTTTGATTTCTGGGTCTATCCCAATCTTCCATTCTGCAAGCGATAAAAGAATCACTCCCTATTAGAATTTCACAGCGCCAATCCATGGACGGACAGAACAAATCAAAACCTAGATTTGAAAGAAAGCCTTGTGTGAAAATGCATGCAATGGCCCCTGCATTATAGTTCTAATCGAGATTGACTAAGCTTACTGATGACACAGTAAGTTTGATTATTCTGTGTTGGGAAGAAAGAGAGGAGAACGGGGAGGGGTGGAAGTGACAACTGATTGCTCCTGTCATCTAACAGCTCATGCAATTTAAGAAGGAAGAACAATTTGTTCAAGTACTATATTGTGAGATGGGCTATAAAAGAACAGGTGGTGTGGTGAACATTTTAGGAGATATGTAAGCAGCTATGGATCAAACACTCCACATGATTTTTTTTAAAAAAAAGTTATTTATTGGGTGAAATTCTATTGCTTAGGGTAGACGGTCACGCGAGACTAGGTCCATTGAATCACTGGTGTTTCAGTTAGTCCCTCTGTATGCTCCTTTGATTCTAATGGGCTGACTCTAACTTTAACTTGAATGTTGTAAGTCACAACTAGAATAGCTCTGCTTGAATGAGTGGAAGCTGCAGAGTGGGCATTCAGAAAATTGACACTGGCTCAAAGGGCAGACTGTAGTGAGACTTATTGGTTTCCTGCCAATATTTAAGTTATTAGGTAATAGGGATGGGCACCAAATGAAATGCTGATTAGTTGATTCGTTACGTAACAAAATCAACCGAACCGAACCGGGAAGCAGCGTTTTGTTAATAATGAAATGAATCAGCGTTTTTTTTAGTTTAAAATGAATCAATTCATTTATCTGTTAAACATGTCCCCTGGGTCCTAGAGGCACCAAACTTTGGTGTGAACCTTACTTGGACTCTCCCCCTTTAAGCCCTCCAAATTTGGAGAGATTTGGAGTTCAAGGGGCTGAGTTTTTCAAATTCAAAGGGGATGCCCCTGGAAAAAAACATTTAGAATTGCAATGTTATGTGCTTGAAAAGAGTGATGCCAGGCAGCTAGCAGCATGGAAATTACCGTAGAGCTTCCTCAAGCTCTCCCCTAGAAACACCCCTAATTTGGAGATCTTTGGGGTACAGGGAGTGGAGTTATTGAGCTCCAAAGGATATTTTTACTATTTTTAATAATAATATATTTTTTAAAAAAATATTCAATGGAAAATTACGATCTCAGGCATGTGAATGGCAGACTTCTCTTCCCCAAGTGATTTTAGTTGATCCCTTGAAATTTTGAAAAGTTAGGGTTTCTGGGTGCCAAGATATTAATCTCCAAAGGAATGGGGTTGCTTAATGGAAGGAGTGTGTCCAGCATGCTTTACCAGTTATAGGGTTAATTGGCAATTCCCCCTCAGCATGCTGATCCACACTCCTTCAATTAAGTTCCCACCACAGCCCTTTGGAGCACAATAACTCAATTCCCTGCATCCCAAAGATCTCCAAATTGGGGGTGCTTCTAGGGGAGAGCTTGAGGACGCTCCACTGTAATTTCCATGCGGCTATCTGCCTGGGATTGCTATTTTCAAGTGCATAACATAATAATTCTAAATGTTTTTTTCTTGGGCACCTCCTTTGAAGTTGAATATCTCAGCCCCCTGAACCCCAAATCTCTCCACATTTGGAGGGCTTAAAGGGGAGAGTCCAAGGAAGGTACTCACCAAATCTGGTGCCTCTAAGACCAAGGGGACCCATTTTAAAGAGTAACAAATCAATTATAATGAAATGAAACAAATCACAGGGGGAACAAAATGAAATTAACCTAATCTCATTTTTTTTCGCGTTTTGTGCCCATCCCTATTAGGTACATTTATATTAGTGTTTCCCTTCAATGTGAGTTGATGGTAGCTTGCATGGCTCTCTTCTCCCTTGCTGTTGACCTTATTGCAAACTTGTGAGGTAAGTCAGGCTAACAGAGGGCACCTGGCCTTAGGTTGTTCGGCGATTGTTATATCCCTGTTAGGTCTGGATGCTAGATCTCCTAAATCCCAGTTGGACATGTTAGCCATGGCACTATGCCAATCTAATGAAAGATTTCTGAAAAAGGGAGAGACAGCTTTTACTAAATTTCAGGTTCACTGTACCACCAGCATCAGAAACTGTACTTCTCTCACGATGGCTCAAAACAATATTCCAGCTCCATCAAGAATACACTTTTTGGTGACCTAGAATCCCATAAAAATATTAAACCTCTTCTTTAGAGAGGACTACCTCTGGGGACCATCCAGCTGGAAATCCTAATAAGTATGTTTTCAGATAATTTGCCCTACAAAGAACTTTGGTCTGAAACCCAAATAGCTAAGCTAGAATGAGTATTGAATTTTGGATGAAATTCTTTGTGCAGTGGCTATGTTCCCTCTTTTTTCTTGCCATTCTTACTTCCCATTTTTAAATCCTAATACCTTACACTTGGCTAGATTGTTTTAAAAATTTAAAAGCTTTTCCCACTTTTAAAAACATTAGCTGCTAAGCAACTCCTTTTCAGGTTTTTTTTTTTGGGGGGGGGGGTATCTCATAAGCCTTTTAAAGAAATATTCAATGTCTTCTGGGCTTTAAGGAAATAAATTGAAAGCATCCCCCCCACCCCGTTCAGAAATGAACTGAAGAGAGAGGACCTTGAGAGTAGCGCTGAGTATTGTTGACAAGACTAAGCCTGGCCCGACGATCACACCTCCCCGCAATTATGAAGAGATAAAATAAGTTCTGGTCAAGGACCTCTTCTTCTCAATAAGCCCAATGTTTCAATTCTTGTGCACCCACAGCAGGAGGCATTTCATATTGTGTGATTATGGACAATTTAGCCTTGAAAGATATGACAAAATATTGTTCCTAGCGGGGCCGGAGGCGCATACTCCCAGCTGTCAGGAGAATGTGGTTTGCCTTTGTGTTTTGTGTGTGAACTCCATGGGAAATAAGATAGCTGGAACAACAACAAAGCTACTTTCTGCTTGGAAATGTTTCATCCTTGTTTCCTTCTTTCCAACATGATGGATTGGTTTTTCTCTGCCTGTAAGCAGTCCATCTAGTAGATTCAATGTACTGTATCTAATAGTGAATAGAGCTGTGTGATTTTGGACTACAACTCCCACAATTCCCCGATGGCTATTGTGAAGAAATGACAATACTGCAAAATGGCAGAATGCCTTTGAAAAGTTCCTTCTGTAGAGAACTAAACCTGTTAAAAATTATGTACCTAGATTCATTGCCACTTGAAGAAGTAGGTTGATTGTATCAATATGCTGTGATTGGACACTGAAGGAGCATCCCTGAAGAATGTGAGGACAATACAGTACATATTTGCAGGTGTCCCCTGGGTAAGGATAGCATCATCTCAATGTATCTCTCCACCCCCAAAGCACCATTGTTGACATGAATGAAGTTTTTTTTTAATGGAGAATACCATTTTTTTTTCAAGTACATGTGTAAAAATGTAAAAGAATGGCTATTACAAATATGTGCTATAATATGGATGCCATAATCATATATGGGTACACTTGTGCCTGTCACAAAAGTTCACCATAGTTACAAGAATAAATAAATGTCTAGGAAAGGAGAGACAAGGACAGAAGATCTTTACTCTTGTTTTCCTGATTTATTATCCAGCTATAATTGGAGAAGCTTCCATGTTGCCTCCTTTCTCCTTCCTATGGCCCCAATAAAACTAAGCCTGGCGTACTATATTAGAAGCTGTGAATAACTAATTCCCATTGTTGCCTGCTGAAAAACACACCCTGAAGTGATGCTCTTCACTAATTACATACTGTGCTGGCCACGTGAGATGCCAGCTATCCTGTGGCAAGATGGTAGCATTCCTACTGCTTTCCTATATAATTGAAAGGGGAAATGGAGAAGCCTGCACTTTTCTTATTGTAGCATCATGAAATGTTCTCCACAGGCAGTGTAGTAATTCTAGGTGAACAACAGTGCTGTGTAATTGGTTTGACTGCTTGTTTGCGTTGATTTTATAAAACAGTTTAATGAGCATCCGGTCTACGTTCTTTGTTAGCTAATGGTGTAAATGAGTTGTGGTATCATGTTCTTGTGGCAATTATTAATTTATTTTATGCAGTCTAATCAGTAGCTAATTGCATGGCACAAGGCTGGCCAAAGACATTGTGATGAATGAAGGACACAGTGAGGTCTCTCTGATCATTCATGTGCAGAGACCAACTGAATCTATTGTAGAATCTTGCTTCAACAATACAAGAGGGATAATGATTCCAATATAGCTAAGCTGATGATAGGAAGCTATCTTTGAGAGTAGAGATGGGCACGACTTGAAAAAATTTTTTTTCGAGTTGTCGTTAGTCGGGCCAGTCCCATTTCGGGTCGTTTCCGGTTTTCGCGAAAATTCGCAAAAATTAGTCGGTTCGTTTTTTTGTTTTTTCGTTGTCGTTAGTACTGTTTTTTTTGGGGGGGGAGCGGGCTCCTGGAGCACCTCTGTGGGGTGGGTGCCTCCTCTGGCCCGCTATAAGGGAAAAGTGGGCTCCTGGAGGCACCCGTGGGTGCCTCCTATCCTCACCCACTAGGAAGGGGAAGCAGGCTCCAAGAGACCCCTCAACATGGGGGTCTCCCTCCTCACCTGCTGCTGCTGCAAAATGCTATGCAATAGCCATATGGATATTGCATAACAGAATGTGCAGCAGACGTGAGACCAGTGTGAGAGTGATAGGGTCATACCCGCCCTTCACAAGGCTCTGGCACCACCATGTCTCACACAGAAGGGAATTGTACTTGCTGCGTGTAGTGCAATGCAAGCAAGTAGATCTGGCTTTAAGGTGGCTTAGTGCAAGAGCTAGGGTTAGGCTAGTGACGGGTAAGGTTACGGTGGGCTAGTGGGTTGCACCTCTGGGTGCCTCTCTGACCCACTAAGAAGACAGTCTGTGACGTATGGGTACGGAGTCAAGGGTTAGGGTTAGGGCTAGGGGCAGGTTTTAGGGGCTTTTTGGCACATCCCAGAAGTCTCCATGGCCAAGTGGCCATGCGACTGGTGGGATGGCTCCAAAAAATTTGCATGGTTGTCCACTCCCACATGGCTGGCCACTTGGCCAGCCCATCATTGCGCACTGCGCAGGTGTAAATAAAATAAAATAAAATAAAAAAATCAATGGAGGACAGAGGAGGAGAGGAGAGACATTTTGTTGCAAGAAAAAACCCACTGCTACTGTGAAAAATCTGGCAGTTTATAAATTTTCGCGTGTTTCTGTTGTGCTTGTGTGTTTTTGGACCACGATTTCAAAAACAATATTGCGTTCGCCGCCCCATTTTGGATGCACCGCATGGCATGGCGATGGCGACTTCCGGCTGCCCAGGACGGGGGGGAGGCGGGACCCCCCCTCCAGAAACCACCCCTCCAGTAGGTGCCCTGCGCCCTTAGTCAAGCAGGCATTTTTCCGCCTGCTTTTTTGGCCAGGGAATGGGTGGGGGGAGAGTTTAAAAGTTTTTTCCTGTGCCGTCCGTGCCGCTTGCTTGCGCTTTAATTGCGGCGGCCGGCGGCGAGACTGGGCTTTTTGCTGGCTGCGAGCCTGCGGCGAGTCCCACCAGAGCAGCCCAGGACGGGGGATGAGGGGGGAGGCCGGGGACCTCCAGAAACAACCCCTCTGGTAGGTGCCCTGAGGCACGGCAGGCATTTTCCCGCCTGCTTTTTGGCCGGGAACCGGGTTTTAACTTTTAAAAACTTTTTTTCTGTGCCGCGTGTGGCATCGCGCGATCTCGCGATGCAAGGAACGAGCACGACAAATCAAACCAAAATTGTTCGTTCGTCGGTTCGAGCTCGAAGTCTGGGGGAGTAATTCCCGTTACCGTTTCCGTAGAGTAACGGAACCGAGTAACGGAAACGGAAACGGGAATACCGCTAAGTCGTGCCCATCTCTATTTGAGAGTGCAGGGTGAGCTGTAGAGAACCCACAGCAATGCTGTTGTTCATGGATGCCTTCTCCCTGCCCATTTCTCTAAGTATCTAAACCAGTTGTACCCACTACCCAATCTTGGGTTCCCCATTGTTCTTCGACTAAAACACCCAGAAGCCTTCATAACTAGTTGTGCTGGCCAGGGTTTCTGGGAGATGCAGTTTATGAACATCGGGGGGGGGGCAGTGTTTGAGAACCACCAGTCCAAGGTCAGCATCTCACCTTAGAGGGTAGGGCTTACCTAAATGTAGCATTTTTGGAGATAGCTCTGAGACATAAGGAATTTACAAGCAATAACATAAAGGAAGCAAAAGGGGACACAGAGCATAAAGAGGGGAGTGGTATGTAGACAGCACCGGTGCCAGGCTTTTTTGTGCCCTAGGCAAGACTAACTACTTGTGTCTTCAACAACTAGTTTTCAAAAACAGACAAATTGTAGGGAAAAAAGAAAGTACAAAAGTTGAAATTGTGAAAATTGTATTTTACAAAAACGAAAGAACAATAGAACAGTCTTCAATTTTATTTCTCAAATACAAAACAGTTTTAGCACACAAATCATTTTGAATAATCCTATGAACTGTAATGTCTTTTAAATGTTCCTAATTTTTACCATATCAAAATCTTATTTTGTGTGCCTTTCCTTTTGCAAATTTTGTCACTGATTTCTTCAGGTCAATGGCTGATGCTTCATCATGTTCAATGGATATAGTTGCCAAACCAACTACTCTACTTTGCAGAATTGTTGAGCATAAATATGTTTTATAAGCTTGAGCTTTGAGCAACTGCATTCACCACTAGCAATTGATACTGGAAGTGTGAGAAGGATCCTTAGAGCAACTTTGGAAGACTTTGGAAGTCTTCAAGTTATTGCTATAATGTATTCTCAAAGTCTTTCACGGCCTTTGAGGAAAAATAAAAACTCTTTTGAGAGGTGCAGAGGCAAGCTAGACCTGAGAAAGCAGCACTGTTTGAATTTTCCCACTGCTTTCTCAAGTCTGCCTTTTTTCACATCTCAGGAGTTTTTTTCTTTAGAGGTCAGGCTGTCAAAACAAAACACAACTGAGAGGCCGGCAGCAGCCTCCACACAGGCACACACAGGTGCACACTCTCTTCCTCCTCCTCCTGACTCTGCAATGTGTGTGTGTTTGTGTGTGTGCATGCGTATGTGCACATGGGGGGCCCCTGCCCACTGCAACGGAAGGCTCTTTGGGTTACCCCACCTTCTGCTGTGGTGGGCGCACAAAAGAGGAAAGGCAGTGAGGCTTTCATGCCCTTTGAAAGCCACACTGCCTTTCCCCTTTCCCGCGCCTGCCACAACAGAAGGTGGGTTAACCAGCCACTTATATATTGTCTTTTGTAGTCATGCTGGCACCCATGTAGACACGCACCTGTCTACTCTTTTTATGTATGACTGCTCACCATTCTATGGCCCTGAACAATGGTTTCACATGCTGTGGTTAATACTGCCAGCTCGAGAGTGCAATGGGGAGGAAATGGTGGAAGTGGAGCCTAAAATATCTTCACGTCCAGCCAGTACCATGTGATTTGGAAGCCAGCAAGGGCTTGGTTTGCTTGGGTGAGAGGCTGTTATAAGCTGCATTCATGTATAATGTGTATAACATGCTCTTAAATCTCATGAGAGGCAACAGTCCTTGTGAACACTTTGACTTCAGTGTCAAAAAAAGGGAAGCCATCCTAGTCAGAGACGCCTCTGCCTGAGGGATTAAAATGCTTCTGCACATCTATATGATTTCTGAGACATTGGTTGCAATCTGAAACAAGGTTTCATATTTGTTTCTGTTCTTGTTTCTGCTGGGGTGGGGGTTATATATTTCAAATTGTGGTAGTACTGGGATGGGCAGCTAAAGTCCTCCACATATTATTAGACTGGAACTCAATATCCCTGCTTATTGGCTCAGATGAATACTGATTATGGGAGTTGCAGTCTTGCACCATCTAGACTATACAGTTCCCTGCCTTTGTGGTAAAATGACCATTATTGAGCATATATTCTCTCTTACTTTTATGCTTCTCTGGCAGGTCTTTCAGCCATTTGCCAGCATTGCCTTTCATAACGGCAACATTGGTCAGTTCTGAACCTGCTGATTCAAAGGTATTAGCCATTACAGGTTGTAAAGGTGAGATATTTACTAGGAGATGATCACTGTACCTTGAAAAGCTATAAGGCCTCAAGATGTAAGTGGTGTACTCCCTAAAAGGGAGTCTCTGAAGCAAAACCAATGAAACAATGGACTGGGAACTTCAGGGGCTTCATCCTCTCCTTGAGAACTGGTGTATTTCAAGACATAAACCTCATCTCTGTGTGAGAAACAGCCAACCTTTTTGCATACAATCAGAACTCGTAAAAGTTTCTTTTCTGAGTCATGGAATCTCAGAGTTGTTGCTATGTGCTCTCATCTTGGATGAGTAATGAAACATTTTGATCTCAGAAGAAAAGAAGTCCAGTTGCCATGACTCAACTTCTGGATAACCTCACCTGGATGTTTGATAATCTTCACAAATGAGATATCAAGTTGCTTGCAATATAAGGAAACCAAATGAAATAGCAGTTTCCAAAATATCCTATCCTCAGTTGCTTTGCTCAGTTCTTCCGAATTCAAGTCTGTAGTTTCTTTAGGGATTTAATCTATCTTGTGCTTGGCCTTCCTCTTTTCCTGCTGCCTTCCACCTTTTCCAGCATTATTATCCTTTCCAGAGAATCCTGTCTTCTCATGATGTCCCCAAAGTAGGACTCAGTAGATGGGACCAGAGCTAGTGTCTAAAATGCTCATGTTTACAAGTCCTGGGGGGGGGGGAGTGAGCACGTATTTACCAATGGCTAAAACTCCCTGAATATTTATCTAAGTTCTCTTGTCTTGTGTTTTAAGCACCTCTTACCTGGATGTAATTTGCACATTAAAAAAAATAGTACCTGTATATTATTCGAGGCTGATATTCCAAAACTGAACAGTCTGAAGAACTTAATTTCTCACTTTCTTCTGTTTAAGCACTCTCTTTGCTGAAACCTGTTATTTTAATATTTATTGTTGATTTTTAAAAAATAACATAAAATGAGTGTTAGCCTGTTTATCAATGCAACTAATTATAAAATGAGTGGCATTTTAAGTGTTGCAGTTTTCACACTACAGAGAAATACTCATTGTTTCACATTAACAAGTCTTTTGCCATTACATTTATTTCCCCTTAATAGTACTTTATTCTCATTTGTTTCTCAAAAGGTGTTTTTTAAATGAATGATGTTGATCTGCTGAAAATATGTTGAAAGATTCGTTTCAAGGCAACTTTCTGTCACTATACTAACAGGGCATCTTTATGTGAACAAATTATAAACAACGATGTCAAGAAGAATGCCAACTTTCATCTGTTTCATCTGCTTTCATCTTAAATCCCGTCATTCAAATGTAGAATTACATAACAATAGAATTGAATAATGCAAAATCCTGGGAATACAGTGAACACATTTACTGTATTCCATACTTTGAGTTGATATGTATTTATGTTTACAGTGGTCCCCCGCCCTTTCGCGGTTCACATACTGCGGTCCCGCTATATTGCGGGACAGCAGTACCCGAAAAGGACTTGAGGGAGGGGGGATCACACACCGCCCGCCCGCGCCTCCCAGGAGGTCCAGGCCAGCGGCGCATGTTGTCAAAGGGCTTTCGACTGCGGAGCCCAGCGCTGGGCTCCATGGCCGAAATCCCTTTGGCTGATCGCGTGCCACTTGCCCTGACCTCTCGGGAGGTCTGCGCAAGCAGCGCGCACTTGCAAAGGGGATTTTGGCTGCGGAGCCCCAGCGCTGGGCTCCGTGGCCGAAGTCCCTTTGTCCGATCGCACGCTGCTTGCCCTAACCTCCCAGGAGGTCTGGGCAAGCAGTGAGTGATTGCAAAGGGCTTTCAGCTGCAGAGGCCCAGCGCTGGGCTCCGCTGCGGAGAGCCCTTTTCAAACATTGCATGCTGCTCGCCCGCACCCCCGGGTGTGGACAAGCGGCACGCAAACATTGTGCCCCCCCAGCTGCATCCGCATATCACAGATTTTCAATGATCACGGGTAGGGTGGGTCCCTAACCCCCGCGATAGGCGGGGGCTTACTGTATGAAGGTTGATCCTGTGAAATATGGCTGACTAAAGTGTGTGTTACCTCTGGATTGTGGGTTTAAGACTGCTTTTTATAGTTTATATTTAAATGACAAAACACACCAGGTAATCAAAATACAACAACATACAACATGGAGCAATATTCAGAGATTTTGAACAGCTGGTGAAAACAGTATGTGTTCATTTATTTGCAGTACATGTCAATATCACTTTCCAGGTCTATACAGTAGAATCTGAACAGAACTGTACCAACTGCATGTGAAGAGGCATAAAGAGCCATGGAACAAGTCATTCTCTTGGTGTTAAAAGAGTCATCAGGTTTGTCTCATAGACCCTGAAAGCAACACACAGCAGGCTGTCTGATGTGGTTTTCACAGGTCCAGTTATTTGCTGGCGAGATCTTCCTTATCAAATGAATGAAGCACATGTTAAAGGTTTATCTGGTGATAGGTACACAGCTTCATGTCAGTCATGTCCTCATCCTGTCCTGATGTTCACACACTTCTCTACCCAGTCCCTTCCACTTAATTCATCTTACACAAAATAAATGCAACTTTTTTATGAGTCTCTCTCACAGAAGGCCTTTTAGGAATCCTTTAGATTTTGCTTTTTTATAATGATATCTTCTCTGCATTTAGAATAACCTCTTTTCTGTTTAGGTTTTAAAGTCTTAACTCAGAAAAAAGGGGAAAATATTCATAACATTCAAAGGGATGCATGTCTAAGCCAGTGTAAGGTTTCATTTGGTACAGTCAAAAGAAATTCATGACAAAAATGGCACCATGCATGAAAAAAACACCCTCTTATTTTTATGGCCATTGTAAGGCCTTTACAATGTACAATGTATAATATAAAAGAAATTCCAAAGCGTCGCTATGGAAGGAAAGTAAAAAACCCACAAATGCTTGCATAGGTAGTGCAGATATGTTGATACAATCAAGGCAGCATGGGGGAGAAAAATCATGCTTTACATTGCTTACAGTATTGATAGAAAAATCACTGGAAAGGTTCTGCATATTCTCTTTTTTATTTATTAAATATTGCATTCTGGAAAATAGCATAAAAGGTTTCCAGAAGAGCAACAGCAGGATTAAAACAAAAGAGTTAAAACTGGGGAAACAATTTTGGAACATAAGTCTCATATTGAACATCAGATGCTTAGTGGAGTAAAAAGAGGCATGCTATGCCCTCAAGAGTCATCCAGAATGCTAAATTATGCTCACTGCAGCTGAAACATGAAGTACCACCTTTTCTGTACAAAACAGAGACAATCCACGCTCCCCCTGAATGCCCTGGACGGTCCCCAAGTAAAGCAATAACAGAACATGAGAAACCACAGGACAGTCTCTAGCTATGTTAAGCAAAACTAAGTGGGGAGTTTGTGGCCAGCAGTCTCCACAAGATGTTCCTATCATATTGATCAGCCTCATGCATATTAAGATCTGGCAGGTTGGGTCAGTTGAGAGGGATCTGACAGCTTCATTTTTCAACACCATCTGTGATCTCAAGGAGAGAGTGACAGGTAGGTCAAGCAATTTAGCAGTCCTTTGTCTGTGATGGTGCTTCGCAGATGAAAAATAGAGTGTGAAAAGGCCTCTCTCTATTCAGATGCTTGAGCATGTGTCAACTTTGGAAATACAAGCCTGTTTGCTTTGGTTTCCCTCATTTTCCAATCTTAAGGTCATTTTGCCCACATCTGCATCGGTTTGGAGGCCAACTTGAAAATCCACACAATCAAATATTGATCAGGAATCTGCAAAATTGTGCCTGCCCTTCTCCCTGGTACATGCCACAATTGATGGGGGAAACTACACAACAGAACTCATGGGCACGTGACTTGTTCTTGTTTCACATAATTAGCTTAGGAAGGGTGAGCATAATACATTCCCCCTTGGTGCTATAGTCAAATACAAGGATTCTTCTACCATGCATGGAGTTATTATTTTTTACTGAATTATTTATTATTTTATTTTATTTATTTACAGAATTTTTTTTAGCCGTCTCATTACCAAGTGGTCTCTGGGTGGCCTATAACAATATATTAAAACAATAAAACAACATGTTAAAACCATCAAAGTAACAAAACAGTTAAAGACAATATACAAATAATAAAAACTTGCTAATCATGTGTCCGGCTAAAAGAACATTAATAAAAATGCGGGCTAAACAGGAAGGTCTTTGCCTGATGCCAAAAGTCCAAAAGTGTCAGCGCCATGTGGATCTCTGTTGGGAAGGCATTCCAACGTTGGGAGGCAATGGCCGAGAAGGCTCTGTTTCAACCTGCCACCCCCCTCACCTCTTAAGGGATGGCATAGGTTCCATTGATTCATGGAGGTCTACTCTTTTTTTTTTTTAAATAAATTTTTATTGGATTTTTAAGGGGGGGACAAAGGGAAGGAGTAAGGGTAAGAGGAAAAAGAAAAAAAAGGGGGGGAATACAGTTTTTAAGACTTACATTGAGTATATCAAGCAAAATAGAAATAGTAATTAGACATATTGCTAAAATTGCCAGATGTTATCACAATACTAATAAATTTGTTACTTCTTGCCATCTTTCCCGAAAAATCTCGTCGTAGTCTCCCTTTAGATAACCAGAGAGTTTATCAATTTCGATGCATTCTCTTATCTTTCGTGGAGGTCTACTCTAAAGGAAGCTTCAACTACTGTAGAACAGTTCCATTTGATTCAATGGACCTTACAGCAAAGTTGAACTCACCAAATCCCCACTAACTGAATGGGGCTATTCTGTGCTTACTATGCTACATTACATGGTACATTTATGTGCAATCATGAATCAAGGAAATACTCCTGTTATAGTTATTTGTTTTTACCACTAAACTTTGAGTTATCCTGTGTCCATTTGAGAAAAGAAATTTTGAAGGACAAGCGAGTACTTCTTCCTTCCTTTCCTCTTCCTATCTCTAGATTTTTTGTGTGTGTGTATAGCAATGATGCTTGGGATGTGTGCCTTGCTATGAAAATGCCCTTCCCTATTTTAACTAAGAATGTTTGTGACATAGCTCACAGTGGTAGGGAAAGTATAGCAATTGTCACGCAATATGCCTCTTTTAGCTTTCTGTTTAGTAAATAATTGCTATGGAGGATGAAGGGAATGCCTGTGACCTTGTTAAAAGAGTGAGGATATTTAAGGCCTCGTCTTGCTTTCCTCATGTAGCAAAAAGTGAGTGAAAAGGCTTCGTTGGGAGTCCCAATATTTAGCATCTGAAGGCCCATCAGGGTTTTCCACGTCTCACCTCCCTTTGTTATTCTCTTTAGCTTTGTACCTTTATTCACACCCATTTGTCTACTTAGCTACTTTGCCCTCTCTTCCACAGCATACTTATTCTTCAAGGTTAGCCCTACAAGCAAGGCTATTAGTCTTGGGTGCATTGGGGGATACTACCCCACCCCTAATGCTGAACTAAGAGTCAGTGTCTGCCATTCTTATTTGCTCTGGTATGTGGAATGGGAGAACATCACCTTGATCACAGGTAGCCAAATGTGTTGCACTGGCCCTCCTTGTTCCTATTGATTTTACAGTAAAGGAGTTCTCTGCTTTTTACCCTTCTCCTGGTCTATTTCCAAGAGCTGCACATTTTGCTTTCCCCATTGGATCTTGTCTTTTGTGTATTTTTCCTGATTGGAACTGGCAACAAGAAACTATTTAAACACAGCTCCATCTGCCAGAGTCAGGTCCTACTGGTATAGTGTCATGTTTGATTTTTATATTATCATTTGTTAGGAAGTCAGAGAGGGCTTTATAAACGCTCAGCATTCAAACAGTAATTGTACCAAGTTCTTTGTGAAGTCTCTGATTTCACTTGTTTTCTAGGGGGAATCTGCCTTTATGAATTAAGGAATCTTTGTTCCCAGCAATATCAATGCCCAGAAATGCTTGCAGATAGAACAATCTCTCTGTCTGGCCCATAACTAGCCATTGCCCCCCCACCTGCTGTCAAAAAACAGCAACAGGTAAGACTCGGGCTAAAATTTATTGATATAATCATATTGTTGTTTCTTGTTGAGTGAGAGGGCTGCAATAATGTGGGAAACTGTTCACCCTGGGGTCATCACCAATGGACCCTGCCCAAAGGCATTATCAGGTTGGGTGAGTCCCATGGCCCCCAAGGGGGGTGCTGTCCCAGGTCGGCACCCCCTCGGCTAGCTGAGCTATACCATTCACCATTCTCTTGGGGCCTTTTTACACGACCCCTAAGATCCGCTGGCCACTTAAATTCGGACCAGAGATCTTAGGGGTTGGTCGCTCTTCCTCTGTCTTCCTCTGTCCCCACCCCCCTCGGCACTTCCTGGTTGCTGGCTGCCTGAGGGACGGAGAAAAAAGAAAGAAAAGACTGTCAGTTTACCTCAGTTTTCTTCCGGACAGCATTCAGATCTCTTAAAGGGGCGGGGCGCAAAAAAAGAAAAAACAGAAGCCAGGAGAGCCCCGCACTCACTATCTTTACACCGGATCAAATATTTGTCACCATCAAAGACCAGGTACAAGAAAACTGCTGTTTGGTCGTGCTAAAGTGGGCGGGGTCGCACTTAATTGTCTGCAAAGTCCGGAGCTGGTGGGTAAACATTTTTAAGGTCCGGACCTTGCAGCCATTTGCGGCGGAGCTTAGGGGTCGTGTATAAACGCCCTTGGCCAGTTCCAGCCGCAATTGCTTTACTAAAGACTTCTTGCCCTGGTTCTGTGATCTCAGGATTTGTGGAGCCTAGGGGTCGGAGGGGCATAACTGTCGAGCATTTGGGGACTTACCAAATACATTTGTTTCCCACACTACCCACCATGGCCATGAGCAAGCCTAGCTATCCCTCAGAGGAAAAGTAGGAGAATGTGGTGCCCACACCAGAAAATGGAAGGGGTGGTGCTTTCAAAACAGGATAATGGCTTGGGTGCTGCTGTTTTTATTCTAACATTTGCCAATAGATTCCCCTCTCGATCTTGGTGCCCTCTAAATTTTGGAGCCTTGGGTCAAAATATAAGTTGCTCTGTCCTATTTATAACTTGGATATCTGTTTGCCTGTCTATATATTCTTTATTATATTTTAATAATATAATAATGGGTATAATTTATCATTCATTCACAACATCACAGGTCAACACTGGCTATCAAATCCATAATAAAAGAGGTAGTAGAAAACAATCTGTAAAAGCTGGATAAACATGGCATGAACAAATAAATCTGATCCTCAGAAGTTACAAATCTAGATAAACTATGTTGTCAGAAATGCACTGGGATGGATAACAGACATACCTCGCTGGGGACAGTGGAGCAAAGTTAGACTGTCACTCCCTGAGAGTGTCTTTCTTGGGTAATCTCCCACTGTCAGTGGAACTTGGGGAAGTGTAATATTGTTCTGCTGAGGTGTCTTTTGTCCCCAATCTGTTGTGTGCCTCGTGTTTGCACAAATAAGAATCAGGCTTAGGTTTTGTTGCTTTAACGTTCAATTGTTTATCTTGATAAAGCTAAATATAGATCTAGAAGATAAAAATCTATCCTTAGCTTTATCTTTACTGGGTATTGTGTAATGAAACACTTTGCAGAAATGTATGACTGAAACAAGCACTGTTTGGTGAACTGCAATCCTTGCTATGTAAGTGAAGGCATTTACTAATTATTTATCTGGAGTTTTAATCCCACCTTTCTCCTTAAAGAGGACCCACAGTGGCTTACACCATCAAAAAGACAATATTTACAAGCTAAAAGCAGTAATTGTATGAATATTTTAAAAAAGAAGCAAAAATGTATTATATTAGAAAGACAATTGCAAAAATAGGTTACAGGCAATACCTTCATAGGCCACTATTAAAAATAAAAAAGGAACATTGCAAGCTTTTGAGTGCAGACAATCACCCTTCTTCAAAGCAGGTCCCAGAAGTTCAGACATGGTGAAAGATGTTCTTCACCAGGAGGTTACTCTTAAAGTCCTTAGTAGATGATGTTCTTAAAATCATGGCTAGGTGATGTTTTCAGCCAGGAAACGATTCTTGTTGGAAGCAAGAAGGGCAGTTGTAAAAGGCTGCTACTTAAGTCACACCCCCATTCTTCAAACAAAGAAACATGGGTCATATACCACCCCCTCTCTTACCCAGCCCCATTTGGCACTATGAGACATACAAATCCCTTTTGGCCTGGGCTGTGGGGGGGGAGAGAAAAGGGTTGATACAAAGAACCCATGTGCTTCATTCTGGGTTTGGGGTAAAAAAAATATGTAAGTCCACTAGGTTTGCCAATTGGAACCGGATTGAATTAAAGTTGTATTACCTAGTGCAGTGATTGTGAACCTTTTAGAGACCGAGTGCCCAAGCTGTGATTTTAAAAACCACACATTTTTTGCAAAGTGCCAATACAGCAATTTCACCTAAATAAAGGTAGCTATGAAGGGGCGATTTTGGGTGCCCACAGAAAGGGCTCTGAGTGCCACCTTTGGCACCCGTGCCATAACTTCGCCATCACTGACCTAGTGGAAGCAGTCTTGCCCTTTGATGTTGAGAGTTCTTGTGCCTCATTCCAGGTCTCTAGGGAATGCTGACTCTTTCCAGGTATCATCACAATTCAAATCAAGGCAAAAAGGACTTGAGCTGCGTGGCCACCACAAAACGCAAATGCAAAAATAGGTTACAGGTGATACCTTCATAGGCCACTATAAAAAATAAAAAAGGAACAGTCGAAAGAACTTTAAAAGTAACCTCCTGGTGAAGAACATCTTTCACCATGTCTGAACTTCTGGGGCCTGCTTTGAAGAAGGGTCAAAAGCTTGCAATGTTCCTTTTTTAATTTTTAATAGTGGTCTATGAAGGTATCGCCTGTAACCTATTTTTGCAATTGTTTTGTGATGGCCACGTGGCTCAACTCCTTTTTGCCTTGATTTATATTAGAAAGTAGAGATGGGCACGACTCAACGAAATTTTTGTTTTTGTTTTTGTTTTTTCGTTTTGTTTCGCAACGAAAACGAAAACGAAAAAATTTTCAGAATCAAAACAACGGAAACGAAACGAAAATTTTTGCAATGTTTTTTGTTTTCGTTATGGCAGACACATTGCATTGAAAAGAATGCTAACAAAATGAAAATTTTTCGTTTTCGTTTTTGTTTTGTTTTTTGTTTCATTTCGTAATGAAAACGAAAATAAAAAATGTGCAAAAAACCCCCCGAAAAACGAAAACAAACCGAAACGGACCCCTAAACGAAAAACAAAAAACAAAAAATTATTTATTTGAGTTGTGCCCATCTCTATTAGAAAGAGTAATAGAACCAATATTAAAACACATTTAAAACAACAAAGCACAGCAATCTATTAACACCCCCTCCCCCAAGACCACCAGCAATTAAGGAAAAGCCTGCCAGCCTGCTTTTAAAGAGAAAGTTCTATGCTTGCTTGTGAAAGGACAGCAAAGAGGATCAGCTTAGCTTCCCATGAGAGGGAATTCCAGAGTCTGGAGGAGTGACAGAGAAGACATCAAGTTTCCTGGTGGTGTGGTGGTATACCTCCATCCTAACTATCCTGAAGCCAATAGAGGGACATTCCCTAGTCATAATAATCATGTTTTCAAGATCTGGAAATGAATCTGGTGTAATCAAACTAGATTATACACTCAGCACATATGTAGAAAGTGTTGTTCCCTCACATGATGAGAGGCATCTTTGTTGTAGGCTGCTGGAAGGTGAACATGATCTGATTTCCGAGGCATACTTCTCCAAGGATGTACTATTGTTAGAAAAGCAAATATTAACATTTTTCTTTGTAGTTTGGCCCCCTCCTGCTGAAATATTTATATGTAGTTTGCAGCCATATACTGCACTGTAAGAAAGCTGGCCGTGAAGTTCTTGCCCACCTGCCATGTTGAAACCATGAAACACAAATATCAGAGACTAGAACATTCAGTTTGGCAATTAATTCATCAATGTTGAATATTAGAAAATGGAATATTAATTCAATTGGTTAGCATTTAGAAGTGAATATGGCATTCCACCAATCAAAATACGGCACTGTACCAATCACTGACAAGATTCGTGAAGCCCGACTACATTGGTATGGACATGTCTTGCATGCTGATGAGGAAATTCTGGCCAAAAAGGGTATCACCCTGGAGGTCAGCAGATCATGACATCTAAAACAGCACTAGAGGAACACCCTCAACAACAACATGAAGTTGTCCCAGGTTGACCCCGACCAAGCCCATTACTGTGCCAAATGGAAGGCAAAAACAAGAATAGTGGACCTCACTACCGAGTGGGAAGAAGAAGAAGAAGAAGAAGAAGAAGAAGAAGAAGAAGAAGAAGAAGAAGAAGAAGAAGAAGAAGAAGAAGAAGAAGAAGAGAGCATTTAACTCATTAGCTGAAATCCTCTTGCACTGCTCTGAAAAAGGTATACGTTTTGGAGGCAAATTTCTTAATGTGAGGTAGTTCAAATTTCTTAATGTGAGGTAGTTCAAATTTCTTAATGTGAGGTAGTTTTGCAGGACTCTTGCTGTAGATCCCCAGTGGTACATTTGTTGTGGGATGCATTTTTCATATTTTCATATTTTATTTATTTAATAAAACAAAGGACAGTATCCCCAGTGGAGTGCTGTGGATGAATTTCCCAATCTGACACACATATTTTTTTAAAAGACCATAAATGCCGTGATGTAATTATGAGCTGGGGATAATGTCTGAAAGTTGTGAGGCTGCAGAACCCTATCTGACCTAAAACATGAGATCACCCAAACAGGCACTTATGCATGAACAGGAACACTGGCACTACAGAGCCCATGAGTCTGACTAGTTTCATATAGCTTTGTGAGCCACAATGCTATAGAAGTTATTTCAAAAAGTATCTGAATAAGTGTTAAGAACAATTATATCCTCGTCTTCTTCACAGCAGTTTCAGACACTGTGACCAAATTCCTATCACACAACAGAATTTTAATACTTCTGGTCTCCCATGGCTTTCAGAAGTTTATGTTTCAAGAAAAAACAGAATCTTGAGGAAGATTTTTTGGGAAAGTGGAAAATTAATTGTAGATGATTTGCAGGCGCCTCCATTTAGTAGTGCTTAAAAAAAAGAATAGGTTTGAAGGTGAATGATTTGGGAGTGCTTCTCCTCTGCCCATTATTTCTTGCTTGTATATTCCATGCATTATAAATTAAATACAGTGGTACCTCTACTTACGAGCAATTTGACTTAAGAGCAGAAAACCATTGGTGTTTTAACTGCTTCCTTACACATTAAGGCAGATCTGTCAGGCCAGGCACCTCATCCCAGCCGCCCTCTGTGCCCTCAGTCTCTCCAGAAGCGGCCTCGGGAAGCTGCCCACCGAGCTGGGAGAGGTGGCCGGCAGTGGGGGCCACCACCACTGGGAGAGGGAGGGGGAGGGGGAGGGGGCAGCAAAGTCCCCCATTTGCCCCCTCCCCAGCCAGATGACAAGTGCCCAGTGGTGTGCCGGGTGGAGAAGCAGCAGGAGGGCCAGCGGTGAAGTCCCCATTTCCCTTCTCCCTGGTCAGATGACAAGTGCCCCAGCAGCCACATAGGGTGAAGTGCTCACACTGTGCCAAATTCAAAAGGACCAAGCTTTCCCCCCTCCCCTTCACTAGTGGGAAGGGAAGGAGGAGGAAGTCTGCTTGACCCTTTTGAATTTAGTGTTGAGCAAGGCTGGGCGTGGAAGGCAAGACTTCCTGGGGGTCCTTGAGCTGCCTCTGCCACCGTCGCCACTGCTGCTGTGAATTGCACATGAACGCGTGCACACTCCAAAAGTCAATTGCGGGGGACGTTCAGGTGCATCAGGTAAGCCTGTTCAAAGTTGGACAGCTCTGAAATATGGGAACCACTACTTATATAGCTAATCTTGCATTCATATTTTCTGTGTGTTCCATCCCTCAACAGGAAGTGTGCTGTCACATATTTGCATTCTTCAGAGAGCATCATAATAAATTAAAGTTAGTGACCAAAAATATTATTTCCAAACATTACATTTATTGCTGTTTGATCAACATTAATGTTTTTGTGGTTACTGCATTAAAACTATTGCATCATTTCCAATCTCCGGGCAAGGTACTAGGGTGTGTCAAAAATATGTGAAACTTATTGTTTCAACTCCAGCACATTTCATTGTTAAACAGTTGGGCAAAGCAGGGGTTGACTTCAGTCACAGTGTCATTTTCTGGAACAAACAAGTAGAAAATGTGCTTTTATTTTGTAGTGGCATGCTGAAGCAGTCGGTGCAAGCGAAAGACAGGAACAGAGCTGACACACTTTTATAATAGCCAGTTAACAGAAACCAGCACACAATGTAATGTATAATTATCCTGCCACATCTTCATCTTGCCAGGAGCTGACACAAAACCATCATTCTGAAGCTCCTGCTTGTGTGTGCTCATATAGGACATCTACGTGTTAAGCTAATCCTTTCTTTCAGAAAAAAATTGCATTTCTATTTTGTGAGTTTCACCTCTCAGATAATTCAACAATCCCAACTAATAAAGGAAATAAATCCTCCCCCCCCAAAAAAAAACACAAAAAAACAAAAAACAAAACTGATTTGCAAAAGTGTCCTTATGCATCCATGATTCAAAAAGCCAGGAAATGGCCCAATATTGCTGCACAATATGGTGTCCATGTTGCCAGCAAGAAAAATGATGCCATGCTTTATATAGCAAAGGGCAGTCTGAATGACAACAACAACACAGCAGTCAAGATTGTCTAGCGAATACCCTCTTGTATTTGTAACCATTCACAAAAAGACACCAAGTGGGGGGGGATCTCAGAAGCTTACTTCCTTTTCATCAATTACATTTCAGCTGGGGAGGTAAATACACAATAAATAAATTGGTTTTATTGCTGGGATGAAAAAAGGAAATGCATGAAAATGGGAGCTCCGAGCATGCGTGAAAGTTATTATTTAGAAAACATGGCTCTGCCATACAAATATTCCTTTTGGAAATTCTTGTTTCCCTCAATTTTTCCATTCTGGAATCTTCGGCAGGTGTGGCGGGTGAAGGCAGCAGCTCTCGGTTGCAGGAGCACTGGTCTGCAGTGTTTTGGAGTTTAAATCAGCCTATTTATTAGGGGGTGATTCATGGCTCCTCTGGAAAAGGGGGAACACGGAGGGGAGTCGGCAGCAGTGTATCCTAGGCAATTCCCAGAAGCTTGCCAGTGAGAACAAGAAAAAGATGCTAAGGAACACTGGAGGAAAGGAACCCGAAGGAACAAACACTCATCGATAGCCACAACTCCAAACTGCGGTCTCTTTAAAAGAATCCAAGCTTTGTAGCCTGATTTTTTAAAGGACATTAAGGAGAAGAAAGCAAAAAAAATATATATAAAAAAATTACAGACCCTTTCCTAGACTGCAAATAATGGTGGTGGTGATATAAACAGAGGGTTGTGAAAAGAGACATTTAAAAAATCTTTAGCCCCTCTGGGGAGGGAGCTTGAAAGAGCCAGGTGGTTATTACAAGCCATAAATGCTAAGACAATGGGAGATAAGAGTGAGATAGACAGTTAGATAAATCTTTATTGTCATTGTCCTGTGCGGAACAACGAGATTGAAAGAATCTACATCAGCTTTTACAGGACCTAACAGTGCAACCATATATAAATATCTATCCCCACCCCACATACACACATTTAACCCACTAACAACACACTTGAAAAACTCTAAAAACTCTACAAAACTAATTACAGAAGCTCCTTCAAAAACTGCATTTCACTGCATTCAAAGCCAAAACCACTCTTGGATAGAAACTATTCTTCAAGCGGCTAGTCCTGGTCTTAATGACCCTGTATCTCCTCCCAGAGGGCAGAAGCTGAAAGAGATCATTTCCAGGATGTGTGAGATCCTGCAGCATCTCTGCAGCTTTCTTATAACACCTGGAATCATAGATTTGGTCTAAAGTAGGGAGAATACACCCAATTATTCTCTCCACAGTCTTAACAACCTTGGACAGCATTGTTCTTTCCCTGGCTGTGCAACTCCCAAACCACACACACAGACCATAGGTCAGCACACTCTCTATAGTACAGTGATAAAAAGCCAGCAGCAGATGTTTTGAAAGATTATTCTTCCTGAGGCTTCTCAAGAAGTAAAATCTCTGCTGTGCTTTCTTCATCAAATTTTTAGTTTTTTCTCCCCATGTCAGATCCTCTCTCAGCTCCATTTCCCAGAAATCAAAACACCGAAATCTGGTCCACACACTTTCCTTCAATAGTAAGTGGCTGAATATTTAATTTGCATTCTTGAAATCCACAATAATCTATTTTTTAAAAATTGAAGAATAGATTGTTTTACCTACACCACTCCATCAGTGTTTCCACTTCCCTCCTATAAGCTGACTCCCCCTCCCCAGCATTGATCAGACCTACCACAGTTGTGTCATTTACAAACTTAATGATCTTATTGCTGGGGTAATTGGGAACAAAGTTGTATGTGTAGAGCGTGTACAAAAGCAGGCTCAACACACACACCTGCAGCATTCCCATATTTATACTGAGATTCGCAGAGACGTGAGAACCCACCCTGACCTGTTGAGAATGCTCTGATAGGAAATCTAATATCCACCTGCATAAGCACAGCGGAAGCCCCAGATTTAATAGTTTGGGCACAAGTCTATGCGGAAGAATAGTATTAAATGCAGAACTAAAGTCTACAAAAAGCAATCTCGCATAGCTCCCTTGTTTCTCCAGATGGGTCGGGACAGTATGTAAGGCCGTATCCAAAGCATCCTCCGTGGATCTCTTCTTCTTACATGCAAACTGACAAGAGTCAAATCCAACTGGCAGACAAGCCATAATGCAATTCTGCACCAGTTTTCAAAGCATTTCATTATGATGGGTATAAGTGCTATAGGGCAGAAGTCATTCATACTCTCAATATTAGATTTTTTTTGGCAAAGGTATGATAATAGAGGATTTCTGACATGATGGAACAGTGGCTTGGGTCAGGAACAGATTAAAAATCTTCATAAAATTTTCTGCTAGTTTTTCCGAGGAGTCTCTCAGCACTCTACCAGCCACTTCATCAGGACCCATAGCCTTTCTTATAATGATCTTCTTCAATATCTGCCTCACTTCTTGCTCTTCAACCCTGGTAACATTTACATTGTTGAATAATGATGGTGACTCTGGCAGCACTGGTGTCACCTCAAATCGGGCAAGGAAGTTATTCAGCTCCACCACCAGGGAAGCACTGCTCTCTACAGCTGATGGGTTTCTAGATTTGTAGCAAGTAAGGTGCTGAACCCCCAGGCCACACCTGAAGAGCAAACCCCTTTTCAGGTTTGCTCTTGCTATACCATACAATACTCGGTCTCCTGTTTTAAAAGCAGAGTTTCTACCCTTCAACAGTCCCTGAACCTCCCCCATCATCCAGGGCTTCCTATTTGGATACATCTTTACATGAATTTCCCTGGTGACGTTGGCTGTGCAAAATTTGATATAGTCCAGGACCATTGATGTGTAGATCTCCAGATCTTGATGGTCAAACACTTTCCAATCGGTCTCCTGAAAACAGTTCTGCAACTTTTGAGAGGCTCCCTCAGGCCACACTGTAACAGTCCATGTTGGTATCGGTACTTGTTTCCTAAGAGGTGTATGTGCTGGTGTCAAAAGCAGGGACATACACTCGTATGCCTGTTTAATGTTTGTATATACGTTGTCAAGAGTATCCCCCCCTTGTTGCACACTTATGTGCTGATGAAAATTTGGGAATACAGCCTTCAAATCTGTATGGTTGAAGTCCCCTGCAATAACCTGCACTACCTCTGGGTATTTGCTCAGTTTACTATTGATGTTTTCATACAAAATACCCATGGCCAAGCATGCATTTGCAGCTGGTGCCACATACACTACCGTTAACACTATTGCTGTAAATTCCCAGGGGAGATAAAAAGGTCTACATTTAATCATTAAGAACGCTACATCTGCGGAACAGTGGCTATCCAGCCTAACAGAGTTTGTACACCAGTTTTGATTAAAAATCTCCCCCACCTGGTTTCTTGCCAGAGTCCTCTGTCCTGTTGTACTGTTGTGTTGTATAGCTTGTAATTCAGTAACTGTGTCCAGGGTACTCTGTGAGTAACAATACACAGCAATCCCAGGATATCTCCTTCAGCAACAATGCACAGCCTCCACTCATCAAGTTTTGTTGTAAATAGTAACCCATGTTGAACTCAACAAAGGAACTTAAAGCTTCAAAAGACAAAATAAAACCAGAAATCCTTGGGGAGCTTGCAGACTTGTGCCTGAATATGGATGAAGGTTTAAACAAACGGAAGGTTTAAAAAATGAACTAAATAATTAAATACCAAGTACTGAACAGTGGAAGCAACAACCACACCCTTTGGGAGAACACCTCTATTTTTAAAATAACCTATCTACAACCTGTATAAAATTATGTTTAAACAAGATACTGAATGACTTGAAGACAAAGAACTGAAAGAAGAGAACTTGGAAAGATAATATTGTGGTATAGGACTTTGATACTTAAGAAAATGTTATATATTGTTCGGACAAGGTTTTGATACTTAAGAATTGTTGTTATATAATGCTATATATTTTCTATATAATTTATAGACTTATGAAGACCATATGGTAAACGGAAGCAAATTGGTTTAAGATCTGCCCAACATTGCTATAATAGTAATAATTTGTATATTGTTTATCATTTACTATATTATCTATATTATCTTCCATTTTGTTTATACTGTTTAGATTGCTTGAAATATAAACGGGAAAGTAATAGGAACATTGAAATAATTCATTGATAGCAAAGAAAAGGGTAAAAAAAAGTAAAAATATTTAAAGATATTCCATGGAAAAATCCTAAAATTAAGAAGTGATTATCATGTAAGAATTTTACAGCAAAATAAGATAAAGTACAAATGGGAAATAAATGGGGGGACTAACCTTTCGCTATAAAGAAAGAACATAAAGAATAGTGCAGAAAGCTGAGGGATTTGTGCAAAGATATGGGACAAAACTTAATGAGATAGAGGAGGTCAGAAGTAGAGAAACAGAAGTGAGAAGTGAGGAATACGTGATATTAGAAAAGGAAGGAATACTATATCCAGATTCAGAAGAACAAGGAGATGAATTAGAAGAACTTGAGGAACCCGATAAGGAAGAACTAGCTAAAAACAGGGTATAATAATGCTAAATAAAATATTGACCTGGAAGGTGTAAGGATTGAACTCAATAAGGAATAGGAAGCAGGTTTTCCATTTTTTAGAAAATGAAAAGAAATTATTTACTTGCAAGAAACACATATTAGAGAGGATGATATAAAATATTTAAAAATGGAAAAATTAGGTCACCTTTATACCTCAACATTCAAAAAGAAGAGGAGGGGAGAAGCAATATATATACCAAATAATTTTCCTTCAAAAGAAATAGTAAAAGACAAGGAGGGAAGATATATTGGAGGAGAAATACAAACACAGGGGGAAAATATTGTCATCTCAATCTATGCCACATCCAAAGGGAGTGGGAAGTTTTTTCAAAAACTGTTGCAAAAATTGTTAGAAGTATATAAAGATTAACTTATTATAGCTGGGGATTGGAATGGAGTAATAAATCAAATGACAGATAGAAAATCTAAAAATAAAATAAAGGTGAAACAAGGAAAATTGCCAAATAGTTTCTTTAACATGATGGTAACACAGAACAGGACAGACTGAGATGAGAGCTAGGGGAAATGGCCCAGCTGACCCAGCAAGTTGGAGATGGGAGGGCTGGACTAATAGGTTGGTATGAAGTGTGACAAAGTACTTTGTCCACACTTCTACTGATAGCCGTTGAGTAGCTCCATACTTGCACTATACAAAGGAACCACAATTTTCTCCTTGTGTCTCCTCCTTCTGGATGGATAAAGAAACACTTCACAGCAGATATTTATTTATTTATTTGATTTATATACCACAACCATCTAGCAAAAAAGCTACTCTGGGTGGTTTACAAACATATACAAAATATAAAAACAGATTAAACAACTTAAAATAGAAAATAAAAACTAATCAATCAAACCAAATAATCAAATCATAACAATAAAAAGAACAAATAAACAAATAAACACAAATACAATACATCAAATTGGTTTGACAATTCAAAATAAGAACAAATGGAAAAAAATAACTAATAGAAAATTATCACAAGGCGGGGAGAAATGACAGCGTCCTATTAATATACGTTGGTCTAATCAGAATTATCAGGGAAGGCCAACCTATAAAGCCAGGTTTTCAGTAGTTTCTTGAAGGCTTGTAGTGAGGGCGCCAGGAGAATCTCTTGGGGAACCTCGTTCCACAGGTGAGGTGCGACCACCAAGAAGGCTCGTTTCCTTGTTGATGCTTTCTGGGCATCCCTCGGGATTGGTACCTGCAGATAGCCCGCCAGGCTTGAACGAGTGATTCTGGCAGTTCTTTTTGGGAGGAGCCGTTCTGTCAGATACTGAGGTCCCAAACCGTTTAGGGCTACGGATACTGTTAACCTCCAACAAACCATTGGACAGTTCTTTCTCTCTCTCTTTTCTTAAAGCCACAGACAAGTTTAGGACTGAATTAAGCCCTATTTTGTATGTACATGAGGCTCTTGGGTGATAATATTTTGTGCAAATACTGTAGTCATTTTGTGCAATTCTTTTGACTCGAATGGTCAGAACAGTTTAGCTCAGAAACTATTTTTAAAAAATTGGAAGAAAAACACTGACATTGCAACTGTCTTTTGAAATAATTTCATTGCTTAGAAGGATGAATGTGTTCCAAAAGACGTTTGAAACACGGCATGGTCTTAAAGCTGCTTCATCAAAATTCCAATAGTATGAGCTGCAGTTGAGATGGTGTGTTTGTTTTATGAAATGTAATGTAGCTCAGGTGTTCCAAAATTAGCCACATCTATTTGCTTTTCTGTGGAGTGATCATACTCTGAAATAAGGGATAATCCTTAAAATAGAGAGCTGTCTAGTAGTAACCCTTCCATGGCACCGAACCAAATGATGAGCTGGTATGAAAGTGTAAAACCAACCATATTTCAAATGTCATAATCTATAAACTTCAGCTCTCAGCGGATACAAGGCTATTTGGGATGGTTTAAAAGCTGCAATCCTAAACATACATTCCTGCCAGTAAGTTTCATGAAGTGCAATAATACATGCTTCTGAGCCAATATTATAGCTGCTTGCGTAGCTGCTCTTTGATGAATCTTGCCTTGTCAAATAGTTTGAATAAAGCACACTGTCACAAGTTAAACTCCATTTTTAAAAACCCAATCCCGTGTAATATAATGCCAACTGAATAAAAGGAAAATGGGGGTGGTGGGAAATACAGGGAAATATCCTGTTCAATATTTATGTGCAAGGAATGTCAACTACAGCAGCTGCCATGGTGATCTGATGAGGTGCCATTCACTCCAACAGATAAAGATGCACTTCACTCAAACAATTTATCAAGGCTAGATAGATTGCAGAACATCCATCAAACCATTAAAAAAAGCACAGATAGTTATTCTCTTGAAGAAAAGTCACATTAAATCCTTCCATGCAAGAAGGACTTGGCTTGCATTTATTAAAAGTACTAATACAAGTATTTCTGCTTCAAGCAGAAGTCAGAAATTATGTGTGTTATATTGTTCCAATGGCATGATTTGGTCCCAATTATTCTTCTCATGCCCAATTGATTGCAATGGTCCCCCCCCCCCCCCCGAACATCTGAATTTAACAGCACAAATGGTAAAAATGGTAAAAACACTGCATGCTGTCTGTGGAATTCATAGAGAGCAAGCTAAGCAGGTCAAATCCCAGTGCGTGAAACAGAAAGCGAGTCCACCTATGTCAAAGAAAGGTGCATGCAGAGAGAGATAAATTGCCATTTATTCCAGTAAACAAACAGAAGACAAAGCTGATTTCAGGAATGTCCATGAAATTGGGTGGCGAGGAGGGGGAATTCCTGCTAGATTCCAATTTTGAAAAAACACATTGTGTCAACAAAATGCATTTAGACAATATATAGATGATTAGATCCCTCGGTTTTGCCACCATTCATGCTCACATTTCTTGACTTTATGTGAAAAAAACCTCTCATGAATTTTGCTAAATTAAAATAAAGCAGAAATCAAAGGAAAATCTCAATGATTCTCACTGACCCAGTCAAGCAGCTATGCCCAGTATGGAGAGAATCAGGTAGTTGCCCACTTTGTAGATGTTAACAATCAAGAGCAGGCCAGAAAGAAGAAATGGCAATCTTATCTGAGTACTTTAAAAAAAAAAAGTTGAATACAGCAGAACAAAGAGCTGCTCATGACAAAGGGAAACTAAGGACAATGTGCCACACGGCCAAAATGGCGATGCGTTGTCACAGGTGATCTGCTGAGATCCTTCCCTTAAAGCACCCGTGGAACAAAGAGGCATGATTCCCCTGTGCGCGACCTTAACAGGTTTCTCTGACCACTGGTCACATGACCTGTAATCAGACCCCTTAATGGGTCATCCTGCCTGTAGGCAGTTATCCCTGCCACCCAGCCCCCTTTCAAACTGTCACATCATGGGTGGACAATTGAGCCCCTCCCTACACAGGGTCTGTAGGAACTGCCTTTATTCCACATTTGAATGTTTAAGATTTCAGATCTTTCCGTTCTGTCTGAGTGGCAGTTTTCACATATTTGTAAGGGTGGGTATGTGTATGCATGTATTTACCAACACATAAGACACACATACAAACAAAGGAATCCTCTCCTATCCTAAACAGGTGTGTCTCAGAAGAACACATGAAAGGGCGTTCTCTGTTGTTGCTCCCGGACTTTGGAACTCCCTCCCTCTGGAGGCCAGGACTGCCCCATCTCTGCTGTCTTTCTGGAAGCAGGCAAAGACCTTCCTCTTCAGGCAATCTTTCCCTGAATGAGGGACTACCTACTATGTGACTTTATATGGATTACCATAAATGTTTGCATTGACTGATTTCAAAAGAACACTAGTGTTCTCCATGCCGCTTTTTACCCCTCATAATGGATTTACATTTTCTTCTTGTGTGCTCTTTATAGCTCTATTGTTACCTTTTAATGTTCTAAGATGCCTCTTCGGACTCCCTGTTCTTAACTTGAATATGTCTTAAATGTTCTGGACTGGATATTGTCCCTTAGTATTGTAAGCCACCTTCAGTCCTTTTCCAAGGAGAAAGGTGGGGTAAAATATTCAAAATAAATAAATAAATAAATAAATAAATAAATAAATAAATAAATAAATAAATAAATAAAGGTGCAAGGTTTGCCCTAAGAAAAGCCCTATCACCACACATGCAGGTGAGTGCTTATCTTTGACCTCCACCGCTGTTGCTTTCCTGATTAAGAAAACTCCAAGTTTGGAAAGGAGAAGTTTTTGTTCATGTGAAGCCTCTCTTCACAGGCAGTTACACTTACATCCTGTTAAGATGTTAAAAACAAAAAAAAGCTTTCATCTAAAAATGTGAGCAGGATTAGAAAGTTGTAGCTCTTCTCTTTGCATTGGTGGCTCCGCTCGAGGCTCGTTGTTGGGTGCGGCTTCTTTTCCACCCGACCAATGAGGCACGAAAGTTTGTGCACCTGTTACGGTGCCTGCGTGGGCAAGGAGCGAGCCTATTTAAGGCTGCCCCAGCAAGCTCCCTGCCTCTTGCCTTTGCTGTCTGTTTGCCCCCACCCTCCCACACCATATTGTGGATGGTGGTGCTTTGCTGGTCGCTTCGGGACCGGATGGGAATTTTTGGCTGTCACTCAGATTGGCTGGGAGTGACAGCGAGTTTTCGCCCATCCCATCATCCTCACTGCATGGCTGGGTGTCGTAACTACTTCCTTAAATGGTAACAATTGGCGGATAGCATAAGTGGTATATTAATTCAATTATGCCCCTACTTTATATCATACCTTTAAGGTGCTCGGCAGCCCTCATATAAAACTAAATAGCAACAGGAATTAGAAATAGATAGGTTAAACTATAATATACAGTCAGGTAAATGAGGGCTGCCATTGGAGAAGGAGATCCAGTAGGGGAAGGATGCTTAAGTAGTTTGGCTGCATCTTTCCATATGCATTCCAAATCTCTTAAAACAGGGAGGGGCTGTTTGTTAGTTATAACACCTACAGAGGTTTACCACTTGTGCTATGGCAGAGGTCCTCTTTAGTTTACAGTTAAAGGTTAATATTTAAATATGGTTGTTAATAAAAATTGCGGCCCATATTTAACTCAAAAACCTTGTCTCATCTCATTATTTAGTCTGGGTTGGGAAAGGTGTTTCCTCTTCCCATGTGATCTTCTCTTGCTAGATGAAAAGTCTTCACACAGTTGAACAGCCTGAAAAATCAGTGCAGTAGTGGCAGTGACAAGTCCATAACAACAGAGGAGGCATCAGCTCTGAGTGGGATACCGATTTTCACCATCACATTGGCTCCAGGATGCAACCTACATCCTTATCCTCTAAACTGTTCTTTCAAAGATGTTGACGTCAAGAGAAACCCATAATTGCAGGGCTGGCATTAGGAAGGTAAAAGCTTAGAATGAGAGAGCCATACTAAGTGCAACCAAAAAGCATTCTTCAGATATCTGTGTAGCAAAAAGAACAAAGAAATGGTGGCTCAGCTACTCAATGGGGATGAGAAAATGATAATAGATGACACACACAGGTGTGTTCAATTTCTGCTTAAGCTTAATCTTTTCCTAAAATACAGTCCATGGCACACACACACAGGCAAAAGGAAGGGACAGGATACTAACGTGTGATTGATATTTAAGGAATACCTTACTACTTTGAACAAGTTCAAATCTCCAGGGCTGGATCAACTGCATCCAAGAGTATTGAAGCAAATGCCTGAAGAACTTTCAAATCTACAGTCTATTTATTATTATTATTATTATTATTATTTAGCCGCACAGCTATCTACGCTGGATTTTATATTACCAATCACTAGTCGAACGCTTCCCAAGCGTTTAGGACTCAGTGATGTATTGGCGAATTATGTGAGCAGATCCCAGTAAGGTGGCTTTCTGCATCTGACTGATGGTGACTTTGTCCACTCCAATTTCTTCTAGATACTTGCTTAGGTCTTTGGGCACCGCACCCAGTGTGCCAATTACCACTGGGACCACCCGTACTGGTTTATGCCAGAGTCTCTGAAGTTCAATTTTGAGATCCTGATATCGGGTAATTTTTTCAAGTTGTTTCTCAGTGACTCTACCATCTCCTGGTATAGCAACATCAATGATCCACACTTTTTTCTTCTCCACAATCACAATATGTCTGTCTGTATTCGGAAGTCCCAAAGTAATTTTGCATGCTCATTTTCAGTCACTTTTTCAGGCTTATGGTTCCACCAGTTCTTTGTTATGGGCAGATGATAGTTCTGACACAAATTCCAGTGGACCATTTGAGCAACTACATTATGAAGCTGTTTGTAATCAGTCTGAGCAATTTTCTTGCAACAACTCAATATATGGTCAATAGTTTCATCTGCCTCTTTGCAGAGTCTACATGTGGGGGACTCAGCTGATTTTTCTATTCTAGCCTTAACTGCATTTGTTCTGATAGCTTGTTCTTGAGCTGCAAAAATCAGGGCCTCTGTCTCTTTTTTCAGTGTTCCATTGGTGAGCCATAACCAAGTCTTTTCCTCATCTACTTTTCCTTTGACTTTTTTGAGTATTATTATTATTATTATTATTATTATTATTATTATTATTATTATTATTATTATTATTATTATTATTATTATTATTATGGAGGTTGGGTAAAGTACTGGATGATTAAAGGAGGGCTAACATTGTCTATATCTTCAAATAGGGCAAAAAGGATGAACCAGTCAGCTGAAATCAAGCCCAGGGAAAATTCTGGAGCAGATTATGAAGTGGTCACTCTGCAAGTACCTGAAAATAATGCACTAATAACTAAAAGTCAACACAGATTTGTCAAGAACAAATCCTGCCAGACTAATTTTATCTCATTTTTATTGAGTAACATCCCAGGTGGGAATGCTGTCAATGTAATATAACTTGACTTCAGCAAAGCCTTTGACAAGGTGCCCCATGATATTCTGCTTAGTAAGCTAATTTGGTGTTAGGGCTATGTAGAAAAACAACAACAACAACAACAGTAACAGTTAAGTAGCTACACCATCGGAAACAGAATCATTCTCAGAGACATCAAGTTCAGAGGAGGGCAACAAGGATGATTAGGGGAAACCAAGCCAAGGAATCACTGAAAGAGCTGAGCATGCTTAGTATTGACAGTACTTTTTGCATACTCGTAAGAATGTCATACAGAGGAGGAGCAGGCTCTGTTCTTGATTAACCCAGAGTGCAAAACATGTAATAATGGACTCAAGATATAAGAAGGCAATGGGAACAATTGCCTCGACTGGTGGTGAGAATTCAAATGCTGAGCATTCAAGAGAAATTAATTATCTGGCAAATATGCTTTGATTTGGATTCCTTACTTGAGCAGGAGTTTGGACATGATGGCCTTATAGGCCCCTTTCAACTCTATTATTCTTTGGTTCTATAGTATCGTCCCCTCAAAATGGCAAACAGTGTCAATTCTGTAGATAAGAAACCCTGTAAGATCATACTCATTTGCAATGATAGAGGACATCTGGGGAAAAAAGGAGGGAACAGATTTCTCCTGTCTGGAAAATCCCTGAAATAGGCAGCACTTGAAGAGGGCTGAGGGCCTTTCCACACTGAGAAATTTGGAGCAATCTGGCCTTAAAAGGTCCTTAACTTGAGTGCAATCTATTTTAGCTCAAGGACCCATTTGGGAAAGGCAGAACAAAGTGCTATTTTGTATTTCATTGAATTGTCCCCAAAAGATTTCATGTCCTAGCCCTGTGCCAGAAGGATACGGGCCAGCTCTTAAAGGCGAAGACTGGTTTGTTTTAAATGGAAATTCAAGCAGACAAGGTGTTTTCCTCCCCTGTCAAACAGTTTTCTTAGGGAACCCATATCCTATGATACCTACATGCCACTGTGGACAGTTTCAGTCTGGTTAGTTTTACCTATGAGTCACTGATCACAGGTGATTTGTCTTTCAAGAAAAATGCAGAATGCTGTTGAAATTTAAAACACATGGGCATAAGCCAACCAACATTTATTCCACTGCTGTTAAATTGACAAAAGAGTGAGTTGGTGATTTGCTATAAAGATTGACTCAAAGTGCTAGTGTTACCATGGAGGAGTCCTGGGGAATTTTAAAGACAGGATGCAATGATTAATTGCACATGGCAAACTAATTTGGTTTGGAAAGGCAGCAGCCCAAATTCAAAATGAGCTGCAAAGCTGGAGGGCAAAACAAACTGGCTATTTCTAATTCTTCCTAATAGTTCAGCGTAGAAGAGTAGGCTCTGGGCTTTGATGTAGTGCATATTTCTTCTTCTCTTGAATGAAGAAACCTTTTCCAATCAAAACCTCCACTTAGCCATCTTTCCTCATGGGCAGTCTTTTGATTCCAAGACAGCACTAGCTGGCATAAATTGTAAAATATTCAGAAGGGTGAGGGAATCCATAAACACCTAGAGAAGCACAATCAGGCAGGTAAGGCTAGCTCATGACATTTTATGTTTCCTCAGAGTCTGCTGGTGAACTTAGCATTGAAAGGTCTGTCAGCATCCTGATCATAAACTATGTCTGCAAAACCAACCCTATTTAACTCACTGGGAACAGTATTATACTACTTGATTTCATGTAGATGAAATTAATGGCTTTTGGCTTTCCTTCCAACAAGTCAGATTTAAACTACAGCCAGACTGAAAAAATGTGAGAACTGGAACAAGTCTCCTCAAAGATACCTTTCTGGTAGCTTAAGAGATCTTCTGTTTTAGGCTGAGGAACCAATATAACCTTTGTAGATGATCAGCTGAACTGAGTGATGTGTGCCATTCTGATATGCAAGAGGCCACTCCAACCTGCTTGAAAGGAAAATAACCCAAACCGGAAGTTCAACTAGGTGTTTCACATACTCGCTTTAAACATCTGTGATGTTTCTAGAAGATAAATATAATCCCAAATAAAATTATAAGCCTGAGCCAATAACAAACAAACAAACAAACAAATCCCATGTATTCTAAAAATATATTGGCCTAAAGAGAAATGTGGAGGTGATACATGTCAGAGGTGACTGCATAAATTCTGTTGCCATGAGCTGAACCAACCTACTTCAGCGGCTACCAGTCCATTTATGGACACCATTAAATGTGCTGGTTCTATCCTATAAATACTGAAACAATTTGAGTTCAGGGTATCTGAAGCACTATCTATTTCCCGAAATGAGCTTCTGCAGTTTTTAAGATGTCATGGAAAGCCTATTTGTCTCATCCATCCACCTCCTAGTCTCACTTGGTGAGGGGATGAGAGAAAGCCCTTTGGTGGTTGTTTCCAGGCGATTGAAGTATATGCCAAAAAAAAAAATGACAGGCTGGGAACCTCACTGTCAACAAAGATCTAGGAGCCTCAGGACACAGTGGTTAAACTGCAGTACTGGAGTCAAGACTCCACTTAGGACCTAAGTTTGATCCCAATGGGCTCAGGTAGTTGGCTCAAGATTGACCCAGCCTTCCATTCTTCCAAGACTGAGTGCCCAGCTTGCATGTGTTTGGGGAAGGTGGGGGCAATGGGTAGACTAGCCACTACATAAGTAGCATACATGTTTGCTTTATTTAGGCAGGATTTTGACAAGTGATGGGCAATCAGAGATAGTTCTAAAGGAGAATGTGCTTTTATAAATATAAATGATTTAATCCCTTTAAAAGGTTCTATTCTGTGTTGCTTTAAACATGTGATATGCTTAATTGCATTTCAATATTGCATTTTGAATGTATTTGTCTTTTGAAACTTTTTTAGGTTATCTTGATACCCTTTTATTGGGAAAAAGGGTATATGAGTAAAATGGATGAATGGATGAGCAGCAGTAAGGAGGACTACCTGGCTTATTTTTTTACTGCCAGCTCACAGGCTCATCAGTGGAAAAAACACCTTTGAAATCTCACTCTGTTGACTGGGATTGGTCTACCTCTGCTTTAGCATGCTTCAAGAAAGTAGGAACGTTTTTAACTTTAAAATATGTTGTCTAACATCTTGCCTCTCCAAGAAGAAGGCAAAGGGCAGAGAAGTATACTGTATATACTCGAATATAAGCCTAGTTTTTCAGCCCTAACTTTGGGCTGAAAAAAGGGGCCCTCGACTTATATGCGGGTCAATACTTTTAGCCACTGAGGCAAGTGCTTGGGTCGGTGGCTAAAAGTCATTTTAAACGTTGTGTGCCGCTTCTCATGACCCCCCTCTGCACCACAGGGGAGTCTAGGGTGGGAAATGCAGCAGGGCCTGGCAAGTTCTTGGGTCAGTGCCTAAAAGTCATTTTAAACATCACACACCACTCCCCCACCTTACAAAGGAGGAGCTGCCAGGCCCTGCTGCATTTCCCACCCTAGACTTATACTCGAGTCAATACATTTCCCCAGTTTTGGGAGGTTAAATTAGGGGCCTCGACTTATACTCGGGTCGACTTATACTCGAGTATATACAGTATCTTGCTGGTTTTGGCTTGCTGATAACATTCATTAGTAGTAGTTGTTTTTTTAAAACTGGGTTTGGGCTGGGTGGCCCTTGAAAGAAAGGATGTTTCCAAACAGATGACTGCCTTCTGTTACTCAAAACACATGGCTACCCAGATAAGTCCTTGAGAGAGGCCACTAGTCTGACAAAACCATACAGGGCCTGGTGGATCAATGATCTGATTCATTAGCTTCTATATCATGGAAGCAGCCTAAGAAGTCCAATGAGAACAGCTTCTTAATCTGGAAGAGACTGAACCTAGAGCTTGGAGCTCTAAAACCCCTCGCCAGTCTAGCCAGTTAAGCTGCTTATGCTGGTTGTAGGCAAAGGTTGTGGGGGTTGTACTTGAGAGAAAGAAAGAAAGAAAGAAAGAAAGAAAGAAAGAAAGAAAGAAAGAAAGAAAGAAAGAAAGAAAGAAAGAAAGGGGTTAAATGGTTAATCCAGGACTATGACATCAATAATATTCTAGGATTTGATCTGCTTTCTGAATAGTGAATCACTTGTATAATATGTCTCATATGCTAGCTAGCCAGATGAACTAGATTAACGGAAAATGAAGTATGTTATTCTTCTAATTGAACATTAGTTCACGGTCATCATGGTAATAAAAGGCTGGATGTAATGTACTTGTACTTCCTCCTTATGTTCTGTTTTGTTTCTTGTCTACCATTCAATTGCATAAAAATGTTCAAGGTCACTGGTTCAAACCACATTTTCCTCCGCAGTTGCAGACTTTAGCCCTGAACTCCTGGAGTTGTCAAATTTTCCTGAGACATTCATTTTGCTATTATGAAAAGAACTTGTAAGTGTGCATACATGGCTATACCTGATCTACAGTATTGCTATTTGATTATTATTAATACCTTCATTATAATCCAATCTGGCTGCTTTGTGACATGTCAATATACTTACAATCCCTAAAATCAGCTAGTTATACACTACAAGGAAAATGAAGCTCTGCAAACTCAAGAGCATGTGTAGAGATAATAAAAGCAGAAATGGTGAGACAAGATCTGATAGATGAGAAAGGCAATGTCTGGTGATATTCAGGATGGGGAAGATGGATGTTTTGCAGAAGGATGTGGAGAAAACAGGAGGAAGGTGACAGTCTGCATGTACATTATGTAGCAATGGGTGGTGGTGGAAAGTCTTGCTTTTTAAAATGTGTTAATTGCCAGCCTGTTGCCTTTAATTAGTTCACCCAGGGAGACGTAGATGCCTTTCATTTTTCATTTCATTCCATTTCGTTCCATTTCATTTTGTTTCATTTTAAATGACTTTAAAAAAAATTGTTTCATTTTTAGTTTGTTTCATTTTTCATTTTTTAAACGTGTATGTGTGCTCTGTGTGTGTGTGTGTGCTGCTCGTGCAAGTGTGTGTGTGTGTGTGTGTGTGTGTGTGTGTAGTGCTTGTGCAATGTTTTTTTCCCCACCGAAGCCCCACGCAGCAGCTGATCGGCGCTGGGGTGGGGAGGAAGGTTTTCCCCCCACCCAAGCACCAATCAGCTGGCGTGGGCTTTTTAAACTCACCCCCAAGCCCTGCGCACCTGCTGATCAGTGCTGGGATAGGAGGAAAAGGTTTTTCCCCCACCTGAGCACCAATCAGCTGGTATGTGGGGCTTGGGGGAGGTGGAAAAAGTGGACAGTTCAGAACTTCAATAGGAAGGAATCTACAGTAATCCCTTACCTATTGCTGGGGCCAGGGACCCGACCTGACCCTCGATAATTGAAAATCCGCAATATGCGGATGCTGGGTCAGGTCAGGACTGGGGGCCTCTCTGGGGCCTCCTACACTTACTTACCTGAGGCCAGGTGTTGCCCTGAATGGGCCTCTGACAGGGTTCCCAGAGTTGATTCTGGTTTGCTGGAAACCACTTCTGGGGCTTCCGTCAGGCCCAGGAAGCCTGTAGGAGGCTTGTTCAGGGCAGCACCAGGCCTGGGGTAGGTGCAGGAGGCCTCAAACAGACCCAAGCAGCTTACCGGGGGGGGGGGGCTTGCCTTTCATATACTGTGGTCCTGTGATATACCGGGACCACAGTATATGAACCGCGAAATGGTGGGGAACCACTGTACTTTCATTCTTTGGATCCCATTTCCTTCTCTGATGCCACTTGTGAACACATATCCTAGAACTGGAAAGTGATGTGAGACAGGCCTTCATGGATGATCAAAGGCCTCTAGTTGGAAAAGAGAATGTTCCATTAGGTTGACCACTGTTGGGATCAAACATAGTTCTTTAAATAATTAGATAGGAACTCTGAGATTTTGCCACAGACCTTTATGGTGTGCACAACTGCTTTCTGTATTGCCACATTCATGGGCACTGCAGTAGTCTTGGCTTGTATCCAGTTGCTAGCTCCAACTAAACTTGATTCATGGAATCAATGGGATCTACGCAAGTGTTTAGTTATAATTCAGTCCATTGATTCCATTGGTCTACTCTAGTTTGGATTTAAGATAAGATTAGAGCAAATCCCTTGGGGCCTAGACGGACACCAGCTGGATTTGCTCCAATGTTCTCTGTCTTCCTTTATCTTCAGATTTGTTTGGTCTGGGAAATATTATGATTGGGTGGATTTGATCAGATTTGTTGTGGCAACTTGCAAGGACTCTACCCTAGAGCGTGGATTCAGCTTTCAACCATTTTCTGTTCTCCAATTATATAATTCTACATGTTAAAAAAGAAAGCACTGACAACATTCATGTCAAAGATGCTTTCCTGGGAATAGTGCACAGCCCAATATAAAGTTTTTCTTTTAGATAAATGTTTTGAGGCTTTTCTGACATGCAGTATTTTACTTAGGTCTAATAAGAGAGCAGTGTCTGATGTGAACATCTGATTACCAAAAAATGTATCAATAAAAATGCATAAAATTGCCCAATTTCATACAATCTTTCCCCCCAGTGTCTGTAATATGACATATCAAAAGACACACTATCTCTTGGTGAGAAATTAGGCACCTTATTTGATAGAAAGCATAATTCTCATGCTGCCTGGAGGAGTCAGAAGAAGGGAAAAGTTTGACATGAGCAAATATGTGTTTATGTGTTATTGAACTGGCAACATTTTCTCCTGTCACATTGTGAGCAAAGATTAAAGCGGCTTCTCAGTCTGCAGGGCTGCTAAAGGAAGATACGTTATTTGAAGCAAAGAGATTGTTTTATGTTTCCATTTCTATTGCAGGTATCAAGCCGATAATGTCCAGGTGCTGAAGTATCTTCCATATATCAGTGTCATTAATTTTCAGTGCAACAACCTCCAACAGAGAGCTGATAAGAGAATGCTGTGATTGCCACCCTGAGCTTGTTTCCCATCCACATCTGAGCATGTTTATAATGTGTTGAGTTATAGATATCCTTATATTTCACTTTGCCACATGACTTCAGAAGCCTTTTTTTTTTTTGGAGGGGTTAGTGGTTGTTCGGGGTTGAAGTCAGCACTAAGTCTGAAACACAAATGCCTGTATCAAAGTGCTAATCTTGCTTTTCTGTTCTTTTTATTTAAACAAATCAAATCCCACTTTTAGGAGGACAAAATTCAGAGGGCAGAAATATGGAAGGGGGGAAATGCTTCAGCTTTCCTTGTGTAGTGCTGTTGGTCTGCTCCAAATTCTCAAACTGTTCTTCTTCCTAAATGTATGTTTGTGGTCTTGGAATCTCAATGCTTACAGGGGTGGGTGGGGTGGAAAGAGCAAAATACAAAGGGAGCCACTTCACGCTCCAGCATTTCAGACCTACTGCTGGCTTCAAAACAGTTCCCGAGAAGGCAAAACAAGCCCTCTTCTACCTGCTAATTTGTGCAAGGGATTTAAAATACAATGGAGACTGCCAAGCTCACACAGGATTCCAAGCTCACTGGCTTGTGAAGACTGGGAGAGAAGTCGCCAGACCCTTCTCAGTGTTGTGTTAAGGCATGTGAGCAGTGATGAGTGGCAAAGCTTGGAGCTAGGATGAGATTTAGAAGCAAAGAACGGCAGCTGTCTTTTCCAGATGACACAAAGGTGTGCAACGAACACACCTGAGGGAAGCGGATTATTGCAGCAATCCTTTTCTCAAGTGGAAAGAAGCAATGCATTTGCAATTGACCGACTGTGTACACGAGATGAAAATACAACAGTACGTCCGTTGCCTGTTGGCTGTACTGTTATCAAGATTCAAGATTATTGTTATGGCTAATTTTGCAAACTTCTTGAATAATCTGCACATTGTAAACCGTATGTATCCTTTTTTTTGCTCCTGAGACAGACATTCTGGCTTAGATTCCAGGTTGCCTTTCCGCTCCTCTGCTGTTCTACTTGGTTGACGTGAAAGGGAAGTTATTTCCACCAATCCTCCCCTGAAGCCACTTTTGTATTTCATTTGAGAAAGTTTTCAAACCTACCTTGAGCAAGATCTGGGAGACTTTTCTCTCTCTCCTTCTGTTAAATATTCTGAGTTCATGCTGAGGGGCCTAGGGTAAGTGTAGATGAAAGTCTGTAGACTTAACTACAGACTTGCCTAAAGCACAGATTGGGAAGAGATATGCATGCGTGGAACACAGTGCAGCACTGCAGTGTAAAATGGTGTGCAGAGTGTACCTGTACATTTTATCCTTCTACTTTATTACAGATAATGTTAAATTAATTTATAATATGGCCTAGGTGTTTTCTCATCTTTCATGAATCAAGTGGTTGTTATCATGCTATAAATAATCATAGTCACAATCTTTTTTTTCTAAAGCATACACGCATATGCCCCTGAGACCTCTGTAAATTAAGGGATTCTTCTGACAGTTGTGACTGCTTTGTCTCCCCAGTCCCGAAATAAGGAGTCCACACAGATAATTGGGTTTTAAATTGGTCCACAACTTTATTAATAACTTTATGAATAACTTTATTATTAACTGTACTGCAACTGTAACTAAATAGTTGTAGCCGAGGGATGGGCCTCCTGTAGTGCAACTTATATTTTAGCCTACAGGTGTTGTTTTAGTGTGACGCCATGTTGTGACCCAGGACGGGGGTGCTGTTCAAAGAAAGCAGCCCTCCCAGCCAAACCTAGGTCAGCGTATTACTTGGGGCAGCTGTACGAGCTCAGTGACTTTATGATCTTTTAATTTACTTTCCATCTGTGGGGTTTAACTATAGGATGTTACTATATTTGTTATTCTCTATTGTACAGCTGCCCTGCTCCCTGTCCAAGGTGCATTTACAGTTTTGATGAAACAGTCTTGGCCCCATTTTAGTTGCACTACCCACCAAGCAAATTCAGGTGGCACTGCCTAACAGTCAATGAGAATGGAATGGGCAAAAACACACTGGTACCCGGGCAGCCAATCTTGGTACCAGTCAAAAATTCCCACTCAGCCCCGAAGTGACCAGATTATCCCATTCTCATAACCTCTAAGGGAGGGAGGGCGGGGTGCAGTTTGACGCGAAAGAGGAGGGTTGGAGCACGGGCTGCCCTTTTAAGGGCTTTGATCCCCGCACAGTCCGGGGATCACGTGCTCTCCTCTTTCGCGCCGAACTAATGGCTACCGGGGAGACAAAGCGGCCCCAATCTGGGACAAGTCCGGCAGGAGCCTACATTTTTGTTTTACTTTGATCAGAAGACAATTATGATTTGTGAAGACTTTCTCTCTTGACTTTAATGGGGAGCATGAAATGTATCTTACAGTTTGCCCATTATTAATACTGTATATAAGAGTTTAGTATAAATGGGAAATCGTCCCTAGTAATTTGCAGGGGGAACAATCCAAACTTTCTTTTAACTTCTCCAAGTGTGAGAAGATTAATATTGATTTATTGTGTGTGTTTGTTTGCAAATTCTGTTTTTATCACTTCAGAAGAGGATCATATAGAATTCATAACTAGAGATGGGCATGAATCGCTTGTACCAAGTCATCAAAAGCCATCAGCGTGGTATCACAGGTGCCAAACGTTCCCTTCCTCCACCTCCCTCCCTCACTAGCTGGCACATCCTGCTTGACTCCTCTTGATCACACAACTGTCCAGTCCTAACAGGAGTTTGTGCTTTCCTCCTCCACCTCCTCTGGCAGCCACCCACTCAGACAAGGAGGCCGGGCAGGGCCTCCTGCAGCACATTTACCTCCTTAACTGAAGGAGGTAAAGGAGGGAACCAGGTGCTCCTGCTGGGTCTGGACAGTCATGTAATGAAGAGGAGCCAAGCAGCATGAGCCTGTTGAATGGGTGGTGGTGGCTGGTGGTGGCTGGGGGGGGGCATTCAGACCCTCTGGTTCTATGCCAATGGCTCTCGGTGACTTGGCAAGTTGGCATAAAGCAATTCATGCCCATCTTCATTTATAACAAATGCAAGTCACAAGCTGGGAGATCCAAGCATAAAGCTTCCTAAGGACGTTTACCTGCCTGTTGTGAAGGACTTCCTGCTGGCTCTCCCATGCAGAAAACTATGTTGAAGTATGGTCTTCCACCTCATAGTTCTTTCCTCCTACCCTTGCCATGACTTGTTTACCACTCCGGCTTTCTCTTGCATATTCTCCATTCTAATAAATGCTGCAGTACAAGAGCAGCTACTCCCAGGTGTGTTAATATAAATACACTAATGTGTATGCATGTGCATTACATGTTAACGTGTGAGACCTGACTTTGTTTCTGGTAACAGGGCTTTTCCAGTGACAGCATCCGGGATGTCCTGGAAAATGGAGAATTAGGAGACGGCCCACCAGCTCCAAACCTTTCTTGAACTACCTATCTTCTTTGGGGTCAGGGAGGTCATTCACATGTGCAAGGAAAAGTCCTCTCTCAACAGAGGAGGAGGACTTGGGCACAGCTTGTCATTTCATCTATCCACAGAAAAATCAGGGCCAATTCACACCTCAACCAGAAAGGCTACTGTTAATGACCCATGTTTTGACTTTCATACACCCCTGGCTGTTGTCCGTCTAATGAAACTATTCAGACCAGGGTGAAGTGAAACCAATGTGGACTGTACATGGGAGGTCTCCTACCAACCTCCCTCAGACTGTTGAATATGCTTGGATGAGTACCAAAATGTTCCAGTCTCACAAGAAAATAAATCCAGTTGCCATGACTCAACTTCCAAATAACCTCACCTGGATGACTGAGGATTTCTACAAATATACCATCTGTAATGGAAGTCCACCAGTTGTCCATTATGGGATGGTTATTTACACATTTTCAACACTAGGATATACACGTTTCATAATTAATGTAACAGAGTTACAATCTGAAGTTTGTAAGTTTCAGTTTTTCTCAAAGCACAGGAATAGGAATCTGTTTGAATTGTTTGAATAACAACGGCAGTAATGTGGTTAAATATTTTTATTTAATAGGCAAACTATAGTATTGATAAAAGTGCAGTTAAATGTTAATTCCAAAACACAAGCTATGTCAAAGACTACGCTTGCCTTGCCTGTCAGAATATTTATTTCTTCATGGGAATGTGGAGCCTTTAAAAGGTATTTAGAGATAGGCCATTTCACTTGGTTTTCATGTAGCTTTACTGGCCACTGTTGTCATATGCATGCCACCTCAACTCGAAATTTCTGCCTAGAGGTTTAGGTAGGTGTCACAAGGCCTGTTGCTGCCAGAGATAGTCTATAGGTTGAGGTCCCACTGAATATCTTAAACACCTAGCAGGTCTACACAGGGGAGACAGTCCTTCAGATAACCTTTCCCCGAGTTGTTCAGTGCTTTGGATCTCAACTTAGAAAATTCTAAATGAAGATTAGAGCAATTCATGAAGGATAGAGGTACCATCTGCTGTTGGTGATCATAACTAGCAGCAATATGAGAAATAAAATGCTTCTGAATGACAGCTGCTGTGCACAAATGGGAAAATATTGTTGCGCTAATTATCTGCTCATGCACTACCTAAAAGCACCTGATGAGGTGCTATGGGAACAAAATAGAAGGCTAGAGAGGCCTTATTCTGATCTGGCATGGTTTATATTATATTCTCATGAACTTAACTTATTCCAGTGGGACTTTTTAATGCTCTGCTGACCTTACTATAGTTTTTTTTTTAAAAAAAACCTAAATTTAAAAATATAAACCATAGGAAAAAAACCATAGCTACAGATATTCTTGTCTTCTTTTTAAAGTTTTTTTATACCACATAAAGTTCCTAAAATTGATTCCTTCATTGGAACATGGAAAAACTTCAAAAAGGAGACATACATTTTCTCCCCTGGAGAAATCTTCCTTTAGAAATTGTTTCTTGAGAAGATCATCTCAGGGGTTGATACACTAACCATTCCTACTGGATCAGGGCTGCTATGAATGGAGTAAATCAACCAGCAGTGTTTGTTGGATTTTGCCCTTGTTTGACTTTAAATTCCCCCTCCCAGATTTATGATTGGCTCCCTTAAATATTACTTTAGCATTGAGAATAGTGCTAAGCTGAGCTCACTTCTCATTTTACACAGTGCCACTTTTTATATTGAGATTACCATGTGCTGAAACTTCCACAACCTTGTCATATGCTGAGTTAGATATTAATTAAATGTCATTCAAATGGCAAGGCTTGTCTTGTCAGGAGCCACAAATAGTCCTCCATTTGGTGCCTCGGAGAAAGTAGGAGTGATCATTTTGTATGTCACCTGAAGTGTAAATGTTGATGGGGAGTAGGTCTATTTAAAGCATCATTCGATATAGAGTTAACAATTGTATTTTATGCTTTTAAAATCTGGATATTGAAGGACTCATAAAACCCAAACAAAATTATCATTAAAGAGTCCAATATAAGGCTTTGTTGTACTTCTACATGGAACCTTTTCGCCACTCGTTCTTCTAGAATTTGCAAATGCTGTGGTTTGTTGCACATTGATTTTGCAAGGTGGGAAAGGTATGGGTAAGTGACAGTCACGTGGTTACATTATACATCATGAGAATTTTTCTTTACTTAATTTTTTAACATAAAAACAACACAAAAGGTAAGGAGATTGGAAAGGAAGGAGAAAAAACAAGCAATCAGTGAAATGCTGAGTTTCAAATACTGTACTATTTTTATTGAATAAAAATTTAAAAAGAAGACAAAAGTGTTTTGGCACTTTAAATATTAACTTCTATATTTTAATTTGAGCATTTGTGGACAAGTCACATCTTGAGATGTCTGAAGTGGTGAAAGATGTTCTTTTTTCATTAAACACAACTTTGCTAATCTACACCTTTTTATATTCAGCATAAATTGTGATTGTTTATCAGATGGTGATCACAAGCTTAATTTGCAAGTCAGATTTCTCAGGCACATCACTGTTGGGGGAGGGAAAACATGATACGTGCATGGAGCCTATATAAGCAGGGACATTGTATAAAGAGGGGGCTAGCCACTGAAATATGGCAAAGAGAAGGAGTTAATATGGTAGGTAAGGATCTACAGAAGTTGGTGTGAACAAGAATAATGGACCTCTATTTAGTTGGATATTCTGAAATTAAGCCTCTTGCGAACAACAGAGTTAACACAGTAGCAAGCTATTGTTACTGGAGCAGATATCAGGCTGACATACAGTATTAACTCTCATAATGGGAAAAGTATTGTTTAAAATAAGATTTGAGCTTGCCCATGGCCCTGCATTATGAAATACTTCTGACTCATCTAGACCCATGCACATTATTTTTAAATCAGGGGCAGGAAAAGAGGTGATTACAGATAGGCTCAAAGTGCTTTGTCCCACTTCGGCCCACTTGGTCACTGTGGCAGCCAATGCCACTCCCCCCCCCGCACCTGATTCACTAACACCTTCACTCACCCACTTCTGTGTGACAGAAGCCAGCTGCCCCGTCTGGGAACAAGCCCTGGCTTCCCTGCCCTGCCTTCCTCCACCAGGCAATCACTGAACAGCTGGGCCGGGAGAATCCACGTGCTGCCTCCTCTGAGTGGCCAAGCTTCTCTGCCCCAGATTGGCTGGCTCACGGAAGTGGGTGAGTAGAGGTGCCATGCTGATGAATTTGGCTGAAGAGTGATGCTGTCCCTCCATGCAGCATGAAGCTGCTGCTTTGGGGATATTTGACCTGCCCCCCTCGGAATAGCGACCACAGGCAAATGACAATGGGGAGGGAGTGTATCACATGAGAGCGCGCGCGCACACACACACACACACACACACACACACACACACACACGCACGCACGCACGCACGCACGCACACACACACACACACACACACACACACACACACACACACACACACACACACAGTGATATGTTGCATAAAGGAATTAATTCATTCCAAATGAAATGTTAAGCAATTTTTCCTTTGTACAAATTTCCCATAGGAATGCATCGAATACAGGATTAATCCCTAATTGCGACCATTTTTCTGTTGTATGGATTCACCCCATAGGCGATTCTTTTAAGCGCTTTCCCCCTATCTCCGGAATTTTTTCCCCTTTGCTGCCAAGTGGGAACTTTTAACCTGCTCCGTGAATTGGCCGATTGGCAGCAGGTACAATTTTCACCCATCCCATTCTTAATCTTATGAGGAAGGTGAGTGTTACTGTCAGGTGATGGATATGGGCACAACCGGGGGGGGGGGGGGGCATGCGTGCGAGGGTTTCAGAAAGAGGCAAGTTCCTGGAGAATACCCAGTGATGGTGTAAGTCATCACACATCCCAAAATTGAGCAGCCAAATGGCCTGGAATGGGAGGTAGGGAAATTCAGCAGATGCCCCAGGCACCAGAGCACCTAGGACTTGGAGGCTTGGGTCAGCTGTGGTTTCGGATATACCTAGAGTGGATTACTAAAGATGTGCTGTCCAATGTGTAGCACAATTCAGTGATAGGAACTTATTATTTGAAGAAATTGTCCAGAGGTCAAATGACCACAGACTCAAAAATTTTTGAAGAAATTGTCCAGAGGTCAAATGACCACAGACTCAAAATTTGATCTCACACTATGGTAGCCCTATTGTTAAAGAGAAGTTAAGTGTAATATTTAAATAAAGCTGTGGCCCATATTTAACCCCCAAAATCCAGTGTCTCAACTCTTTATTCCGGGCTGGGCAAGCAAAGCACTTTGCACCCATCTCGAGGGTTGATATATTTCAGGGGTGGTGAAGCTAATGAGGAAGGCAGACCTTGGGACTAAAAGAATTATTCCTTCCAGTATGAAAGGTTGAAACTATCTCATATGTTGTGGCAGCATCTAAGCTGAATGTCTGATATTATCTCTACCCTGCTTGTCTTTCAGAAATGTCTCTACCAGGCATTTCCAAACTGATTCGTATTCATGCTATGTTCAAAGTTCACAACATTCAAAGGTTAAGAATCCATGTTTCCGCCATTCTAATCAGTCAAATCAAAACCTGCTTGGCTGCCAATATTATTTTGGTATCTAGTTTGAATAGTATTTGGTGTACTTCAAATCTGACACACCTCCCCTCTAACGTTAAAGGTGCAATTTGAGGGCTGGATCTACTTTCTTCAGAGGCTGCTTGATAATGTCCATAAAGACAGCAATTTCGGGCATATCTTATCACACAAAAGTAGTTTAGCCACCTGCAAAAATCTGTAAAGATACTGAAACTGTTATTTTTTTTTTTTAAAAAAAAACTATTCTGGTGCATATTTTCTAAAGAAACAGAGTGACAGTTGTATGCAATGAAGAATGTAAGGTGAATTGCGCCTTGTTCCGTCCCTGCTGGCTTTCAAAAAAGCTCTGAAAACACTGCGTTTGAGAGGCATTCAGCGACCATTAGTCTGTTTTTTCCCTCCCTTTGAGACATACTTGCTGACATCTTTGCTGCTTTTTATATCATTTTTATATTTATTATTATTTTTACTTGATGTTATTGTTACTTTTTTGTTGTGAATGGCCCAGAGTTCCATTGGAACACAGGCAGTATAGAAATAAATAAATAAATAAATAAATAAATAAATAAATAAATAAATAAATAAAGGTGGGTGGCTAAAAAGAATTTCAGAACATATACATTTATTTTGAATCTGAAATATGTCTGTGAAGATGCTCAGTCATCCAGATAAATTTATCTGGTAGTTGTATCATGGCAACTGGACTTCTTTTCTTGAGGGAGTGAAATATTTCGCTACTCATCCAAGCAACTTCGTCAGTCTGAGGAAAGTTAGTGGCGAGTCCTCCATTTTAGAGTTCACTTTGATTTCACTCACATCCTGGTTCGAATAGGCTCATAAGTTGGACAATAGCCTGAATAGGTTCATAGGTGGACCATGACATGAATAGGCTGGGAGCCAAAACTGGATACAGATGAAACCATGGTATCTTTTGATGTTATGTCTCTCTTTACCTAAACACCACATATTTCATGTACAGAGGGGATTTCTACAGACAGAAGCATGGTTGTGCCATGGTTTTCCCAGTTTCACCCATTGTTGCTAACATACACAGAATAAGTGGAAAAGAAGGCACTCAACACCTTCCCAGGGACAACACCATACTGCTGGTTCAGGTATGTAGATGAGACCTGGGTGAAAATAAAGACTCAAGAAGTACAGTCCGGTACAGGACACATCATTACAGTGGACTCAAATATTAAGTTCTAGGGAGGACACCAAAGGCAACAGGCTGGCTTTCTTGAATTGTGCAGAAGACCGTGGCCTTCAACTAGAAGTTTACAGGAAACCCACCCACATAGATTAGTATGTACAGTTTGATTCCCACCACCCATTACAACACAAATTAGGAGTCATCAGGACTCTAAACTGCAGAGCAGAGAGCATCTCCACCTCCACAGAAGCCAAGAAGAAGGAAGATAATCACCTGAAGACATAGCTTAAGGCCTCTGGATATCCAAAGTGGGCCTTCAACCAAGCAGTGTCCCAACCCAGAAGAACAAGGAATCAGAGCTGATTGGCTATTCTAAACACTCACATAAATATTCATAAATAGCAATCCATATTCATAGACAACCCTGTTTGTCATATCACCTAACAAGCCTATACAGGCTACTGTCCATCTTATGAGCCTATTTCAGACCATGGGACATGAGGTGAAAGTGAACTATAAAATGGATGACTCGCCACTAACTTTCCTCAGACTGGTGAAGCTACTTGGATAAGTAGCAAAACGTTTCGCTCTCTCAAGAAAAGAAGTTCAGTTGCCATGACTCAACTTCCAGAGCAGGGGTGCCCAAACTTTTTGTAAGGAGGGCCAGATTTGGTGGCTGAGAATGTGTCAGGGGCCGGTTGCACCCCGACCCTGCCACCCCCTGCAAGCTCCACCCACTGACCCCTTGCAACCCCACCTGCAGGAAGGAAGGCAGGGACCAAGGGAGGGAGGGAGGGAGGGAGGGAGGTGGAAACCAAGAGAGGAAGGAAGGAAGGTGGGGAACAAGGAAGGGAGGAAGGGAGGTGGGGACCAAGGGAGGGAGGGAGGAAGGAAGGTGGGGACCAAAGGAAGCATAGGGAGCTGTGGCCACAGGTTGCCCCTTGGAAGAAGCTATCTGTGTGACCTTGCACCCCCCAAGCTCCCCAGCGGTGGCGACGGCTTGCCCGCCAGCCCACCCCAAAGCTCCTTGGCAGTCGCAGAGGCCTGCTGGCTGGCCCACTCCCACACATTCCCAGTGGTGCCGGTGGCGACAGACTGCCCATCCGCCCAAGCTTCCCAGTGGTGCCGGTGGTGCGGCCCACCCAATCACTGTCCCGCGCATGCACCCAGCCTCACACATTCCCCTGCAGTGCCGCCCAAGCTTCCCAGCTATGCCGGTGGCGACGGCCTGCCCCCGCGCCGCCCTGTAAACGCATGCTGAGCTTCACAAGGTTCCCGGTGGTGTCAGTGTTTGTGGAAGTTTTTGTTTTTTAAATGGGGCAAAGGAGGGGGAGGGAGGGGCGGGCCAGCCAGACGCGGGCCACTCAGAATGGCCTGATGGGCCGGATTTGGCACCCGGGCCGGACTTTGGGCAGGCCTGTTCCAGAGAATCCTAAATATGCTTTATTTAATTGCCAAGGGTGAATCTTGCAGCTAAAGGCCTATTCATTTGACTAAAAACAAAATGTTTTCATTTTGACCTATTGAATGAATATGTTGCCAAGCGTCAATTGGTATAATAGACTAATGAGAAATTATGTTATCTGCATGAACGCTAAGATTTCTTTTCAAGATAAAAGCCCCCAAATCATAACAATTCCTTAAACTTTCAAGCACACACAGTATGGTGTTTTTCAGCCTTTAAAATCCTGCCTTTTATTATTCAATTCGTATGATTATGGTGCCAAGTGATGGATGAATCCACTGAAGGAACAATTTAGAACAACTGGGAGAGTGTTGAAATGGGAACAAACTATTGGGATTGCACGGCATGCACTTCTTTTGGGAAACAATAAGAAACATGCTACTTTAAAAAACAAAAACAGTATCAACCATTAAGACAAAAGGAATGGGATCAGAGGTGGAAAGGGGGTTGATGTGCAGTCTTTCAGTTACCTAGAGGTTAGCAGAAATTGCTTCCAAATCAATTGCTTAATCCCTTTAAACACAATCATTCTTCTTATTTACCTTCTGGAAGCTTTGACACCTTGAATTTCAAGTAAAAAGACAGGATCAGAAGGTTAAATAACAATGAACATGTAGGCTTTACTGCAGCCACAGCTAATTTTCAGTCTGGCAGGAATTTGATGGCATTTTTTTGTCTTCATTCTAAGCAAATCTTTTCTCACAAATCTGGGTTGTGGTCTTTTCATAGACATGTACAATTTTGCTTAATCAATTGTAGGCCACAGAAGTGCACACAAGAAAAATATGTACAAATGAGCAGACCTTGCCTTACCTTCACAGCCTTTCTGAGAACTCAAGAAAAGTCCAGAAGATAATCTGGGTTTACCCTCAAGAAGACTTCTCCCCCACCCCCGTGTGCAAAAAATATAGACTCCTGGATGTTGTTAGACTTCAACTTCTGTCAGAGTTTGCCCACATAAATGGGGGACATTGGGAGTTGGAAATGGACAGCAATCAGAGGGTTGCAGGTTGTCCATCTTTGGTCTTTTGGAAAGACTGATACAACAGCATTTAAAACAGGACCTAGTCTGTCCAGAAACCTGTCACTGTTTCCAGCTTTCCCTACAGCTGATGCCTCTGGTTCCTGCCTTTCACAATTTTTTTTAATAAAAGGGGAAAGGAACACAGCCATTGACTCTCTTAGTGGGGAGTTTCTGGCTGTTTGAATCCTAAAAGTAACCTTCCAAGCTATGGTAGGAGAAGGAGGACACTGACTGCATAGAAGGTCCCAATGCCAACCCCCTTTTAAACCAACAGATGGGAAGCCTGAGATTTTGGTTGAGAGTTGTTTGTGTGTTTTTGATAAACAGTTGGGTGTACACCAGTATTTACAATGGATACAATTTGTAGTTTCCTAAACAGTAGATACAGGGGGAAAGGGGCAAAGAACCTGAGCAACTGGCCTGTATAGGGTCAAGGCTTTAACTCTTAAGTGGATAGGTGTGAATCCGTTTGTATTCAACAGAGTCAGACTGCCACCTCTTTTCTTTCCCTAACAGGCACTCCCCTCTAAGACCTGATTGGCATGCAGCTACACCTTGGCTGTTGCAGTCCAATACTCACCATTTGGAGGGCCACAAATGGCTTATCCCTCTGGTGAGGGAATAATTGTACATCTGATTTTTTCTTGTTTTTGCATGTTTCTCATTACAATGCATAAATAAATGATGTAATTTGCCATTACTCTGTGTAATAATGGATTTTAAGGTTGCCTTTAAAAGCAGCTGGCCGGAGGGGTGGTTTAGACACCTGGCTGTAGAGGCAGAGATTGGGAGTTAGATTCCCCACTGTGCCTCCTGTAAGTAGAGCCACTCTGTGTAGCCCTGGGCAAGCTACACAATCCCGGTGTAGACCCAGAAAAATGGGAATGCTAAGCCACTCTCTGAGTATTCTCTACCGGGAAAATCCTGGAAAGGTGGTCACCAAAAATCAGAACTGACTTGACAGAACATGATTTTTTTAAATTTAATACTTGCTTCAGAAGTAGATTAGAAAATACTGAGGAAGTTAAGGTTATTCATGACTACCAGGATGATAGCCACATATATATGGCTGCTTTCACATGACCACTAAAAACGGCAGAAAATTTTGTTCTGGATCTACCCCCCCCCCGGAGTGGTCATGTGGTTGATGTCACAGATGTTTCCATGGTTGCATTTTGAAAATCCGCAATCATTCCGATCCCACGATGGAGAACTACAGCAAAGACACCATAATGGGGATGAAAAGGTTTTGGCGTGGATTTTCTGTGTCCCCACAGACTTGAGTAATGGTTTAAAATCTGCATCAGAACAGCAACAAGGATTTTACCTCCTTGAGACCAGGTACTTGTAAAATGTACTGGGTTGCGCTTAAGTGCGCGTGGTCACACTTTTTTTTTTAAAAGTCAGCTGCTCGTGGGAAAACAATTTTATGCTCCGTGGTCGTGTGAAAGAAGCCTATATCTATGTTCGCCTCTCTTGGTTTCTTGTTTCCCACTTTATTTATATCTAGAGAGGGGTTTGTTTACTGGGTTTGTTTACTGGCCGAACAGTTGTTCAGCACATCAAAACCTCACCACTGCCAATGGGTGCCTACTCAGAGGCAGTGGCCTGTCTTTCCTGAACTCCTTCTTCCGGGCCCTGCCTCTGAGTAGACACCCACAGGCAGAGGTAGGCCTTCGACGTGCTGCAACCTGATTGACTGATAAATGAACCTGCATGAGCCACTAAACTGATGGTTCATACCCATCTCTATTTATATCTCTTATTCCACATATACACCCCAGCTCATGGAAGGATGGTTCCTTCCCCTCCCTTTTATAGCTACCATATTCAGTATCTGAAGCAGAAAGAGGGAAGGAGAAACAAGTTTCACAATCAAAAGAGCAGCAAGTTTCACAATCATGCAGCAAGTTTCACAATCAAAAGAGTTTTGAACCCAAACCATCCTGTCCAACACTTCTATACTATTCTGGCTGTATTTTCCACCTGGAAGTGATCCATCCATGTTTCTTATTAATTGCTTCTGGGTGTAAAACTGTAAAAGTGATGGACAAAAATGAAGGAATGTCAGTATATAATACACAGCAGATCAAACGTGAGTTAAAAAAAAAATCCCAACACCCCACACAGATCATGAATTCTTACATACACAAATGTTGTGCCATCTGTTGTAATAGCATTCAGTAGGTCATGGTAAAACTTTAAGAATGTTTGCTGTATAACATGTTGGAAAATAAACTAACAGTACTTGAACATTTTACTTGGTATACATTTGTGCTGGATAAAGGTATAATAGTTTCATAGCAGCTTTCTTAATAGCATACTAACAGGAGACAGCATCACTGGAAAACACAATTTGACAGAAAAATCTCATGCTGACAAACATAACAAGTAGAATAAGCCACATCCTAACTCCCTCTTCTTCTATCTGGCAGTTTAACCCCTTCCAACACCCATTCATTAGCATTAGACCGAATCCAACAGGCTACAAGGTTCTATTATGTGCACAACACATCTCTATTATTCTTATTTATACCTGTACACATATATACATGCTGGGATGTACAAACATATATTCTGACAGCCAGTACTTATTTTTAAAATGTATTGAATGACATGGTTTGGTTTGTTCTGTACCATTTTCCACAACAAAAGCTGAATTATTTGTGGCAGCCATGTTTTTTTTTTACAGGGAAGCATCTATCCCGTCTCTTTTCTTGCTGAGGCATATTCAAACATGGCATACCGTTCCCAGTCCTGTACTCACAACAACACCATGTTCTAAACAGCTATGTTCTAATTAAACATTCTGAATCCTCTTATTTACCAGGTGTTTGTTTTTTTACAATTACCATGGCAACTTTAAACACATGGGGGGGGGAGCTTTTGCACCTTTCCACTGAATGTCTTGCTTGGTGGGAATGCTGAAGAATGAAACACTAAAGAATGAAATTCTTGAAAAATTACATAAAAATAAGAAATGACTGTCAGAACAAAGGATGGCTTTTAAGCATTTGCCTTATGTGATTTCCTCTTGGATAATTACAATTTGTTTCTGACTGAAAAATCACCCCCCCCCCAAAAAAAAAAAAAACAATAGCAATATATATGGGTACTTGGGCAAGAGAAATAGTTAATTGCTAAGAAAAACAAATAGCCATTTACTAGTCTTGTCCTCTTTATTCAAGCCTGACTTTGTCCTGGATTTTCTTTAACACCAGCAATGTTTGTTTTTGTTTGTTTGTTTTTGTATCTATATAGTTGTATTTTGTTACTTTCCAAATACTGTATTTGGAATGGATAAAATAGCTGTTTCTTTTTTATCTCTCTGCTGTTTAACTGACATACTGTTTCCCAATCTGTTTCGCCTTGGTAACGATCTGTCAGTTTGATAAGAGACTTGCCACTTTCTGTTGTCTTTGCTGCTTGCCTTACAAAATACCATTGGTAAATAATCCCTCTTTCTTTAAAAAACATTTCTGCCCCCCCCTCCCGATGTAGCCATCAAAATCAGGAAGGAACGTCCATGCAAGATAAAAAGCCGAAATGTAGTAGATAAGCAGTTCAAAACCTTCTAGTTGTGAGAAATGTCTAGAAACAAAAAATGTGATTTCCCTCTCTCAAAAACCAGGACAGGGTGATATCATTGCTACCAGCATTCCAGCACAAAAAAAGCCAAAGCAGAGATGGGATAGAGTATTGGGCTACTATTTAGTCTCACACTTATGAAATGGTTATTTCTGTGTAGCCAGGAATAATAAGTGAGGGTGCTCTGCATTTGTGATGCTCCTCATTTTATATTCCAGGGCAATCCTTGGAGCAGGAGGATAGCACCCAGGGTACGTCTACTTGTAGCAGACATAGGCTACAGGAAGGAGACCACCATAAGGCTATTTACTTAATTAAAATAAATTATTGACAGTACAGTACCATATAAATAAAGGTACTGGGGTAGATACTGGTTTTCGTAGTTCTGCTTATATACCGCCCCTTAGTGCTTCAAGAGCTGTTTGGGTGGTTTACAATTTAATTATTCAGACTACACATCTGCTGCTATATGACTGAAGAAGTGGACATGTCCACGAAACATTACGCTAAAATATGAAAGTTAGTCTTTAAGGTGCCACATGTTTTGTGTCTTTTGTTTTGTTTTTGTTTTATCTTTGCCTGCAACATTAGTTCATTGATAACTACCCAAATGTTTTTCTGAAGAACAAGGAACACAGACAATCCTCTATAAACTGACATCTAGATTAAATAATGGCTCTTCTGAGTGAATAAACCCTTCTTCCCATTTTCCCAGTGACAGTGAAGGGCCATCAGTCTATGCCCGTGTAAATGTCTTTTTAAGTCGGGTGAAACAGGTAATGTTTAAATGGAACATTATGAATTACCACTAGAGGTGGGCACGAAACAGCAAACAGATGGTTCAGTTCATTCTGTTTCAAACACCCCCAGTTCGTTTTGTTTCATTTTGGATGAATTTTTAAAACAAAAATTCATACGAACCAAACCAAAATGAACTAGTTCGGCTTACCTGGACCACCACCACCACTGCTGGGGGACCGCTGCTACCATCACCACAAGGGACCACTGCCACCGCTGCTGGGGGGCCGCTGGTGACACCTGGGGCCACCACTGCTGCTGACATCGGGGGACGGATGCCAGCATCGCCGATGCCAGGGGGATGCCACCACCGCTGCCTCTGGGGGACCACCGACACAGTTGCCACTGCCACCAGGGGACTGCCACCGTTGCTGCCACCATTGCTGGGGGAAAGCCGTCGATGCTGCCACACTTTTTTATTTTTTATTTTTAAAATTTTTAATTTTTTTTAATTTTTAAAAGTCCCCAACACCAGGGCTTTCCCCCGCACAACTGAGAGGTGCTAGCTTCCACACACCCTGGTGTTATTTTTTAATTTTTTTCCCAGCTGCCCATGGGCTGGAGGGACTTTTTTATGTTTATTTTTAATTTTATTTTAAAATAAAAGTCCCTGATGTGGGGCTCACCCACCCCCCTTGGCCCGCTGGACAGGCTGGCTGGCTGCGACTGGACAAGGTAGGGGACATTTCATTTTCTTTTGATGGGTTGGTTCATTATTCATTTTGTTAGCTAACGAAATGAATAATGAATAACAAAATGAATTAAAAAGTCATTTCATGCCCATCTCTAATTACCACCAATGAGACCTGGGAATAAACACAGCAGAGATGGGCACAAAACACACAAAACTTTTCATTTCATTTGAAATGATTTTTTAAAAAAAATCATTTGGTTTTTTTGTTACATTTTTTGTTTTTTATTAATTTTGTTTGGTTGTTTGTTTTGACTAGTTAGGGCTCTGCTGGCCGATCAGCACTTTTTTTACAAGTGCTGATTGGCTGGTGCACGGGGGCCTGCTAGCTATTGGCATTTTTTTATAAGCGTTGATCAGCTCACGCGTGGGGCCCTGGCTGTGATTGGTGCTTTTTTTTTTTTAACAAGCGCCAATCTGCTGGTGTGTGGGCCCGCATGCCAGCTGATCAGCTTATTTTTATTATGTATTTATTATTTATTTTGACAAGCATAGAGATTGGCACTTGTCAAAATAAATAATTAAAATTACAAAACTAAGAAAAACGGAACAGAATGGAACAAAAATTTCCATTTCATTTTGTTTCAATTTTAAAAGGAACTTTGTTTTCCATTATGTTAGGAAACAAAACAAAAAATGAAAAATGAAATGATTTTTTTTGTTTTGTGCCCATCTCTGCACAGCATATATTTATTATTCAGAGATGAGGGATCTATTGTTTTAAACTGCTGACCTCAGAAACAATTGAAGTGAGAGTAGAGTCGATACACCTCAGAAATTAAAGCAAAGCTATGCATGCTGTTTATATACTTCCCCATTGCACTTAGAGCACTATCTGAGCAGTTTAGAAATAATTATGCAGGCTACACATTGCTCCAGGCCACAGCAAGCTGGTTACTCATTTTGCCGATGTTGGAAGGATGGAAGGCTGAGTGAACCTTGAGCCTGGTATCTGGAATTAAACCCCAGGCTTTCAGCACAGTTATTTATTTATGCATTTATTTTTGAGTATTTTTTACCCCACCTTTCTCCTTGGAAAAGGACCCAAGGTGGCTTACAGCATTATAAGGCAACATTAAAGCTATCAATTGATAACATAGTGCCAATGCAATCACACAAGTAGAGATGTAAAGACAAAGTTGTTAGTGGTTATAACACAAAGTTTGTGTAGCCATGTATGATAAATTCATAAAAAGGCACAGTAGGTAGTCTATCATTTAGGGAAAGCTTGCCTGAAGAGAAAGAAAGGTCTTTGTTTCTGGAAAGATAGCAGAGAAGCAGCAGTCCTGGCCTCCACTGGCTGCAGTACAGTACTTTAACTATTGTGCTACAAACCTCACTTGTGTTATGTCCTGAAACATGTTGGGAAACCAAAAGCCAGACAAAGACAGGAGCATGAAGTGTACTGGCATTCCACTGACTCCAATACATCAAGTTATACTGAGTCAAAGGATTAAGCTCACTGACTGGTTTCCATGGTTTCATATTAGGGCTCCCTCACCCCATCCCATACTGTAGATACCATAGAATGAGCATGAGATTTTCTGCATGGAAAGGACATGCTCAGAACATTGGGCTGGATTTGCTTCCTTCTCTCCATCCTGAAAAAGCAGAACTGCCAAGAAGAACCATAAAGGGAGATGCCTGTGAAGATTCTCAGTCATCCAGGTGAGTTTATCTGGAAGTTGAGTCATGGCAACTGGACTTCTTTTCTTGAGTGATTGAAACATTTTGCTGCTCAACTTAGCAGCTTTGCCAGTCGCTGATGAAGCTGCTCAAATGAGTAGTGAAATGTTTCAATCTCTTAAGAAAAGAAGTCCAGTTGCCATGACTCAACTTCCGGGCATAAAGGGGGAGCTTCTGACTTAGGGAACCTCTTCTCTTCACAAGTGGTGGTGCTGTTGAGCAAGGATAACAAGGTAGTGCCACCACATACAATCCCTGAGAACCAATTGAGAATTGCCTCCCCGTTTGCTGCAGTGGTGTAAAACTCCTGCTCCAGAGGATTTCCCAGCTCACCAAATTGGGTCTCTAGGACACCCAGTCCTTCCAGGAAGGAGAGGCCACCAGTGCCATTGGAAAGAGGGACATCCCAAGGAAGTGGATTTTGGGCTTTTCTATGCAAGAGATGCATTTCCTATAGGTTGGGGAGAATGACATTGGTGACTGCTCATACTTAGATTTAGAGCACTCCCTTTGATTTAAAAGATCCTTTCATCCATCCTGTCTGAAACATGTTCTGCTTATGTCCACATATTTGTATTGGAGAGTGTATGATCCCACATTTCAGATGAGAGCACACAGGCCAGGAAAGAGATGGATGACAAATCCTTAGTTTGTGCACATTCAGACATCCCACTTGAATTTTATGTCTAGTTAGAGAGCGTTATGCTCTTCCCTAAAGTATTTATTTATTTATTTATTTATTTATTTATTTATTTATTTATTTATTTATTTACTTATAACTTGCAAAGTGGGCAGGGGGGCAGTGTGAGAAGCAGCACAGTGGATTGCAGAGCACATTGGTGTGCATTGAGCAGCATATAGAACTAAACTATAGACCATCCTATTCTCTTAGCGAATGTACAGAAATGCCTTCTGTTTGTCTGCTGAGCAGGTTAGATTCCAATTGCTGTCACCAGGCCCTGAAGCACTCATAATCCTTCGTCTTCACACATGAAGATGATGGATGGGGAGCAAGCAGTGGTTTCCATTTGTCATCAGCAGAAGCCTCCTTGTGCAACACCCACCCCAATTATTAAATTTCCCCATCAGTGCCTGAAACAACTACAGTGGTACCTCTACTTACGAGTGGTTCTACTTGTGAGCAATTCAACTTAAGAGCAGAAAACCATTGGCATTTTAACTGCTGCCTTACAAGTTTTAGATGCTGTCTGCTCTAATTACAATTTTATTTTATTTTTTATTTTTTATTTAGATAAGGCTGCTCTACTTACGACTTGTTCTACTTACGAGCATGCATTAGGAATGAATTAAACTCATAAGTAGAGGTACCACTGTACATTCTTGGGTTTGGGAGACTCATATATGTTTCTTACACCCATTCACCACTATCTGGAAGGATCAAATGCCAAATTCATTTTCATTCCTCAATTCAGATGTACTCTTCCTAAAGAGAAGTTGGCTATGATTTAAACTGTAGGAGTTTACCTAAATCTGAAACCCACAACAAGGAGATTTCGGTGAGAGAGTGAGATGCCCAACTATTAATTCGGGAAAGAAAGTAAAACTAATTTTCTGCTCTAGGATCTTGTTTTGAACATGAGACTGTTTTCCAAAGCATGTGTATTTTTAGAATCTATAGACTTCACTGTTTCCCCCAGATGCGCTGATACCCCCACTTCTTATTCTCTGTGATTCCCTTTATGCTCCATTTCTGTCTGCAGAGGGACACTGGGTTGAGTATTAGAAGTGGCTTATCTCTAGTTTGCTCTGAAAGTTACAGTAAAAAAACCCCCCACAAAAGCTCTGTATACTAGGCATCTACCAATATGCTGCAAATGGAAGCTTAATGATGTCAGTCCATAGAAGCAGCCGCAGATACCATACTGAGAGACAGGTGCTTCTGTGATGGGGTAGCGAAGAGCACATTGGCTTGGACTGGGGATGTTTATATTATAAGGATTCATTATGAGGCACAATTTTCCCAGTTCTGAAATTCACACTTAGGCAACAGTGCAGAATAAACCACACGGACATTTGAAAGTCAGTAAGGGGCAATTTTTAATTAGCTTCAGTAATGACATATTCTACCACACTATTATTATCTGAGTACTTGCTGTAACAAATCTTTTACAGTCAGATGCTTTAGTGAATGATGCAGTAACATTATTATTCCTCTGAGGTATGATTTACTTGCCATTTATTGCTGTACACTTTTATTTTGGCATTTGAGTTGCAACTCACAGCTATGGTTTAGTATATATAAAAGAAGTGAAAACCTTGGAGCTGTGGAAATGCCTAATTCAATAAACCAGAGTGTGTATTATGTAGTATGAGATTTAATAATGAAGTTAGGACCAACCAAACCATGTTCATACATATCAGTTCTTCTAAATAAACAAACACATACATTTTGAAATTATAAAATGGGACACGTATCCAATAAGGGTCCCGAAATCTGAAAGGCAAGGAAAGAGGAGAGGAAGAAATAGTATCAGTTCAATCAAAATGCTGACTTTTATTTTCATTTGGGTCCTTTTTGCTTGCATTTTACAGCCTGTGACATAGAGCAATATTGGTCAAGACTTATTGCTCACAGATGAACTATGAACAGAATGCTGGAAGGGGGCATTTGAAGTCACAGTAACTATATGTCACATTCTGCTCTATTAAATTACTCAAGGCCTGTGAGGTTATTGGTGTTCGCTTTCATTATGCTACCTTCTGTTCTGCTTTAAGGCAGAACTGTTCCAGATAGTGCTCTGGAGCTTGGAGGCTCACTCCAAAGCACAGAAACATCGGCAAGACACCTGAGTCTGCAGTCTGCACACACTGCAGTAGACACTGAAATGGAAGTGCCTGACGATCTGAAGTCATTATCACCAGCATCAGACTGCCCCAAATTGGATGTTGGGAGCTTTTTCTGTGACATTTAGAAGCAGCAGACACCCCCCCCACACACACACACATCCAAACGGAGAGGCAATGAAAGTGATTTGTGCAATGACAGACAAAAGAAGTATAGCAGAGCTTCTACCCATCACCATGAGAGAAGACTGTTGGAACATGAATGCCGCAGAACCTCCAGAATTTATTTTGTTTTTCTTTTGGCTGATTTCCATTTGGCTGGGCAGGAGATGTCACCAAGTGAACACATGCTACATATAATAAGAACCCCAACCTGCAAGGAAATGAGGAGTGTCATTAGGATATATTGACAAAATGAGGCAGTGTCTAGAAACAGGCAAAAGGCTGCGGCACTTCGTTCTCACATTAGAAGTAGCCGGGGAAATGGCAACATCTTAATATGGAACTGAAAAGAAGGCAATGCTGATGCCCGCTAAAGCTGTTTAGGAAAGGCATTGCAGAACCGGGCCACCACCACTGGAAAGCTTTCTGCCATGTTTCTACATTGCCCATTTCTGGGTCCCAGGAGAAGAGCATCAACAAACCATCTCAGAACATAGACAGGCAAGGATATCGGAGCAATCCCTCAAGTATTTGACTCTCAAGCTGCTTAGGGCTTTGAAGTTATGTGCTGGCCCCTCTAATTGGGCCCAGAGGTGAACAGGCAGCCAGGGCAGGTGTTTTAAGATTCATGTGATGTGAATGAACCTGACCATAGTACCAGTATAACTTCTTCTAGAAGGAAAACAGCACATCTTTTGCTTGGCCAAATATAGATCAGAGGACTGCTTATGGTTAGTGCCTCTCCCCTCAAAAGCTGGCATAATTGCTTAGCATGTATATTGGATTTTGAGGGCTAAAACAATCTCATTTAAAACATGAACAGCTCAGCCTCCACCGAATATTGGTAACTAGAGATGGGCACGACTTAGCAGTATTCCCGTTTCCGTTTCCGTTACTCGTTTCCGTTACTCTACGGAAACGGTAACGGGAATTACTCCGCCAGACTTCAAGCTCGAACCAACGAATGAACAATTTTGGTCTGATGCCACGTGGCACAGAAAAAAAGTTTTTAAAAGTAAAAAAAAACCGGTTCCCGCCCGAAAAGCAGGCGGAAAAATACCTGCCGTGCCTCAGGGCACCTACCAGAGGGGTTGTTTCTGGAGGTCCCCGGCCTCCCCCCCATCCCCTGTCCTGGGCTGCTCTGGTGGGACTCGCCGCAGGCTCGCAGCCAGCAAAAAGCCCAGTCTCGCTGGCCGCCGGCCGCCGCAATTAAAGCGCAAGCAAGCGGCACAGACGGCACAGGAAAAAACTTTTAAACTCTCCCCCCACGCAATCCCGGGCCAAAAAAGAAGGCGGAAAAATGCCTGCTTGACTAAGGGCGCAGGGCACCTACCGGAGGGGTGGTTTCTGGAGGGGGGGTCCCGCCTCCACCCCGTCCTGGGCAGCCGGACTCGAGTCGCCATGCCATGCGGTGTGGGCGGGGTATCCAAAATGGGGCGGCAAACGCAATATTGTTTTTGAAATCGTGGTCCAAAAACACACAAGCACAACAGAAACACGCGAAAATTTATAAACTGCCAGATTTTTCACAGTAGCAGTGGGTTTTTTCTTGCAACAAAATGTCTCTCATCTCCTCCTCTGTCCTCCATTGATTTTATTTTATTTTATTTTATTTACACCTGCGCAATGATGGGCTGGCCAAGTGGCCAGCCATGTGGGAGTGGACGACCATGCAAATTTTTGGAGCCATCCCACCAATCGCATGGCCACTTGGCCATGGAGACTTCTGGGATGTGCCAAAAAGCCCCCTAAAACCTGCCCTAGCCCCCTAACCCTAACCCTAACCCTTGACTCAGTACCCATACGTCACAGACTGTCTTCTTAGTGGGTCAGAGAGGCACCCAGAGGTGCAACCCACTAGCCCACCGTAACCTTACCCGTCACTAGCCTAACCCTAGCCCTAACCCTAACCCACCTTAACCCAAACCAGATGTACTTGCATTGCACTACACGCAAGTACAATTCCCTTCTGTGTGAGACATGGTGGTGCAAGAGCCTTAGTTAGGCATCTCACTATGTCTCTGGGTTCAGTGCCATCCACTAGTCTTCATAGTCACTGTCTGCACATTCTGTTATGCAATATCCATATGGCTATTGCATAGCATTTTGCAGCAGCAGCAGGTGAGGAGGGGAGACCCCCATGTTGAGGGGTCTCTTGGAGCCTGCTTCCCCTTCCTAGTGGGTGAGGATAGGAGGCACCCACGGGTGCCTCCAGGAGCCCACTTTCCCTTTATAGCGGACCAGAGGAGGCACCCACCCCACAGAGGTGCCTCCAGGAGCCCGCTCCCCCCAAAAAAACCATTACTAACGAAAACGAAAAAACGAAAAAACGAAAAAATGAAAAAACGAACCGACTAATTTTTGCGAATTTTCACGAAAAACGGAGACGACCCGAAACAGAACCGGCCCGACTAACGACAACTCGAAAATTTTTTCTCTATTGGTAACATTTATCTCCATTTTGGGGTGGGATTTTTTTTTGCACATCTCATTGAAATAAAACATATCAAACAACTTCTCAATCATTTCCTGTAACTAGTCCATGCTAATGCCATTAGCTATATTGTACTCCGAAAAAAACACCTTCAAAGATTAATGGCATATTAACACATTCTGAAAAGGCTGTCAGTCTGTGGAATCAGAAGGAATCAATATAACCAGGAGCTTGTCCTCACATCAGTAATCTTTGCCTCTATTTGTTATATAAATGATTAGCCTTGGTGATTGCTGTTATGGTGATGTGATTCAAAGAACAATTTCCACTCTTTTAACCTGATGGGTATTTTTAAGGCATTTCTCTTTTCTGACACTGTTCTCAGAAACTGCCCATGTATCTCTACTAAGTACTTCACCACATTAGCAGGAAATGTGTCTTTCCTTTTTCCAGCATTGAATGGCAAGGTCATACTATCTGAATGCATATAACGTATTCATACCTGAATCAAAAAGAATGCCCCTAAAAGCCAGGCTGGTCTATGGATTCTCTTATTTTGCACTTATTCATGGACATGTTGCTCTTCTTTTTTATATAACATTTCAGATTACTTTCAGAAAACAGTAATGGGAAAAAAGCTTCTTTTAAATGTGTATTTCAAACAACTGAATAAACGTCTACAGTCTGCTTGTATTTGTGTCCAGACTTTTATTTACTTCTTTATTAATGAAGTTATATAAGTCACCCTTCAGCTCAAGAATGGCCCTGAAGATTATCTAGAAGCTTCAAACCAATATCACACGTAGGACTAAATCCATTTTTTGTTACAGCTAGATTAGATTTATTGAAATTAGAGCTCTGTTAATGTTGAGTAATTTATTTTAATGTTGATTTAACAGTCCCATTCATTTATTCTGCTTTATTCTGGATTTATCCCATCAATTTAAAACAGGTCAAACCGTCTTTTAAAACAATGTCTAGAATTAAATTTTGTTAAAACTGTTCAAAAGCCACTTGAAGAACAAACAGTAACAAGAGGAAGGAAGGAAGGAAGGAAGGAAGGTGGGGCAGGGGGAGGAAACAAGGCCAGAATCAATCTAACTTCCCTGGGGAAGGAGTTTCACAGCCAGACTTCCACCAGGAAAAACCTTCCTACCTTGTCATTTTTTCTTCAAAGCAAAAAATCCAACAGGGCTACCAAGAGAGATCTTAAACTACAGCTAGATTTATACAGGTTATGAACCAGTTATTCTAGTTCCCAAATCTTTATAGCAGGGCAGGCAAGCTTCTTCAGACTCTCCTCTGCAAGCCCTACAGATCTGGTGAAGACTGGATTTCTTATGTCTGTGTTAGACACACACAAAGAGACTCCCCAGGAAAGTTCCCCCAGGAACCTAGAAGTCCCCAAGTCACATACAGTAGAAGCTTTCTATGACTCTCCTCTACAAACCATATTTGGTGAAGATTAGATTTCTCCAAGACAGCTTCTAAAGAACACTTTTGGAGGTGGGGGTACCCACCACAACACAACAAATATGTTTTTGACAGTATAACCAGTCCTAATGGCTAAAACTTCTGTCATGGTCCTCAGGAATCTTTTGACAGAAACACACATTGTAGATTTGCCCCCCCCCCACTTGGAATGACGAGGCGAGGCAGTTTGTTGGGGTAAACTGGGCCACACTTTATTAACAACAACATTATAACAATAACTGGAGGGGCCAAGAATTTCCTCATTTTGTCGGAACCTCGGGGTCTCCCGGGACCCCTCCGACCGGCAGCCTTAGGCGAGCCATAAACCCCCAGGTGGTGCCGTCCTAGGACGGCACGGCCCAGGCCGGTTAATTTGGTTTCTTCCTCCCTGCCTGCTATTCTCAAACCTGGGTAATTCCCAGCGCAGGGAGGCGCTTGCCTTCCCCCACCACAGCCCCGTGACCTCCCGGCCCGCCGTGCTGCGGTGAAGGGGCGTTTACCTTTAACTTGCGAATGTTATGCTCCCTGCTGCCCTCCATGCTTTTAGCCGCCACGGCCGGAGGCCTAGCCTTGCTATGGCCCCGGCCCCCCACCAGCAGCCAATTCTTCAGCCAGGCCCCTCCTCAAGTCTCGCAGGAACAATGCCATGCCCACGTCCGACAGGTGTACCCCGTCCGGCCTATACAGCTCCGTCCTGCGAACATCGAACTCCGGGTGGCCCAGCACCGCCCCAAACTCCCTGCAGACCGCCTACAAACCTCCTGATTCACACCCTTCCTGGAGCGGTTGATCTTTCGGGGGTCACAGTCCGCCCTCCACACTTGCCGTGGTATCAATGTTGACCACAAAATTCTGCATGCGGGGAACCTGGCACGCCAATCCTCCAGGTCCCTCAAAATTTCCCATATCAACGACTTGCCTGTCTGGGTAGTCAGGTCATTTCCCCCCAAATGAATCATTAAGAAATCCGGTGGCACGCCCCGGGCCGCCATAATGGCCGTCCCTAGGAACTCCCGCCACTTCATCCCTCGTTTCCCCCACCATTCGATTACGGCACGACTACCCAGCCCCAAATTTGGTCCCCAGCAGGATCTGCGGGCGTACTTCTCCGCCCAGTATACGTAACTGTGCCCCACAAAAACAACCCTCGCCCGGTGGGTGCCGCCCTCTGCTCCTGGGAAGACAAAAATAACACATTAACAGCCAATCATACTGGTCCGGACCTGGAGGGATAACAAAACAGTTTAAATCGGCGGCAACGGCCGCACATACCTCTTATAACAGGGCGAGGCCCACCTCCCCAGCCGGCAGATAGCTGCCTCATCATATCCCACCGCCGCGGCCGTCGAAGCCGCCCCAATCCTGAACGAATGGGTGCCAAACCGCAACGCCCCCAGCCCCAAGGTCCCCAAGACCCTGTTGGTGAGGGTCGCGAACTGGAATTTCGTCAAGGGGCGCCCATCTCGATGAACAAAGGCATACTGACCGTCCACCCCTCGCAGTGCCAGATATTCCCTCATGGCAGCCACCAGGCAAATCCCCCTTATGGAGCACGGGCCCAGCCTCAATTCTGTGCCTTTTCCCCTCTGGTCCGTCTTGGACCTCCTGATCCTCACCACTAAGGTCTCTCCAGTCAGCCGGATATCGGCCAGGCCCAGAGCCGTGCAGGACAAATCTCTCCCACTCGCCGCCACGAGCTCGCTGACGCGCAGGGCGCCAAAGAAGGCCAGCAACGAGGCCGCCCGAAACAGGGATGCCTCGTAGCCATCCCTGCACATCTCTGGCCAACTGGCGCTCATGCGCTCCAGCAGCCGTGGCGAGAGCGGGAAGCGGGTGTCCGGGACCCTCCCCCTCATCCTGGACCAGCCGGCCACCATGCCCTGCACCCAAAAGTCCCTCGTCGTTTCGGTGTATCCCTTCAGCCTAGAGAAGAATGCCAGGGCAGCTAGCTTCCCCTGCAGGGACCCGGGCGCTAGACCCTTACGGTGCAAATATACCAGGAACCTTTGCAAGTGCTCCACAGGCAGCGGCCAGTGCTGGGCAAGGCCTTGTTCCTCCCGGAAGGCTGAAAACTCCCCCATCACCGCCGAGTACCCCCTCTGTGTTCTTGGGGCGACAGAGCCTCGTAGGGCTCCGTCGGCCTCGGCGCGCCAGCCTGCCATACCTCCAACGGGATCTCCACAGGGGCCTGGGCCGCTTCTGGGGCGAGGGCCCGGAAACGCTCTGCCTGTTGGCGGGACAAAGCATCGGCGATCTCATTCTCCACCCCCGGCACATGACGAGCGTGCACCACTATGTTAAACTGCAGCACCCACAGCACAAAAGCCCGCACCAGTGGCATCACCCGGGGGGAACGAGATGTCAGGTTGTTGATGACATACACCACCGCCTGGTTGTCACACCAAAAGTGCACTACCGCATTGGCCCAAGCCTCCGACCAGATGTAAAGGGCCGCCCAGATGGGAAATAATTCCAAAAAGGTGAGATCACGGGTCACGCCCTCTTCCCGCCAACCTTGGGGCCAGATCCCATTGCACCACTCGCCCCTCCAGTAGATGCCAAACCCCAGGGTCCCCGCCGCATCGGTGTGGACCTGGAACCGGGCACCCAACCGGAGCTCGTCCCTCCAAAGGGAGACCCCATTAAAACCCTGCAGGAAGTGGCCCCATACCGCTAAGTCCTCCCGCATATCCCCCATCACCCTGGTCCCATGGGTGGGCTTCCGCAGCCCACACATAGCGGCGCAGAGGCGGTGCAAAAAGGCTCTGCCCGGGGCCACCACTTTGCATGCAAAGTTAAGGTGCCCCACCAGTTCCTGTAGCTCCCGCAGGGAAAGTTTCCTGCGCTGTAGGGCGTGGTCCACCCTGTCCCGTAGGGCCTGAAGCTTATCTTGGGGCAACCTGCAAGCCTGCTCCCTGGTATCGATCTCGATCCCGAGAAAGGTAAGCACCTCACTGGGCCCCTCCGTCTTCTCCTCCGCAAGCGGTAGGCCGAGCTCGCCCGCCAAAGCCCGGAAGCTGTCCAGCAGGCCCCGACACCTGCCTGTGCCGGCTGGGCCACAGAACAGGTAATCATCTAAATAGTGGGCTGTGCTGTCCCAGCCCGTCTTGTGGCGGAGCCGCCACTCGACAAATGAACTGAAGGCCTCGAAGATGGCGCAAGAAACGGAGCATCCAAACGGCAGGGCCCGGTCTACATAAAACTGGCCCCGGAACCGAAACCCCAGCAGTTCAAAATCGGCGGGGTGGACGGGGAGGAGGCGAAAGGCCGACTTAATGTCGCATTTCGCCATCTCCGCCGCCGGGCCGCAGGCGCGCACCATGCGCACCGCGGTGTCGAAGGACGTGTACCTGACTGAACACAATTCAGGTGGTATGCCGTCATTGACGGACGCGCCTGACGGGTGCGATAGGTGGTGGATCAGGCGAAACTCACCCGGGGCTTTCTTAGGCACCAAGCCGATCGGCGACACCCTTAGGTTGGGCAGCGGTGGGGTCCGGAAAGGACCCACCACTCGGCCCTCCCTAACTTCCTTACCGATCTTCTCTTCCGCCACCCCCTCTGCCATTTCCAGGGACTTCAAATTCTCGGCCAACCGGGGGACGCGGTCCCCACTGAACGGAATACGAAAACCCAACTCGAACCCCTTAACTAAGAACTCTGCGGCAGCCCTGTCCGGGTACTCCGCCGCCCAACTCCTCAAAACATCCAGCCTAATTGGGCTGGGTCCCAGTTGCAGGCGGTCCGTCGGGCCCACCCGGCTTCTTAGGCCCTCCTCTGTCCCGGTTTCTACCCTGCAGTGGGCGTGCCTTGCCGCAAGTAGTGGCCGGGTGTGACACTGCACAGACGGAGCACTCGTGCCTAAAACGGCAATTCTTCCTATTGCAGACCCCTTGCTGATTATATTCCCAACACACCAGCCGGACTTGAACCGGCTGGCCCGCTGCGCGGGCGTTGCCGTTGGCTGGGGCCTTCCTAATAGTGTGTCCACTATCGTATCTGTCTCCCATGGGCTTATTTGGGGTCATAAACTGCAGCCAGAGCGGGGGGAGAGGCTCGTCCCATCTGACAAACGGGTCGAGGGCCGCCCTACGGCGGAACTCCTCATCGTAAAGCAGCCAGCAGTGTCCCGGGTAATCCACAAAGGCCCTGTATATGATGTCAAGGTACTTCAGCAGGGCCTGCGCCCTCCAAGGGTGAGCTTGCAACGTGAGGGACATAAAGATCAAGTATGCTGGCAACCACGCTGCCCAGGAGCGTTCCGGCCTCTTTTTGAGCCTGCGCTCCTTATCCACCGGGTCCTCTTTATCCATCTCCTTAATGTCCAGCTCCCTGTTGAGCAAGCTAAAAATATCCACATAGTCCCCCCTCCAGATCTTCTCCCTCGTAGCCTGCGTTAAATGGTGTCCAAATGGGGAAGCGTAGTCCCCATAAGGCATGGCAGCAGCCGCCACCCCCGGATAACCCGGAGCGGTGGGCGCGCCCATCCAAGGGGCCCACCCCCCTGCCATGTGACCCGCCCCCGACCAGCAAGGTGCGGGGCTGGGCGGCCAGTGCGACGAGGCCCCCGGGTAGCCAGTGTGGCCCATCCCAAGTCCCCCCATTGCGGATGTAGGCTGGCCTGGCTTCGGCCCCATGGACGGGGGCGACGCCCCAGGTGCCCAGGGTGGGAGCGGGCCCCACGCCGGGAGCGCCTGAGGTGGGCACTGGGCGGGCCAGTTGCCTGCCGCTCCGTGTGTGGGCGTCGCCGCCCCGGCCAGGGCAATGCCCGCTGACCAGGGCCATGTTGTAATGGGCGCTTGTTCGGGCACGCACGCCAACTCACTGGGGGCTGCTGTCTCCGCCGTCATCAGATGAGCTTGGGCTCCCTCTGTTCCGGTCCTCTCCATGTCCTTGTCGTCATCCGAGTCGATCGGTCCCGTGCGTGGCCGCTTCGCCGGATCTGGCGGCGGCCCGACGAGGCCGACGTTCCAGGCATTGCATCCAGCTGCTCCAACGCTGCAAAGCGAGCCGACATGTCAGCGATCTTTTCTTTTAGCTGTGCCCGCTTGCGTGCCTTGGCCGGCCTAGTGCCAGCCCTAGGGGCATGCTGTGTCTGGGGAACCGGCCTATCCACCCCCTTGGAGGCCTCCAAGGCCTTAAGGCGTGCCTCCATCTGTTGCCATATGGGCCAACGTTCCTCATCAGAGGCTTCAGGTGAGCCGGGCCCTGGTTGCAGGGCCGGGCGGGGGGCGGGCTGTTTGCCCTTCCCCCCGCTCTTGCCCCTCTTCGGCGCCATGGCCTGCCTGAATGCTGTTCAGGCCGCCGCCCCCCTCCCCTGCCCCCAACCCCGGCAAGGAGAGTGCCAGGAAACGCAGCAGGCCCTGCCGGCCGCAGGAAGGCTGAGGGAGAAGGAGGGAGCCCTATAGGCGCAGCCTCCCAGCCCAAGCCCCTATGCAAAGGGAACCCTGAGGATTCAAGCTACCGAACCCAAGGTCCGGGCTGTTACAGTAACCCCCTATGCCGGCCCCCCAACCCACGGCTGCTGGGGGATTCTCAGGGGGAAGGTAAGGGCACGGTGTCAGCAAGGGCGTGGGGGAGGGTCGCAGGCCAGGACTGCTCGGTGAGTGAGGCGGGGAGGAGGGGGGGTGACCACGATGAGCTGCACAGGCCGCGCCCACCGGCGCGATAGGCCCCAGGCCGCGGTCGCAGTCCTACCCCCACCCAAAGGAGCACCACCCGGCCCCCAACAGGCCCCGACCCCTGTCAGTCCGTCGTTGAGGCCGGCTCGGCCTGCGCCGGCTGCAGCCGCCTCGCTGCGCCGCACGGCCGCACCACCCCCGCTCAATCCCAGGCCCCCCTCACTCAAGGGGGGGAGGGCCGACGCCGCTCCCCCCAATCCGCCGCCCGGCCCCTGCCGGGGCCCGGTCTCTGTCCTGCAGCCACCGCGCCGCCGCGCCGAGCCGCCGGGCCACCGGATCGATCGATCGCCGAGGCCAGGGCACTGCTGCCGCCGCGGCGGCCGACCGTCCGCCGATCCGCACGGCCGCCCGATCTCCTCCCGCCTCGGCACCACCGACGGGCCTGCAAGCCGAGACCGGGCCCACCGGCCCGCGACGGGGAGGCCGCTGTCGGTCACTCCAAAATGGCGCCCGCCACGTGGCTCGGCCGAGCCCAAAATGGCGGCGCTGAGCAGCGTTCGGCCGGAGATGCTCCTCCGAACGCTGCTCCGTTCGAACTGGAAGCTGGGGGGGGGGGAGCCACCCTTTATAGGGCGCTCCTCCCCCCGCCCATGCAGGATCTAAGGTCCTGCCTCGCCTCCTTGCCCTCCTCGGGCGGGGCAAATCGGCTCCGCGGGTGGACGAGCCGCCCGCGGAGCTAGCAATCTGGCAAAACCAAAATCATCATCATCATCATCATCATCATCATCATCATCATCATCATCATCATCATCATCATCATCATCATCATCATCAGCAGCAGCAGCAGCAGCAGCAGCAGCAGCAGCAGAAAGAAAGAAAGAAAGAAAGAAAGAAAGAAAGAAAGAAAGAAAGAAAGAAAGAAAGAAAGAAAGAAAGAATTTTTGTAGCATCTTAAACACTGTGATGTTTTTAATGTGAGCTTTTGGGGACACACCCATATCCTTCACTTGTCCACAAAAGCTCACATTAAAACACAGCAGGTTTTGATCTTCTTCATTTTTAATATTTTTTCATTTGTTTCTCCCTGATAAGCTGTCACAGAATAATATGGTTACTTCTTCCAAGACATTATAGATAGTCACTAAAACAAAGCAAGGTAATGCACAAACAGTGAGTTACAAAAAGCTCCTGTTGCACATTCAAAAGCATTTTAGCTGTTAGGGAGCTCCTTTCATCTGTATATCTGTTCTGCCCTCAGTCTCTGTAGAATCCCAGTAGATCAATACTCTTTAAAAAAAATGGAACTGCAGGTAGCTGATGGCTAGCACAAAACAAACATTGCCCAACAGGTACTGTACGTTACAGCTGCCTTCCCATGGCCAAGCACTCAAGCAAGGATTTCATTTCATTTTATTTTGACAGAAAATTACTCAAAAATATTGGGATAGGAAAGATTTCAGTAGTGTTTCCATATTCTGACCTGGCCACGAGCAGAAAGCCAACAAACCCACCATTTTAAAAGACACATTATTATTCTGATGAATCATATGACATGGCCTTCAGATGACATATGTGATGCTATCTTTTTAAAAGAACCAACTGGTGAGCCATGCCACACATAGCATGATGTAACTGTTGATTAATAGTTGTTTTATTCCACAATTAAGTCCTGATCCATTCCAAAGGATGAGTGTTGAGATTGCTTTCAAAAGCAACTCAACAGAAGGGCTGCTCTGATCCCCATTCATTGGGGAAAAGGCACATTTGCCATCCCAGTCCCGGACTTTGGGTGCGAAAACTTCGCGCCCATCCGGGACTTCTTGCCCGGGGATGGGAGTCTATAAGTAGGATTCCACCCCCTCCAAAACCCATCTGTTGGCAAGATCCTCGGGCCCCCTCCCCCCCCTTTGGTCGGAGACTGAGATTAGCTGGTTGCCTTCTGGGGCTGGATGGGAATTTTTGGTGGCTACTCTGATTGGCCGGGAGTAGCCACGCTTTTTTGCCCATCCCATTCTCCTCACCTTGGGGATGGGCTTCTTCCCTGTTGGTCACTAACTTGGCGGGTAGTGCAACTGGTAACCGAATTCAGGTAAAGCTCTTATTAGGCAGCCCATTCGGGGATATACAGCCCTCAAATTCAATCTATCACAATTGGCTATGTCATCAGACAATGATTGTTGGAATATGAATTGAGGCATCTTGAGGGCTGTGCCGGGCTTCCAGATTCACCCATCCTATAGCGATGACCAACAGGTGGGCGGCTGCTCAGCTGGGCAAATTTACCTGTATATCGAGCTTGTTGGCTGAAGTATTGCATCCCATCTCGTTACCAGTTTGCACTACGGCTCAGGTCCCCTTCACACGTCCTGACTAACCCAGTTAATGAGTTGATATGTTATAAATAAAGTTGTGGCCCGTTATACCCAAAGGCTGAAGTTGTCTCACCTTGGGGGCAAAGATCATGCTCATTGAGAAATACCTGACTGGCAAACACAATGTGTGTATCCACTAGAAGCTATTGAGGTTGTGATTAGAGATGGGCACGACTAAAAAAAAAATGGTGTTTCATTTGTCGTTTAGGGGGTCCGTTTCGGTTCGTTTTCATTTTTTGTGATTTTTTTGCAAAAAATTTGTTTTCGTTTCATTACGTAATGAAATGAAAAAACAAAAACAAAAACAAAAAATTGCTGTTTCGTTAGCATTCATTACAGTATTTGCCGCAACGAAAACGAAACGCACGACAAAATTTCTGTTGTTTCGTTTTGTTTCGTTTCATTTTGGAGACAAAATTCGTTTTTCGTTTCGTTACGCAATGAAACAAAAAAACGAAAACGAAAATGAAAAATTGCTCGTTTCGTGCCCATCTCTAATTGTGATTCTGAAATATGTAGCGATAGCCTGTGTCAAAATGGGCATCTTGTATGGGATTAGGTGGCAGGCAGAGAGGAGGCCAGCAACTCTGAAGATGGAATTCCGACATCTCCAGTGGAGACAAAACAGGAGGAGGAAAGCCTGTTGATATTGCCAGTTACAGATGGCCGCAAGTCAGTCACAAACCATGATTACGGCAGCAAATGGATGGGTTTATCTCAATGATATGAGAGAGGATGCAGAATTTCTGAGTAATTAGGGCTGCCGTTACTGTGAGACGAACACATATTGAGACAGGAGACTGTGCCTGCATTTCAATAGATACAAACAAGCAGTCTGCAAGTTAACAACAAAGCCAGAGAAGGGAGGGGACTGTTTCCCCCCTCAATCTCCTGAGTAAATGATAGGTAGCTTTTAGCAAGTAAAGGGAAAATGCAGAATACTTTTTTAAAATTAAAAGAACAAAAGGGCAAAAAAGAAGAAGCAAAAATAAAAGTTGGGAAATGATGAAATGCCATGTTCATGACTAGATCTTCTCTTTAAATACATTACTAGCAGCTAATCCTTTGCAGCTCTTACACTGGCAGATTTCTAAGGAAAGGCAATAGGCATTTAGTTCAATGGATTTGAGGATTCAGCTGACAGAAACAAAAGATGCCATGCTGAGATGTATGAGAAAACTGCAGATTTATGTCGCTGCATCAAGCAGGGTGAAGTTCAGGGATACCATGCCAAGTCGAATGAGAGTTTATTTCGTTCAGGAGGGCATACGTGGCTCGGGCTGGGTGAAAGCATCTGGTCTTTTTGGAAATCTATGTTGATCATTATTTGAAGCTTAGAAAAGACTCTTCAGAATGTACTACAGCTGGCACTGTCAACCAGCCAGAACTATCCAGAGTAAAACAATACTATGGCTGGCAACCAGTCGTTTTCTTTTTCTTCCAAGGTTCACTTGTGGGCCACTGCAGTTTACTAATTTTCAGCCATTACACCCCAGATATTCTCTTAGATTTGCCCTAAACAGTTTTCTTCTGTTCTTGGAGATTTTATTCTGATAGACATGTGCATCACTGTACCCATTCAATGGCCAAAATCTTTTTGCATAGACCTTGGGAGCTATATACCTCAAAGTGTTGAGAGTGGGTGGATTTTTTAGCCAAATGTTAGGAGACAAATTGCCTCTAGTTATAAAAATGACAGACATTATCACCTGCATACTGAGCCATTATGCAATAAACAATGTCCATTGTGATGTCTTAGTTTAAAGCAACTTGTTTCCAAGATGTGCAACCTTGAGAACCACAGAACCTAGTGCCTTAAATTTGCCCCATAGTAAGTTTTCTTGTCAGACTCTTGTTGATGGCCAATGTGAATGTTAAAGATCTTCTTAAAAAAGAAATGTCGTGACCTGATGCCAAGACAAGACAGAAGGGACCAACCCTCCCACAATGTGGGAACACTCACAGGGAAGGCCCTCTTTCCCATTTCCACTTACATGTGCCTGTGGAGACCAAGTGACTGAATGAAGGGTCTCCCTTGAAGATCTTAGGCACTGAAAATGCTCAGACAGGGAGATACAGCCTTTTAGGTAGCCATTGAGGGCACAATAGCGCATACGAAGCGCTTCAAATTGGACTTGAAAAAGGACTGATAGTCAATGAAGCTATTCTAACAGCAGAGTGACATGCCCCCATAATTGGCTGCAGCATCTCCTAGTGTGATGATAAGCCAAGAGAATTCCAGCACCGCCATGAGAGCGGCTTGGCTAGGTTGGGTAGAGTAACTTTGTGCAGTGGCATGGGCACTCTGTCCTGTCCCAGTCACCCTTCAGGTATATAGACACTCATACCAGGCATGGGCTACTCAGTAGTAAGGGGGATGGGATCACAGCATACTGCTGCAACTTTACTTTCCCATCCCCCAGGTCCGGCTTGTTGCTGCACAGAGAAGCCAGGTGAGCAGACCTTGGACCGATGGACTCTGCAACGTTCGTCTTTATAATGCTGTCTGGGTGAGTATGCTATTCCAGGATCAGTTCCTGGATAACTGCTTTCCCCTTCACTAATATGGTAACAATAGTTTTAACCTAGGGCAACACACCCCAGGTGTTGGAGTTTGGGGACAGTTTGGGGACCATCAACACCCCATTCCTATTTTCAGTTTATATAACTGCTCCTGGTTCTGCAGTTTTCTCCACCTTTAATGGTTCTAATATCTGTTCCCTGCTTCCTCTTGATTTTTTCATCCATTGGGACCATATTCCTCTGCCAGCATGAAGTGCTCCCAGCTAGATGAGCCCTAGGCAATAACTAAGCTAGGGAGACAAATCAGCAGTAACATCCTCCTCCCCTCTTTTACACTGATATCACCAGCAGCATTCCTGTCCCCCACAATAGGATAGCTGAAGAAAGTGTATCTGTACTGCCCACCTGCAACATTGGGGAAAAGATCTTTGTCCACCCAGCCTGAAATAAAGAGACCAGAAACGTTTTGGGATTCATAATGGACCACACTTTTATTAATGTTTTATCAGACTACTTCTCCTACTGTTGAGTCCTAAAAGGGGGACCTGAAAAGGTAAGTGGTGCTGAGGTATTTACCCATTATGCAATTAGGGTATTAACATGTGGGGTAGGGGCCTCCAGCAATAAAAGTTGTGGGCAGCTCTTCAACGAGCTTTATGCCAAGGGTCATAAATTACTATATACTGTCCTATCTATTTCTACACCTAATTTGGGATTTTAAGGTTGCTCTTGTACAAACCACCATTACCTACTGTTACCCTAAGGGGCTTTTTGCCACTTGCTCTTACTGCCATAGGAAGTGGGTCTACTTTTCCTGGTGGTCAGCTGACCCACTGGCTAGCTGCTGGCCAATCTGGCCAGGTGTGTCTCGATCAGACATGTAGACAAAGTAGCCCCTCCCAGTACAGACCTGGTTGGAGCCCCCTTGGCAGGTGAAAGTTCCCATGGAAAGAGCCAGCAACACAAGCAGGTTTATTTATTTACTTACTTATTTTTGCATTTGTATACCATTTCCCAAAGGAACTCTGGACGGTTCAAACAATAGGCTTAAAAACAGACAAATAAGAGGTTGCAGAGCAATTGCTCCTTTAGCCACAGTCCTTTCCCTGGTTGGTCTTTGCAGGTATTCCACCTTCTGGGGTCCCAATGAACATGCCTTTATCAAATATGCCATAAGCATTCAATTTACAAGCATGAAATTTTGGGTATAGATAACTGGCATGTGTGTGTACAGATATCTGCAGAAAGCAACACAGCATACAAATCTCACAGTGATTAGATTTTTAAAAGAAAAAAAGGGGGGTTCACTTTTATGTGAGATAGCCTGCCAGACTAGACTGATGCAGAGTTTCATCAGGCAGAAAACGCTGCTGTTTGATGAGACATGGCTTTCCTTTCTGCAAATATTTGCTGGGTCAGTTCTTTTCATAGAGGTACTGCATGCCACTTATTATGCCTTTCAGTCTGGCAGCTTCTTCCTGCCCTGATTATATGCTCAGTGCGGTTATCCATTCTGCCTGACTGGGTTTTATGGCATTTTTCCATTTAACCTCTTATTTTCATATTAGATGTTCAACACAACTGCTTATTTGGGATTATATTATTATTATTATTATTATTATTATTATTATTATTATTATTATTATTATTATTATTATTATTATTATTATTATTTCTTCTTCTTCTTCTCCTCCTCCTCCTCCTCCTCCTCCTCCTCCTCCTCCTCCTTCAACATCAGTATCCTTGTTGTAAGGTATGGAACAAGAGTTTGCCAAGAATCATCAAGCCTACTGACCACCATCTCTTTCTGATATCTCCCCTGGGAACAAATGTAGACTGCAAGTGACTCAGAGATTCTGGGTAAGAAGGTGTGGTTTTATTATTTTTTCCTGTTAGTCGTGGCCCAGGAAGAGAGGCGAAACTACTGGAAGAAAACAGCTAGTTGAACATAGGACATAGTTAGGGTAAAATTGACTTCCGGGATCATGGCCACACTTTTTCACAGAGTATGGACTCAGGATGCAGGCTGATCTGGATGCATAATAGTAAGATGAGAGCTCTTCTTGGATAAGTAAGAGGGAGACAGGGTACCTTATGAGGGTGAGTAATGGGAGAATGAATGCCACTGTTGGGGTTGGATTCAGACTTTCCTAGCCAGTAACTATGGGTAAGATTAGGACCTTTACCAAAGTAAATACCATATAAATGATGGCCTGCTCTTGAGTAAATAGCCATGTATAGCAGAAAAAAACCAAGGATAGACAGTAGGCACTAGTAAGACTGGATCCTCAATTAAGATAAGCAATGAATAGAGATGGGCACGACTCAAAAATTGTGTTTCGTTTTGCGTTTGGTCGTTTGGGGGTCCGTTTCGGTTTGTTTTCATTGTTCGTTTTGTTTTTGAAAATTTTTTCGTTTCGTTTTCATTTTGTAATGAAACAAAAAAATGAAAATGAAAAATTGCTGTTTCGTTAGCATTCTTTTCAGTTCAATGGATTTGCCGCAACAAAAACAAAAAACACGGCAAAATTGGTTGTTTCGTTTCCGTTTCCATTTTGGTTTTTGAAAATTTTTTGTTTTTGTTTTCGTTACGAAACAAAACGAAAAAACAAAAACGAAAACAAAAATTTCACTGAGTCGTGCCTATCTCTAACAATGAAAGGAGGAGGGCCACCTCCTTGGGGTGCAGGGACTTCCTGGAAGTTACTGTTTGGGGCATAATACAATGGCCTGAATCCTTTCCAGACAAGCATGTCTCCCAACATCTGGTTGCTGATGGTGAGTTGCCAAATTTCTTCCTCCTGGCCTGTAAGCTCCACTTTGGAGGTTGCTTCCAGTTGCTCCATAGGCTTCCTGGACCCAGCTCTCTCTCTCAGTTGCTCTGTCCACTTGGTCTTCTAGCACTTGGTCTTTCTCTGTCCCCCCAAGGCTGTAGTTAATCCCTACTCACAGGCAGCTCAGTCCTGGTGGGCAACACCATTCCCTTCTGCCACTCCTGTTCTTTCCTTTCACCCCTGCCACTCCAGTTTTCCTGTTCTCTTGGCTGCTCCCTTCTGCTCCTTCTCTTTCTTATTTGCCTTTTCTTCAGCATTTACTATACTTCTCTCCCCCAATGTGTATCCCCCTCCCCCTCCTCCTTATGTTGTCCAGCTCCCACACATTTCTGTTGTCCTTGAGTTGCCAGGCAACTGGCTGCCAGTACCTTGCTTTACATCAGCACTCAGCAGAGATAGGAGCCTTGGTCACATACAGAGGTCTTCCTCACAAGTTTACTGCTTATTCAAAAAAGAAAAGATAAACAATAAGGAAGCAGGACTCACATTATATCTGTATGTGCAGTTTGTGCACATCTGCTGATTTGCACCCCTGCAAGGAGATCTATGAGTTGGCACATGGAATGCTACCTTTATTCAGGTAAAGAGTAAGACTGAAGGACCGGGAGGGGGGGAGATCATGACATGATTGTGGGGGGACACAGCATGACATAACAGACCTTCAAGCCAGACCAAAGATTTAGATGATGCCCTCTTATAGCAAATTACTAAACATTCATACAGGACACACTGAGGGATTTCAACTACCCTGATATCAAGCTCTGCTCACAATATAGTATCAACAGTCCCCTCATTTGCCTTGCTGATAATTTCATTTTCATAAAGTCAGGAAATACAGTGGTACCTTGTATAAAGGAATTAATTCATTCCCAATGAAATTATGCTAAGCAAATTTTCCTTTATACAATTTTCCCCATAGGAATGCATTGAAAACAGAGTAATCCCCAACCACGACCATTTTTATGTTGTACGGATTTGCCCCATAGGTGATTCTGTTAAGCAAATTTCCCCGATCTCTGGAAATTTTTTATGTTGTACAGATTTTATGTTATAAAAACCATTTGTTATACAAGGGTCCACTGTAATAAAGAAATCAGCTATGCTGGATCTGATCCTTCCTTACGAACAGGAGGAAATGGTTAATAACATTAAAATAAGAGGAATCTCAGAGATAAATGACCATACCTTCTTGGGATTCAGAAAAGCTGGTTTCAATAAGATTAAGAGAATGCCAGCTCTGTAACTTAGAAGTCCTAGCACTGCTGATTTGGAAGACACATTTAGCAAACCATTACTTGCTAACAGCACTTCTTGCAAAAGAGGGCAATGTAGCCTTAAGCATCTTCACTCTCCTTTTTGCAGTTTTCTTCTAATATGGCTCTCCCTCCTTAGTCTTGCTTGAGTTCTCTCTCTTTCCCTTGTACTTGGTACTCTAAGGAGGCAGAAGGTGGGTTTATTTTCTTCTCTTTGAATGTGGTTATTTTGTTATTTAAATCCCCTGTGGTCCATTACTGTAACAATAGCAGTTCCTAACCTAGATGTGCCAGGTGAGAAAGCTTTTGAAGTTTTCTTTCAACCATCCAGAAGAAATGTTTGTGTGGAGGCGAGGGATAAATAAGACTTGTGGTCCAAAAGACAATTAAGCCATACCTATCAGACCTTGTTGTTACTGCATGTGAAAGGAGAACCACAGAGACACACTCTTTCTACATTATTCAGAACACAAGTACTTGGCACATCATTATTCAACTGTGCTTTTCATTAGGACGGAAATAATTCTCTTTCGTTTTGTGTGACTGCAAGGGAAGGATCCGGTTATAAATCTTTGTTGCATTTCCTTGTTAGAAAAGTGTAGCAAAATAGCCTTTCATGGTATTTTGATCTAGCTAAAAACACAACTCCAAAGTTTTCTGTTATTTCAATATATTAGCCAACAAGCCTATTCAAGCCACTGTCCAACTTACAAGCCTATTCAGACCAGGGTGATGTGCAATTAAGGTGAACTGTAAATTGGAAGCCTCACCACTAACTTTCCTCAGACTGATGAAGCCACTTGGATGAGCAGTGAAACATTTTGGTCTCTCAAGAAAAGAAGTCCAGTTGCCGTGGCTCAAATTCTAGATAACCTCACCTGGATGACTGAGAATCAATCTATTACCCTAAGTTCATTGGTGAGGGATTCATGGTTCATGAATTGCCATCCCTATCTCTAGTATATTTCTAGGCACAATTCAAATGGCTGGTTTTAACCTTTAAAGTCCTTTCTCTTCAGGAACACTTTTCTTTACTAATTGGCTGCTGTAGAGATTTTTTTTTAAAATGGAGTGTTGTGCCTTGTTGTTTTGAATCTATCTTTGGTGTTGATTTTGTTTACCATTTTTAGTGTGACTTTTTTATTCCTTTTAATATTTGTATACTATTAGCTTTTAAACATTGTTTTTTACTGATGTAAACAACCTTGGGGTCCTTACATGGAGAAAAGTGGGGTTAAACAAACAAACAAACAAACAAACAAATAAATAAATAAAATTTCATACAATTAGGGTCTTCTATACAGAACATACTTTATTATTTTCTTCTTTTCCAGTCTGAACATTTTCTTTTCTAAAACAAGATGTTCAAAAACAATATCTGGACTATGAACCACATGGCAAAAAAATCGTGCTTTTCTTATTTTTTGACTTGACATAGTCCTGGGATGCAGTTCTTAGTCCGCTAACCTTAATGCGAACTTGATGGAACATGCTGGGACATATTTGTAAGTCAACTCACAACTGCATTGCCCTCCCAGAGCCGAAATGAACGCACGAGACAACCGTATTGGGATACAGATAGGGCCAGGTTTAATGCAAACAATCAGCAACCAACGGTACAGCATGGCACATTATACGTCACCAGAAGGAGGGGGCTAGCGTAGTGCGGACATGAAACTCTTGTTGCAGGTTCGGGCGAGCCTCAGGACCCCTCCCCGTTAGAGGCAAGCCAATGTTAAATGGCTCCCCCTGGGGAGGAGGTCATGAAATTACTCCACTTGTATGGGGGTGCCATCACGTGACCTGTCCCCCACCCAGCGGTGGTATGCATTTCCTCTCCCCCGACCGCAGAAACCTCTTGGTCAGCCGCTTCCGGGTTTGGAGTTCGCTTGTAGATATGCTTACGTTCTCACCACCTGCTAACCAAATCCGCACTACCCGCCATGGCCGGTGCGAGCTTGCTACGCACCGAGCCCGCCCAACAAGCTGCTGACCTCAGCTTGCAGCCCCCTCCTTAAGTCACCAATGAAGATATCCAGGCCCTCGCCGTTGAGGTGTACGCCATCTTGCCGGAAAAGTGCCGCGTCCTTCAATCCAATGCCAGGGTGCCCAATCACCGCTCCACTGTTCAGTGCCAAGTAATGTGACACCTCCCGGTTCACACTCCGCCTGGCCCGATTCAGGCCCCCACATGCACCCCCGGGTGCCCAGGTCATCCTTGGGATAATTGTTGACCATATGATCTTCATGGCAGGGAAGGCGCTTCTCAACTGCTCTAGATCCTTGACAATTTCCAAAATGAGGGACTTGCCTGTCTGTTTCCCGATGTCGTTGCCCCCGGCGTGTACCACCAATATGTCGGGCGGCTTTCCTTCCGCCAGCCTGTAGGCTTCAGGGAGGATCTCCGCCCACCGCATCCCCCGCCTTCCGTGCCATTCAATGAGTGCTGATGCGCCCAGGCCCAGATGGGCTCCCCAAGGTGACCTGCTTGCATGCCTTGCCGCCCAAAATATAAAACTGTGTCCCAGGATCAATACCCTCAGCCTTCCCCCGCCATGTGTGCTGCCTGCAACGATAAAAAGGTATGTGGTTAAAGCATTACGACACCGGTAACTTGCGTATGTACGTTCTGTAGTGCTCTGACCTCCACTGTCTGATCTTTTTTATGCCCTCGGGGCTGTATCCTAGGGCTGCCGCCGTCGAGGCGGCGCCTATGCGGAAAGAGTGTGTAGCAAATAGAGATGGGCACGACTTGAAATTTTTTTTTTTCAAGTTGTCGTTAGTCGGGCCGGTCCCGTTTCGGGTCGTTTCCGGGTTTCGCGAAAATTCGCAAAAATTAGTCGGTTCGTTTTTTCGTTTTTTCGTTGTCATTAGTACTGGTTTTTTTTTGGGGGGGAGCGGGCTCCTGGAGGCACCTCTGTGGGGTGGGTGCCACCTCTGGCCCGCTATAAAGGGAAAGTGGGCTCCTGGAGGCACCCGTGGGTGCTTCCTATCCTCACCCACTAGGAAGGGGAAGCAGGCTCCAAGAGACCCCTCTACATGGGGGTCTCCCTTCCTCACCTGCTGCTGCTGCAAAATGCTATGCAATAGCCATATGGATATTGCATAACATAATGTGCAGACAGTGAGACCAGTGCGAGAGTGATAGAATCATGCCTTCCCTGCACAAGGCTCTCGCACCACCATGTCTCACACAGAAGGGAAGTGTACTTGCTGCGTGTAGTGCAATGCAAGCAAGTAGATCTGGCTTTAAGGTGGCTTAGTGCAAGAGCTAGGGTTAGGCTAGTGACGGGTAAGGTTACGGTGGGCTAGTGGGTTGCACCTCTGGGTGCCTCTCTGACCCACTAAGAAGACAGTCTGTGACGTATGGGTACAGAGTCAAGGGTTAGGGTTAGGGCTAGGGCAGGTTTTAGGGGGCTTTTTGGCACATCCCAGAAGTCTCCATGGCCAAGTGGCCATGCGACTGGTGGGATGGCTCCAAAAATTTGCATGGTCGTCCACTCCCACATGGCTGGCCACTCGGCCAGCCCATCCAATGCGCAGGTGTAAAAAAAATAAATAAAATAAAATCAATGGAGGACAGAGGAGGAGAGGAGAGACATTTTGTTGCAAGAAAAAACCCACTGCTACTGTGAAAAATCTGGCAGTTTATAAATTTTCGCGTATTTCTGTTGTGCTTGTGTGTTTTTGGACCACGATTTCAAAAACAATATTGCGTTCGCCGCCCCATTTTGGATCCCCCGCCCGCACCGCATGGCATGGCGAAGGGGACTCGTGAGTCCGGCTGCCCAGGACGGGGGGGAGGCGGGACCCCCCCTCCAGAAACCACCCCTCCGGTAGGTGCCCTGCGCCCTTAGTCAAGCAGGCATTTTTCTGCCTGCTTTTTTGGCCCGGGAATGGGTGGGGGGAGAGTTTAAATTTTTTTCCTGTGCTGTCCGTGCCGCTTGCTTGCGCTTTAATTGCGGCAGCCGGCGGCCGGCGAGACTGGGCTTTTTGCTGGCTGGCTGCGAGCCTGCGGCGAGTCCCACAGAGCAGCCCACTAGGACGGGGGATGGGGGGGGAGGCCGGGGACCTCCAGAAACAACCCCTCTGGTAGGTGCCCTGAGGCACGGCAGGCATTTTTTTACCTGCTTTTTTGGCCCGGGAACCGGGTTTTTTTAACTTTTAAAAACTTTTTTTCTGTGCCGCGTGGCATCGCGCGATCGCGCGATGCAAGGAACGAGCACGACAAATCAGACCAAAATTGTTCGTTCGTCGGTTCGAGCTCGAAGTCTGGTGGAGTAATTCCCGTTACCGTTTCCGTAGAGTAACGGAACCGAGTAACGGAAACGGAAACGGGAATACCGCTAAGTCGTGCCCATCTCTAGTAGCAAACCTAATGCCTTTCACGCCTGCCCGATCCAGTGCCTCGGCCGTCACCTTCCAGAACTGGTACCTGGTGAGCGGCACCCCATCCTTGTGACGGAATAAATACCCCCTTTTTTCCCCTCTCAACTGCAGGAATTGCTCCATCAGCGCTACCGGGCATAGCCTCTTCTGTGCGTAAGACCCCAAAACCACATCTACCCCTTTTCCCACCTGGTCCGTTTTGGATCTCCTAATCCGCAATTTCAGATTATTGTTTAGAATGGTCACATCCGTGACCTGCAGGGCCACCGCCGATGTGTCCCTTTTGCCTGACGCAACCAACTCCCGCACCCTGAGTGCCGCAAAAAAGGCTGTTGATGCAGCTGCCCTGAACAAGGCCAATACGTAGCCATCCGCACATACCTTGTGTAGCTGGTCCATCATCCGGGACAGGATCTCAAGAGTGATAGGCGACCTGTTGTCCCGTTGGGGGGCCCGCTCCCTGCCGTACCCCTCCACCATTTTCCTTACTCTAAAGTTCCCTGTGGTGTCTGCGCAACCCAATGTTTTGGCGTGATATGCAAGCCCTGCTAGTTTACCCTGCATTGACCCAGGGGCCAGGCCTTTCCTGTACATATGGACCACGTAGCACTGGACGTGATCGACCGGGGCCGGCCACACCGCCCCCCACCCGCACTGGGCCCTGAAGTTCTCGAAATCCTTCACTGCTGCATCGTATGCTTGGCGTGTTCTGGGTGCTAAGGCTAGTCCGATGGCGCGCTCCGCCTCCCTTCGCCAATCGCCCATACCTCGTCTGGCAGGTCAACTGGTTGTGGGTGGCATCCCGGTGCCAGGTTCCTGAACCTGTCGATCTGCTGGCGGGAAAGGGCATCGGCTAAGCTGTTATCAAGGCCCGGCACATGTTGGGCCGTAATTAAAATATTAAAGCGCAATGAACGGAGGACAAAGGCCCTTACCAGCCTCATTACTCTCGGATTTCGCTGACAAATTATTAACGACATGCACTACCGACATGTTATCACACCAGCAGCGGACTGTTGAGTTTGCCCATTCATCCGCCCAGAGCCAGAGGGCTCCCACAATCGGGAAAAACTCAAGAAATGTTAGATCCCTAGTAATCCCCTCCTCGCGCCACCGCTCCGGCCATTCCCCGTGACACCACTGGCCTCTACAATAGATGCCGTAGCCCACTCCCCCGGCTGCATCGGTCTGAACCTGAAAATCCGCCTGCAGGCATATCTCTGTCTGCCAAAATGACGTCCCATTAAAGTCCCGCAGGAAATGGAGCCACACCTCCAAGTCCTTACGCATACCTTGGGTTACCCTCACCCTGTGGAATGGCTTTGTCAGCCCCTGCATGGCCGTGCAAAGTCGTCTGATAAAGGCTCGGCCCGGTGCCACCACCCTGCAAGCGAAGTTCAGATGGCCTACGATCTCCTGTAGCTCCCTAAGGGTGGCCTTCCTCTTCCTCCGTAGGGCCTGCAAGCGTTGCTTAAGGCTCAGCAGCTTATCCTCAGGTAATCTAGATGACTGCTGCCACGTGTCCAGGTCTATGCCCAAGAATGTTAACCTCGTGGCGGGGCCCTCGGTCTTTTCCTCGGCTAAGGGCATGCCCAATGCCGCCGCCAGTTTGTGGAATGAATCTAGCAGCAGCTGGCACCTCCCGGATCCCTTCTTGCCACAGAAAATGAAGTCGTCAAGGTAGTGAGCCATTGTTTTCAGCCCAGTGACCTGCCTCAGTTTCCATTCCACAAATGTGCTGAAGCGCTCGAAGGCCGCACAGGACACCGAGCAGCTGAAGGGCAATGCCCTGTCCATGTAGTACGAGCCTTCGAACTGGAAGCCGAGCAGCTCAAATTTGTCCGGATGGACTGGGAGTAATCTAAAGGCCGACTTGATGTCCGATTTGGCTAGCTCTGCGCCCACCCCGCAAGCTCTAATCATATGAACCGCTGCATCGAATGAGGTGTACCTGACCGTGCACAACTCATGCGGGATGGCATCGTTAATGGACCGGCCCTCGGGGTATGAGAGATGGTGTATTAACCTAAACTCCCCCGGGGTCTTCTTGGGCACTAACCCGAGTGGGGATACCCTCAAATTTGGCACTGGCGGTTTGCTGAATGGGCCGATAACCCTACCCTCCCTCAACTCCTTTTGTATTTTTTCCCTTGCTATCCCTTCAAACCCTTTGAGTGACTTCAAGTTTTTGGCTGTACTTGGTCGCCTTTCCCCCACAAATGGTATTCTAAAGCCCGCCCTAAAACCCTCCAGGAGAATGGTGGCCGCATCCCCATCAGGGTAACCCTCGAGCCAGCGCTTAAGAACCAGAACTTTGATTGGGCTGGGACCCTTTGGGAATACCAGCCCCTGCCTGGGGGAGTCTGCCTTGGGCTCCCGGTTCTCTACCCCCCACTTTCTGGAACCTGCCCCGGTTGCAGTTGACTGCTGCGTGGGTTCCCCCACAGTTGGTGCATTCATGCTTAAATTTGCACATTTTTCTGGCGCACCCCCCTTGGCCATTGAAGTCCCAACAAAGCAAACGGGGTTGAACCACCTGCCCTGTATTACCCTTGGCCGGGGTGGTTTGTGCTGGTTTATGAATGAGGTGGCCACTATCGAACCGGTCCCCTGCTGTAGGCCTGGCGGGCGTCATGATTTGGAGCCACAATGATGCCAAGGGTTGGTCCCACCTAATGGTAGGGTCCAGCGCGGCACGTTTGCGGAACTGTTCATCGTACTGGAGCCACGTGTACCCTGGGAAATCAGTGTAGGCTTTATAAATCAGATCCTGATACTGCACCAATGATTGTGCCCGCCAGGGCTGCGCCCGTATGATAACGGACATGTATATCGAGTAGGCCGGCAGCCAGTTTTTCCAATTCCTATCAGGCCTACGCTTCAGCCGCCTCTCCCTGTCTTTCTCGTCCTCTTTGTCCCCCTCTTTATGTTCCACTTCCGTATTCAGAAGATTGAATAAGTCAACAAATTCCCCCCTGAGAATCTTGTCCCTCGTTGCTGCGGTTAAGTGTCCCCCCAGTGGCAATGCCTGTTCCCCATACGGGATTGCGTGGGGTGGCATACTGCTCGGGTACCCGCCTCCTGCTACTGGGCCAAACCAAGTCCCTGGTGGTGGTGCCCCTATGGCCTGCATTGCCCCTATGGGTTGGTGAGGTGCAAACCATCCCCCAATGCTTGAGGGTGCCCCTCCCGAGCCCCCCCATTAGGTGCTGCACCACCGACCCCCCCGGCAAAGGCCAAGATGTGCATGGGGGGGAGAGGCTAGCTGGGGCTTGGACTACCGGTGCGGGGGGCCTTGGTGGCCAGACAACCTGCTGCTCTCCCCGGGGAATGTTATCCCATGGCCAAGGGCCCATTTCCACCCTGAGCCCCCCAACACCCGCCATAGACCCGCTCGGTCCCGCCGCCCCCGCTCCGAAGACCCCCGTAGCAGATGTCTCACCCTCGCTGCCACCTGCCTCCGCGTCTTCACGGGCCCTGTGCCTGTGGTCGATGCCCGGTGTGGGTTCTGTGGCTTCTCGAACCTCCACGGTCCCCCTGGCCTGTGGTTGCTCCCCGCTCGCCTCCACCTCCGGGCCCCCGGCTGCGTCTCTCTGGGTCTCATCGCTCTCCAGGGCAGCCAGCCTGGAAGACATATCGTTGAGGACTTCCATGATCCTGGCGCGTTTGCGCGCCCTCTCCTCCTGCCGCTGGCCACTGGGTTGCTGCTGGGGTGCTGGCCCTCGTCCGCCCCGAACCCCCTGCTGTCTCTCCAGGGCTTCCAACCTAGCCATGCAGGTTTCTAGCAAGGCCAGTTGGGCCTCCTCATGGTCCTGCCCCTTGGCCTGCTCGAGAGCCCGCCTATGGGCCGCCTCTTCCGCCTGAATCTGGGCCCTCTGCCCGGCTACATCCCCTGCTGGTGGCTGTGCCTGGGCTCCCCTCTGGTCCGACTCTCCCACCTGAGCCTGGGCCCCCTGCCCGTTTAAATCGCCCGCAGGCGGCTGGGCCCACTTCGCTGGGCGCTTGCCCCTTCCTTTCTGGGCCTTTGGTGCCATATCCCCCGCCTGCGTGGCCGCCTCGCCTTCTCCGCAACCCGCTCCGCTCTATCCCTCCTTCCCTGGGGTAGCTGGCGCGCCGCCCCCGGTTTCCCGCCAAACCTCGGCGGGGTTCTCAGCCCCGCCTGCTGCCGCCGCCGCCGCCGAGTCTTCACCGCCCGTCCCGCGGCAAATGCTCCCTCGCGGCTCCGAGGCTGTCCCTTCCGCTCAGCGGCTGGGTCGTCCGCGGCGCGTGGTCTTCCGCCCAGTGCCTGGCCGAGTTGCCTCATCCGCGCCTTGGCCTCCTTCGGCCCCGCCGCCTCTCTTCCTCCGCTGCTCAGGCCGCTGGTCTCCTTCCCACCGCTTCGTTGGCCGCGCCGCTGCTCGCCGCCGCCTTCGCCTCTTCGCCGCCGCCACCGCTCTTGCCGCCGAGACCTCCGGATCTTCGCGCTGCTGCGCCACCGGCGAAAAGAGGCCGGGAAATTGGCGCAGCCGCGCTTTAAAGGCGGGGCATACTCGCGCGCCTTCCTCTTAAAATATTTCAGTGTTAAGCCTGAGTACCCATGCAGTAGGATAGTGACACTGTCAGATATTAGTTAGTGAAACATATGTATTAGACAGGATGTTCTATATGTGTTTGATATGTATTTAATTGATTTAAAGATGGAATCTGTAAAAGGTGCAAAGTCACAGTGACTCAATATATAGTTTTTTCAAATGCAGTACAGATCTTAAGAATTAACATAATGAATTTTGTCTGATGCAAGAGGTTGCGATAGATATGAGGTAATGTCACTTATGATTGGATAGACATGTATATAAAAATGTTCTGTAAATCATTTCATACAATTCATTTCATACAAATTCATCATACATTTCATACAAATTCATTTCATAAAATTCAGCCTTCTGTGAGTAAAGGCACCCACTTTGTTTCTCTGTCATATAGTTTGTCTATGCACGGTATGCTATTATGCTGTTATGCTGTTGAATTTATATCAATGTACGGATGTGATTTCCCCTTCTATGCTTTGTTGAACTTTGTAGAAGTTCTGTGATGCTGTGATATATTATTTTTTGTAATATAGTTTTTTGGTTTTAAGGAAACTCTGCGTCTGGCTAATAATTTATTCAATAAGTATTGCTTCTGCTGGCTGATCAAATAGCACATACTCTGGCAGACACAGTGGAATGGGAATGGAGATTATATTTGTTGTTGCTTCTCCTATATGGCTATGCTCTTCCTACAGCTGTTCAGAACAGTTTATCAATACTTCAGTAGAAATGGGGTTGGGTGGGGAGGCGCTCCCTCTTTTACAAGTAGGAGTTCTCGCAATGGAACTGCACTCAGGGAATCTCTGGAAAGCCTGTATATTCATGTGTCCCTGTCCCAATTAAGAGTCAGCTGAGTTGCATGTCAGGAGTGATGTTTCATTGATTAACAGCCATTTCTTCTCTTGTTGCTGCAAACACTGGAGTTATCCTGATGCCTACAGCAAACATAGTTATCTTCTAAAATATGGCCAACATTTGGTGATGTCTGTGCAAGTATTTTCAAGCTGCACAATTCAGAAGCTGCCATTTGCAGGGATGATGCTCATAGAATTGTGATAAAATACGCAAGACCAAGTATGTCTCTGGAAGCACGTCCTTTTGGAACCAGTTGGAATTACTGTTGATAGAAAGGTTTGGGGTTTACAGATATTAAGTGCATTGGTTTGCCATGTGCTTTGCATTCTTACAAAGGAAGAAAAGGAAGGCAGAAAATTCACTTCTAGCGGCTCAAGAGGTAGCATTGAGATGACTGGATTAGAGTCGAAGTGCATGTAGATCACATATGATTGATTCCACTTACCCTACTTTGTCTTTCATGTTAGCATCATGGGTTGGGTCCCCCCACCCAGTCAAGTGTCACATTCAGCCAAATATTGTGGTCTTAAGCTCTAGGCCTTTGGAAAACCAGAAGGGAATGATGTGACCCAATCTGATGCTTTGCTGTAGGCAAGCCAGTCTATTTCCTTCATCTTTGTTTTTGATGCCTCCATAATATTTGACTGACTAGTTTGGAAAGCATAAAATGTTCCCCTTGGTTCAGAATTTAAAATCAAGGAAACGCGTACATGCCCAGCACTTTGTGTATTAGACCAGAAAAAATTACTGGGAGGTTCATGAAAACACCCGACCTCTCCTGTGTGCTGGTCTCCAGCTGGGCATTTTTCTTTTTCTTTCTTTCGGTCCCCAAGATCTACACTTCAAAATCAAAATAAGGGACAGAGGCCACAGTCTTGGAGTGCTGGTTTAGTCTGCTCTCTAGTAGAACAGTAGGAAGCTCATAACCTCTTTCTTTCTTTTTCCCTTTCATCATCTCTGCTCTGTATTTAAGGGCTAAGTCTCCAGCATAGATCACAAGCCCAATGATGACTTATTGATGGAGAATACACTGTTCAGGTTTAGCAAATAATTCATGTCCTTAAGAAAAAGAAAAAGAAAAGAAACGAAGTTTCCAGGTTGCCAACACCATGCTGGCCACCAATTTCCCTTACTTCTCCCTATTATCTCTAAATGTATATTACTGTACAGATGTCAGCACAGGTGCCTTTGATTTTCCCCTCACATATATAGTTATATAGTTCGCAGAGCTGAAAACCCTTCTTGAAATGTGACAGAAACCACTGGTCTATCACCAGAGGAAGGTCTCTATGTAACTGGGCTGGCAATGGGAGGACTCTGGGGCACTGCCTTGCACAAACAATTTAAAAGGATGGCTAATGGCGAGTAGTCTTCCTCACAGAATGAGTATTGGGTATGAAACGGGTACTATGGATTAGACCCATAGTACCCATTTCGTGAGGCAGACTAGCCATCCCTTTACGTTGCTTGTGCACGGTAGTGCGTATTTCCGCAACAAGCTAAGAGGGAAAAACATAAACAACCTTTTCCTGTCATTAGAAAAAAGGCTTGCTGAGAAGTATAGTATTTCAGCATCTTCCTGAGCAAAATTGTGAATAATTTAGTTGTTAAACACCAGGGGGCTGCCTGTTATTTCAAATAGGCCTCTGTCTAGATGTATGCCATGCTGCTCAAAGGTAGTTGAGAGTAGCTTAAGAATAAGCCTAGGTGTCATTAAATGGCAATGGACTTTACTGGATTTAAAAACAAACAGAGGCAAATCCCTCATGCCTATAATCTCCATGCCATAACCAGACATAAAAACACACATTTATATGGAAAGAATTTTTTTTTACTGGGAGGTAATGATCGCATTACTGAATCTTTTATATTAAATAATGTCAAATGGAGAAAGGGAGACAGAAGTAATTGGCAATAGTTTTACTGTCCCATGTTATTTGGTTTATATCCCCTGTTGAATAACCTTTGAATACCCTTGTGATTTGCAGTTGCTGTACAGGAAGTCTGGGAGCGCTCAGGCCTCCTCATTTACTTCAGTGCTGGATGGCAAGCCTCATGAAGAACTCCTGGTTGGGGAGGTCACTCACTTGCGTATCTTAGGGCCTTTTCACACGACCCCTAAAATCCGTGGCAAATGGCTCCCAGATCCGGAGCTTAAAATTGTTTCCCCACCAGCTCCGGAGTTTACAAAAAATTAAGTGTGGCCACGCCCACCTAAGCGCGTCCCAGCGCACTTTTCAAGTACCTGGTCTCCAGAGCTGAAAAATTTCTGATGCGGATGTAAAGTAGTGAGTGCCGGGCTCTCCTCGCCTTGTGTTTGTTTTTTTGTCCCCACCGCCTATTTAAGAGACAGGAATCATGACGACAACGGGGCTCGGGGTGGCTTCCACCGGCAGATGGAGGTGAGCCTGCATTTTTTCTCCCTTTTTTTCTCCCTCCCCTCACGCAGACAGGAGCAAGGAAGTGCGGAGGGGGTGGGAACACAGGAAGAGTGACAAATCCCCAAGATCTCTGGTCCGAATTTAAGTGGCCAGCGGATCTTAGGGGTCGTGTGAAAAGGCTGTTAATGAACTGTGTCCAGAAGATGAACAGCTTAAAAGAATATGCTCCACTGTCTATGTGGGAAAACAAGACATTCGCACAACCACGGTTAGGCAAAGGATGTGAAAAGCATGCCAATGGGAAACCCAGGGAGAATGTTCTTGAGAATTCTGTGAGATATGAAGAGAAAGCATATAACGTAGTTTGTGGAAGCAGGTGAAGCAATACAACTGATGACAGTCTTCATTCATGTCAATTGGACTTCCAAAGAACCTCTCCAACTCTCTGTACATATTGATTGGACTTGGGGCCTCACTAGATGAAATGCCGATTCCATATCAAGAAGCAGTGTGCATATGAGAGGGGGAAATAACTATTTATTCTAAAATACACTTGATTGGTTTGCATTTGCCAAATTAACTTCCTTCCAAACTTCCTTTTGTTTTGTAAGTGAGAGGTGGCACTCCATTCACAGGTCAGATTTCCCAGTAACACAGCACTGAAAGGGTAAGTTTGTGAGAGTGGAAGAAATATGCATTTGACATAACAGGCAAATTGGCCCTTAGGCTCCTCAAAAAAAAAAAAAAAAAGAAAGAAAAGAAAAGAAAAGAAAAAAGAAAAAGAAAAAAAAGAAAAAAAATCAGGCCTACCCGGTTTACTGTCTTCTTTAGTCAGATGTTAACCTTGTTAGGCCAGAGGGTCATGAAATAAATAAATAAATTCTTAGGTAGTGAACTTAACAAACTGGATATTTCTAATTTGGTTTATGGAGCTCTTTATTACTATGATTGACTATGTATGTGACTGTGGATGAATATCTACATTTCCTTTGTTATGGACTTTCATTGGCTAGGTCAGAGTTAGTGCGCTAGGCTTCTTTAGGGTGGTACAAATCCCAGCCTGCTAGAAGTAAAATCCCCCTGCCTACCATGTTTCCATCCTCACCCCAGGTGACCTCCCTTTGTGTTTCCAGTTTGTAGAAATATTCTCCTAAGTGGAGATCTGGAAGTACACAAGTAATTTCTTTGGCTCAGGCAAGGATCAGACTGGAGAGTCACCGAAATAGATCAGGATGGGTTGGCCCCCAGATCTGTAACCTTTATTCGGGCACAGCCTGCCCAGGGTCCTTTGCATAGTTCTATAAGTGTAAATCTATCTTCATGCTTCTAAAGGCCTATCCTATTGTTTTATCTGCTTTCTTAAGTCCTTGATTTCTCCTTTACTTACTTATCTCCCCATGCCTTCTTTTTAAGGCTTTTGTCTCTTGTTCTTTGACCATTCTCTTTTGATTTTCTGTTCCATTTTTGATAGGTCCTCTTTTTTCCAGCCATCTCTTTTTGCTTTCTTTCTGTAACTTGTATACATATGGGTGTTAGTTCTACAAAGCAATAAATAAATAAATAAATAAATAAATAAATAAATAAAATAAATAAATAAATGTGTGCCTAATCTCTGTATGGAGTTGGAGACCACTAGCCTTGACTGGATATTCTCCATGCAAAACAGGACTAGATCTGCACCAACATATAAAGAGTAGTAGATCAACTTGCTTCTCTCTGTCTTCTCTTTTTCCCTTTGCAGCCTCTTTTCCTCTCCTCCCAGCCCCAATGTACAATCCAATTATGCAAGCCACGTGTAACCTCAAATGGGTTTAAGAGCTCTTTTTGGTGGGGAGGGGGAGGGATAGTCTTTCAAAACTTATAAAATGTAATTGAGAAGTTGGTTATTAAAGGATAAAGTTCCATCATATCTGTTGCTTATGAAAAACAGACCAAGGGAAAATGGTATTTAATTATAATAGTGTCTTGGTTGACTTGATTTTGTGCCTTCTGTCTTAGAGGTGAATCTGACCTTCCAGAGGGGATGTGATATAGGCCTCCAGGAGAACATGCCAATAGATTGCTAGTTTGAATGCATCCCTCACATTCATGAGTGCTGTTTTACTGGAAAAGCAATCTAGAAATCTTTGGGTTGATATGCGGGATTTGTATCGGTAGGGAGGTTTTGATGAGAGGGAACGTTTGATCCAACAATCACCCATTTTCAGGTTTTACAGATGCATAAAAGGACTTCATCCATATTTCAGACTGTGCTTATGCCTTCTGCTTTTAGCTGTGTCCTCCCCCTCAATTTTACAAGAATAAAACATTTTTTCCTTTCACAGCTTTCATGTACCACATAAGACACTCTTTATGTCTTCACCATCTTATACCTTGACCTGAATTGGAATCTGAACTTTAGAAATCCAGTGGCAGCTTAACAAAGAATGCAATTAACCAAATCTTTGAGGAACTGAATAACACATGATGGTAACCTTAACTCCATGGGCAAATCCAGAGTTAAGGCATGATAGCAGAGAGAGAGAGAGAGAGAGAGAGAGAGAGAGAGAGAGAGAGAGAGAGAGAGAGAGAGAGAGAGAGAGAGAGAGAGAAGGAGACGGGAGGGAGATAGACCGAAGGTTTATTCTTATAAAAAAGAAATGAAACATTTAAGAAGAGGGAAAATTGGCAATGAAGTTTGACACTAAATGCTACTTATTTCTCTCACTTATATCAAAATATAGCAAGTTTAATCTCTTTTCATCAGAAAAGAAAGGATGGGGTGTTTTCTTTATGGAATCATCACTGAGTATGTGGCTGGCTCTGACATTTCTACTTTCCATAACAAGATATTTCTGTGAATAAAGGTAACAACTATATCCGAAAACCCCTTAAAGCTCATTTTTGAAGAGTCCCAGAATGAATCAGTAATATTATGTCACATATGATGCTTGGATAAGTGCCATTTCTCTTTAAGGTGCCACAAGACTTTAATTACTCTCAGTCTCTATCATAGACTACAGGTGCGTCCTTCTCTGTATCTTCCTGCAGAACAAATTTAACTCTTACAGATACCGACAAGACTGCTGTTGTCTTTATCTTATCTGATGAAAATAGCTAAATTTAAAACATAATTGTGCCCAATGCTATTTTAAGCTTGCAAATATTTCATCTACACAGTTCAGATGCATCACCGAACATTAGACATGGGCACGACCAGAAAAAATGATGTTTTGAATTTTCGTTTGTCAGAACGGGTCCATTTCGGGTCGTTTCCGTTTGTCGCAAAATTTTTCAAAAAATTGTCGTTTCCGTTTGTCGTTTGTCGTTTCCACCGCGATTTAGTGCGATTTGACTTCCCAGAGCATAGGGGCATCCCGCAATCAGGGCTGGCGCTAGGTGTTTTTGCACCCTAGGCGGCGGGGGGGCAGCGGGGGGAGGTGTGGGCGGGTGGTGGTGGCGGGGGGCCATGGGCGGGCGGTGGCCGCGGGCGGGTGAGTGGGCGGGCGGCGGCGTGGGCAGACGGGCGAGTGGGCAGTTAGGATATCACTTAGGATAGAGGTTCTGTTCTTGGCTTGCACCCCAAATGTGTGTGTGTGCAAGCAAATTGAAGTTGGGAAAATAGAAAATAAATGGTAGTATATAATATATATTTAAAATAAATCCACACCTCCCACTCCCAGTCGAACCTCCCCCTTTATCCAATATCAGAAAAAAATCCTCAAACTGCCAGAGAAGAAATAAAGAATAAACTGCTATTCCCTTCAGCAGACAAAGCTGCAGGGAATCAAAGAAATTATTTTCTAAATTCAGTTCCCTCCCTGCCTGCCTAACTTAAATCCTAAAGCCTCCAGCCTCCCTCCTCAACCTCGATTGGATCACACCACACCAGCACCAGCAGCCAGCCCTCCTCCCTCAACCACATCCATATACCCGACTGCGATTTCTGGAAGGTGCCGGCATCCAGAAGTGTCAGTCAAAAACCTGGCAATGCCATTGGTGGAATGGTTCAATACATTTGCATGGCCCCATCCCATGCCCAGCCCAAATGGGCAGGTCTAAAAATAAATAAAATAAAATAAAATAAAATCAATACGACGTTTTATTGCTATAAAAAACCCACTGCAGCTACTATAAAAATTCAGGCATTTAAAATAAATAAATTTCACATGTTTCTGTAGTGATTTGGTGTGTTTTTTGACCACGATTTCAAAAGAAAAATTGCGGTCACCATTTTGGATCCCCCCCACCGCATGGCATGCAGCGAGACAGACGAGGATGACAGCCTGGTGCAAGCAGCCCAGGACAGGAGAAGAGGGGGGAAAGGCCGGGGACCCCCTAGAAATCATCCCTCTGGTAGGTGGCAAAGCCTCAGGCAGGCATATTTTTGTCTGCTTTTTTGGCCGGGAGTCGGGTTTTTTTTAAAAAAACTTTTAAAACTTTTTCTGTGCTTTGCATTACGCGATTGCCGCGATGCCACAAACGGAAACGAAAAACCCGACCAAATTTTTCTTTTTTCGGTTTTAGTTCAAGTTCTGACGGCTTAATTATTGTTACCGACCGTTTCCGTTACATAACAGAAACGAGAACTGAAAACGGAAACGACAATTTCGCCAAGTCGTGCCCATGTCTAATTATAAGAGAACTGCCTCCTGGTCTATATGTTTCACTTTATGTATAGAAGTTCTTGTCTATTCCTAACTGCCTCTATTCTTTTAAAAATCTAACAGACTAACATTTATTTATATATCATTTGTCTTTACATTTCAATTTTCCATTTCCTATATCATACCAATTAACTAGTGGCCTTAGGCAATCAGAATACAGAAAAAATGTTTATGTAATAAATTCACGAAGCCATAAGTTATTTTTTTCCAGTTTTCTCTTTTCCTGCCAAGTCCCTTATCTTCACAGGTTGTTTCCCCCTTGTCAAATCCCTTATCATCATGAGTAGTTGTATTATCTTGATAGAAATCTTGATAGCCATTCTGCTATGGATTGGCACCCATATTAAGTAAGACAGATGCACTTATCATATTCTGTGGACTCGGCACCTCTAAGGTTTAGCCTGCACCATTCCTGTCACATTTGTCTTCATGCTGAGATCTGCCCTTTGTTCTGGGCTGATCTCCTGACTTGAGCTGATCTCAGCAGATGCGTTTATCACATTCTGCGAATTCGGCATATCCAAAGATCCATCCTGCATCAATCTTGTCGTGTCTGTCTGCAGATCAAGATCAGCTGCTTGTTCTAGCCCAATCTCCCAATCAGAACCAACCTCAGGCCTTTCTAGAGACCCAGTGCTATCAACCACTCCATCTTGAGTTATCTGTTTTACCTCTGTGACTTTATCAGAATTGAAAATGTCTATGTCTTCAGAGGTTGAGTCTGTGTAGATAGCTATAATTTTTTTTTGCAAACCAGATAGAATTATGTTGGCAAAATTTTCTTCTGAAATGTTTTCCCAATCCATTTGTGTTTTATAGTTCACAAGAAAGGGTTAATATTGCTTGTAATAGTTTTTGCCAGTTAGTTTCCAAACAAGAGAGTAACTAGACTAAATTGAAGCCAAAGCAGGGAGGACTTCAAGCATTATTTTCAAAACATGCGGTTATCCAAGGTCAGATGATTTTTTTTTGAGAAAACAACTTTCCCAATGGTGCTCATACAGTTGTGTCTTCAAATTCAACATAGAAAGCACAGAGGCAAAGGTAGTTTCCTTTAAATTTTGTCTTTAAATCCACCATGTATAAAGAGCATAAATGGCATAAAATATTTTCCATAAGAAGGAAACAATAGGCAGAAAGGCAAGTTCATGAGATAACATGAAAACTGTCCCTTTTGTGCTTTTCTTTCAAAAATATTCACACACCTTTTTTTTTTTGCTAAAATTGACAGCTTTTAATGTCCGGTACCGACAGCTCCGCCTTTGCCATAGCGAAGGTCTTCACCCAGCGGGAGATGAAGCATTTCCCTGCTTCCACAAAGTTCGTCGTCGCTCCCTTTGTGGTCCACAGTTGCTGCCTCTTCTTCATTTCCCCTCCAAGGAAACTTTACCCTTATTAGGATCCCTTTATCTGGAGGTATTCAACTTGATAAGCTGGAGCACTTATCAAGTTGTCTCACCACAGTGTAGCTGAAACAGGAAGTCCAGGCACAGCTCTTCAATGAAGTTTAAAGATACATCACTTCTCTGCTTTTTCTTTTCTAGGCTAAGAATGCCAAACCCCGTCAACCACACTTCAAATGGGTTGGTTTCCAGACTTTATACCACCTTAACCATGTTCCAGCTTGTTGATGCTCTCCTCAAAGTTTGGCAGTCAGAACTGCACAGTTTTCCAGGTGTGTTAAAGTATACAACCCTTTTAGATAGATATGGATTTGTTAGGTTCAAGGAAATAATTATAGACCACTAGCAGAGATTAGCAGCATTGTGGAAGAATAAGTGCACTTAGTGATTATGGAGCTAGGAGACAAATGAACAAGGCAATAGAACTTAGTACAAAACTTATGTTACATATGTACACATGACAAAGAGTAATATACAATAACAACATACAAAGCACAGCATAACAGAGAATGGGGAAAGCTGCCTCTCACCTTAGGCAGTCCCAATTTACACTGGTTTGCATGATACCTTTATACACAAAGCAATATGGTGTAAGCCAATCACACACTACATGGGATGAGGTGATTTAGCTATACTACCTGTGCCTAATCATCCTGACCTTCCAGTACAGATGATTATTTACACCTGTGACTTAGACCTAATACACATTCTTGTCTAGCTCATGACAAAGCATTTTACACAGGACCCATTTTGTAATCTGTTAAATGTATATTACAGACATTTTGTAAAAACTACAATCTGTCCAAAATAGAACTGAGTTGTACTTGCTGAGGCTGGAGATGAATGATACTTCCTTCCATGCTTGCATGTTGCATATTGTGGCTGCTACAGAACACCTGTTCTCAGTTTGAATGCATTTGATGTGCAGTAAGCCTTGCACATTCAAACACCTTTTGAGCAGGTAAATTTGAGCCTTCACATTTGCCTTGTCCGCGATCGTATTCTATTTCAAAGTGATTTAGAAATGCCACTTACTCTGTCTCATCTGATTTAGAAGTAACTGAGCTATACACAATTGCTCAAAATGCACATTACAGAGGTGGAGGGCACATGTTGAGCAATGAACAAATGACTTTCTATTTATTTTTTAATTCAGTTTCCGTCACTAGAAAATGAAAGCTATTCTGAAATGGCAATTAAATTTGAAGCATTTCTCCTCACCACCAAAAATAAATAAATAAAATATTTTTTATTTGCTTCCAATCCTTTTCATTTTTCACACCAATCCTTCCTGTTTCTCCCACCCGCCCTGCCCCATCCCCTGCTAACTGAAGCAAGTCAATGTAAGCATGGCTGGCAGGCAAAAATGATTATGGAATAATTTGTGTTTGCCAGACCAAACACAATCAATCAGAATTGTTTAGGGAGCAACAGCATTCAAATGCTGCAAGATGACATTCCTGGACTTTTACAAAATAGGTTTTTCAGCACAGATGCAGGCATATGCTGTGTGACACTCTTAGGTGTAGTTTGTAATTTCCAAATTTCACAGTAATGTGGAGATATTTGCCTGGGTCTGTTTCTGTTGTACAGAAATACAATTGACATCATTGGAGTTATGTCCCCTATATGAAGAGTTCCTGTTGAGCGATGCTCTAGCATGTGTTCGTATATGATATTATTTTATACAGCTGGAATAACATTCCATGGAAAGTTATTTAGGGACAAGTTATATTTCCTAACAACTAAGGATGAATCAAAACAAAACCAGTAGAAATGAACTGTATTCGTATAATGGTTAACTTACAATACTATATTCAAGCTTCTGCTAATGACCTGAGTTTGCTCCTGATGGATTCAGGTAGATTTAAAGCTGACTTGGCCTTCAATCCTTCTGAGGTCAATAAAATGAATATTAAGAATGCTGGGGGGCAAAGTGTTCCTTGCATAATTATGTTGTAAACTGCCCATAGAATGCTCTAGCACAGGCATGTCCAAAGTCTGGCCCAGGGGCCAAATGTGGCCCGTTTTAAAATTTCAAGTGGCCCTCAGCCTCTCCTCCCTGCCAGCTTAGCCTGTCACTCATCCCTGCCAGCTGTCCCCTCCCCGTGTTGGGTGGATATCTCAGCTTGCAGTTTTGTGGTTTGCCTGCCCTCTTTGCCTCCGTCCATCCCCTCAACCACCCACCCTGCCTACCTGCCCTGGCTCTGTTGCTGCAGTGCCCTCCCCACCTCCTTGCGAGAGAGGGCTGCTTATGCAAGCAGTGGTGCATCTTGGATGCATGTGGACTGATTCCTGGGCCATGCAACAGCCGCTGGATCATTGGGCGCCTTAAAACCAGAGCATTTGCGGCTGTTGCAGATGAGCATGAGCCACGCCCTTTCTCCACCCTTCAGGCTGAATAGTTGGCCCCCACACATTTTCACCTCACCAAAACTGGCCCTCCTTGCAAAAAGTTTGGACACCCCTGCTCTAGCACTATGCACCATTTGATAATTTGGATCTTGGGGGGGGGTCTAATATGTCAGTTTCTCCTTACCTAACATATCACTATACTATGACTCTCTCAAGATATACAGCTTCCCCTCACAGGGAGCTATTATGAAGCTATTATGACTCCACCATTGTGTAGTACTGAAAACAGCATAATGTAGCAATCTACTTCCAGGAATACCATAAGAGCCACCAAGTCCATCATTTAAAAGCTACCTATGATAGCCCCTCATTTAATTGAGCCTATGTGTCTGCAGAGTTAGCAGAGCATGGCACCTGCCATACTTGATGGCTTCTTGGAGTCATAAATGAGAGTTTAAAGTTGCTTGGGGATCAATACCACTGAATGGCTCTGATAAGGATTTATGGGCATGAGAAAAGTCAAAAATTATTATAAACAATACTGAAGTGTTAAACCCGACTGTGGGTGTCAGATACATCTCTCTGAAGGTCTCATTGACACAACTAAGGGATTGGCATAACCACAAAAAAAGATAAAGCACAAGGGTGCCAGTCTATGAAGAACAGCAAATATTTTGTGGTTAGCTAGGAAGTAGGAGACAAGACTATGGTCACGGTGACCCATCCTCTAAGACCGTTGGCACTATCTTATACTGCGGAGGTGTCAATTTGCTGAGAACAACAACATGGCGGTTAGCCAGGAATATGGAACCAACTTTGAACTAGGAAATAGGATAGGTCATTCTAAAATTCTGATAGCTAACCGGGTATGATCACGAAAAAGGTATAAAAGCATAAGAGACCACTTTGGGGGGGGGGGGGGTCCAGACCAGCAGGGTTTTGGTCTGTGCTATGGACCAATTTAGGCTGTGCTGGAACCCCCAGTAACACCTTTGCTTTGTATGTAATACTTGCTTGCTATATTCTTGCTATATATTACCTAAAATTCTGAGTTTCTATGTCTGTCTAATAAACTAGATGAACTAATTCTTTGCATGGCAATTTTTAAGAACCACCAATTTTTATCAGCTCGATGGACCAACAGTGCTGGTGGGAGAAATGCTACCTGTCAACAACTTCCCATAGACCCAGTCCTCATTTAGTTCAGGTTTATTTATCCTAATGGATGAAAGTTAACTTCTGGTAATAACTGATTGATTTGGAAATCACCTGTCAGCTTGAGAGAGGTGTTTGTTCTTGTTAGCAGCAAGAAAGAATGTTTCCATCTCTGCCATTAGAAAGAAAAAAAAAAGCTAGCTTGCAAGCAAAGAACTGGGGTGGTGTTGAATGACTTACCACGGATGTCAGCATAGTAATAATACCTACAATTGTGTTATACTAGTTTGTACAGCAGTGGAGACATTCAACTGCCCACTGGTGCATGGATGCTGAACAGCATGCCTTTGCAAATACCAAGGGTTGGATTATTTCCCTGTGCAACTCAACTCTTGGTTGAAGTGTAAGTGAAACCTCAAATAGGCTGCAGATTGGGGTATGCGGAGAAGAAGAATTTTCACAAGTGGTGGAGTAATACCTCTGTAAAACGGAAAAAAACATTTTTAAAAAGAAGAATTCAGAATATTTAAACTGATCATCAGCAAAGCCAATGTGACATAGATTAATTACGACATGGAACCAAAAGGAATGAACAGTACTAATCCTTTTCAGCTGCCAAGTCACTTAAAGAACCTAAAATACAAATGGAACAAAGCAGAGGAAAATGTGCCGTAGATAATAAATCTTCCACTGACAGGGACAGATGGGCTGGATAGTGTCCTCCATCTCTAATTTCAGTGATTCAGTGACACTATAATGAGGTGATAATTTTTCTTTGTGTCGGCTTCAGGCAACACCATGAACAATGAAAAAAATGTTAAAAATTAACCTGGCACCATTGAAAACGAGTCCTCATCCAATAACTGGAACTGGACTCCAGAAAGATCAGTCTTAGTTGCTATTCTATGTCCTTTGCACAAGGCTTTTGGCCATGGAGTCATTCACTGACAGAACAACAGTCCATAAAGATGGAGCTCAAGGACTACATCACAAGTCTGATTGTTATTAAACTGACCACCCCACCCCATATAATATGTGCCTAAAATCTGAGTTGACGTTGCCATGGTGCACCACCAAGAGGTTATGCAAAGGTAAAAAATTAAAGAAGCATATAGAGATCAGGTGTCTTGCCTGCTCAGCCCAGAATAAACAGTGAAGACACATGTGTTGGGTCACACTGAGTCCAGAACCTTGTTCAACCAATTAAACTTTAAATCCCCTTTCACAAACAGGACTAGCATAGTGTGAGGTCCTATCTAAGTGAAAAGCCACTTGTTACCTCCTGACCAGACTTCTCCAAGGTGAGTTCCTAATGTCGAATTGTACTGCCCAGCATATCTTTGGCCATCAAAATATCAGAATATCCCTGAAGCCTGGAAAGAAGAAAATGAGTGAACTATATGAATTACTGCCTGGTTGCCACACCAACATGTGTGACAAACTCCTTTTCAGTCCCAGACCCAAAATAAGCAGACCAAACAATAATATTGGGTTTTAAATTGGGCCACAACTTTATTTATTTATTAATAAATCTTATTCCTTGGAATTCAAGGGGGCCTGCAGTTGTGCAACAGAACCTGCCATCTGGAGCTTCCGGGCCAGCGCTTCCATTAAGGCGAACTAGGTAGTTGCCTAGGGCGCCAAAATGGAGAGAGGGCACTGGACAGCCTGTGCCCCCCCGCCCCCCGCTGGCCACCGCCGTCCGTCCCCCAGCCGCCTGTCGCCATCCACCCCCTGCCCCCCACCCCCACGCCCATCGCTGCCCACCCCCCACGCCTGTCGCTGCCTCCGCCATCCGCCACACCACCACCCCTGCCCCCCACCCGCAATAACTTTAAGGAATAACGCTTTTCTCAGAACTCATCTCAAGTCATTGCCACCGATCTGGACTAGCAAGACAACTGAGCATGCTTCACAAGCACTCTAGGAAGCGAGATTTGAAAATTCGTCCCATGTCATGCCTCTCAGGCTTCTCCATTCAAGCAAAGCATGCTTGCCCAAGCGGAGATTCCAGCTCCAAGATGAACACTCAGTAAACTTGGTGGCCCAAAACATAACTGGCCACCAATGACCACCCACAGTCATGCTCAGCATTGGAGACCTGAAATTATAAAACATATAGAGGCCGGCCCAACTAACAATTAGGTAATGGCTGTACATAAGTTTTGAATGTCAGAAACCCAACAGCCTGCACTTTCAATAACACATAACAACAGCTGTAGATGCAGCTCCAATCCAGAAGGGATGGCTACCAAAGCACAAATGTTGTGTACCAATCTTGCCCAGTCCCCGGGATGTAATTTCCAAAATTGCACCCGTGTGAAGGGTTATGAGCTTCCATGTTTAAAAGCTAACCTTCCTATCTGGCCCGGAGGGCCAAGAAGTCAAAAGCCTTTTCATAGAATCATAGAATCATAGAGTTGGAAGAGACCTCAAGGGCCTTCCAGTCCAACCCCCTGCCATGCAGGAACCCTATCACAGTATTTTCGACAGACGGCCATTCAGCCTCTGCTTAAAAACCTCCAAAGAAGGAGACTCCACCATCCTCCCTGGCAGCATATTCCACTGCCGAACAGTTCTAGCCGTCATTAAGTTCTTCCTAATGTTCAAATGGAATCTCTTTTCCTGTAGTTTGAAACCATTGCCCCGAGTCCTAGTCTCTGAAGCCATGGAAAACAAACCTGTTCCCTCTTCAATATGACATCATTTCAAATATTTAAACATAGCTATCATATCCCCCTTCAACCTTTTTTTTTGAAAGGCTAAACATTCCCAGATCCCTAAGCCATTCCTCATAAGACATTTTTTCCAGACCTTCAACCATCCTGGTCGCCCTCCTCTGTACCCGCTCGAGGTTGTCAACATCTTTTTTAAATTGAGGCGCACAGAACTGGGCACAGTACTCCAGGTGAGGTCTGACCAGAGCAGAATAGAGTGGTACTATCAATTCCCTTGATCTAGAAACTATGGTTCTGTTGATGCAACCAAGAATTGCATTGGCTTTCCTGGCTGCCACATCACACTGCTGACTCATGTTCAATTTGTGATCCACCAAGCATCCCAGACCCCTTTCACAGGTACTATTTTCCAGCCAGGTATCTCCCATCCTATATCTGTGCAATTCATTCTTTTTAATTAGATGCAGCACCCTACATTTCTCTTTATTGAAACCCATTCCGTTAACTTTGGCTCAGCACTCTAATCTGTCAAGGTTATTTTGGATTTCCATCCTATTCTCAACCCCTCCCAATTTGGTATCATCTGCATATTTAATTAGCATACTCTCTATTCCTTCCTCCAAGTCATTAATAAAGATATTGAACAGCACTGGACCCAGAACAGAACCCCAGGGCACCCAACTGGTCACATCCCTCCAAGCTGAAGAGAGACCATTTATGATCACCCTTTGGGTGTGATCAGTATCTATCCCACTTTCTACTAAGGTCTTAGCAAGAATACCATGAGGAACCTTATTGAAGGCCTTACTAAACTCCAGATAAGCAATATCCACAGCATTCCCCTCATCCACCAGGCCTGTAATTTTATCAAAGAAAGAGATCAAATTAGTCTGGCATGACTTGTTAAGAAACCTGTGTTGACTTCTTGTAATGACAGCATTGTTTGTTAAATAATTACAGACTGCCTGTTTAATATTCTACTCTAGGATCTTTCCAGGAACTGAAGTCAAGCCGACTGGGTTGTAATTATTTGGGTCCTCCTTTTTCCCCTTTTTGAAGATAGGGACAACATTAGACCTCCAATTGATGGGGACTTCCCCTGTTTTCCAGGACTTCTCAAAGATTATTGCCAATGGTTCTGAAATTACTTCTGTCAGTTCTTTTAATATCCTTGGGTATAATTCATCTGACCCAGGATACTTAAATTCATTAAATGTTTCCAGGTGTTTCTGTACTACCTCTCTACCTATTCTAAGTTGCAATTCCCATCCTACCTCATCTACTCTTTTTCTCATTGGATCTCTTTCTTCCTTTTTGGAGAAAACGGAGGCAAAGAAGGTGTTGATTAGTTCTGCCTTTTCCTTGTCTCTGTTAGTACCTGGTTATCATCGCCAAGCAGAGAGTCTATCATTTCCTTATTTTTCCTTTTGCTGTGGACATAACTAAAGAAACCCTTTTTACTATTTTAATCTCTCTGGCAAGTCTAAGTTCATTTTGCGCTTTAGCTTTTTTTTTTAACCATCCCCCCTGCATATATTAGCTGTTTGCTTATATTCGTATTTGGTGCAATCCCCATTTTTTCCGTTTCTTGTACTTGATTTTTCTTATAGTTAGCTGAGTTGAAAGTTCTTTAGTAAACCATTGCGGGTTTTTTTAGACCTCTCCCATTTTTTCTTCTTGTTGGAACAGCTTTAGATTGTGCCTTTAATATATTAATTTTAAGGAACTCCCATCCATCTTGGATTTCCTTCTCTTTCAGTGTTTCGGTCCATGGAATCACAGCCAATATTTCCCTCCTAAGTTTACAAAAATTAGCTTTCTCAAAGTCCAGGATTCTTGTCTGGCTATGCTTAGCTTCACCTTCCAACTGTATAACAAATTCCAAGAGGGCATGGTCACTTTTACCTAATGATCCCACCACTTCAACCCCATCTATAAGGTCCTCCTTATTGGTTAAGACCAGATCTAAAATGTTTGTGCCTCTTGTTGCCTCCTCTACCTTCTGGACCATGAAATTGTCTGCAAGGGCAGTAAGGAATTTGTTTGACCTTGCATTCTTAGCTGAGTTGACCTGCCAGCATATATCAGGATAGTAAAAATATCCCATTAATACTATATCTCTCCCTTTTGGCTGTGTGGCCATCTGCTCACAGAAGGCATCATTCCCCTCCTCCGTCTGGCTTGGGGGTCTATAATATACCCCCACAGTGACATTCCTCCCAGTTTTTTTCACCCCTGATTTTCACCCAAATACTCTCAACATGCTTCCCCTGCTGTTTATCTTGTATTTCTTCAGCAATATAAATGTCCTTAACATATAAAGCTATACCTACTTCTTTCTTACTAGGTCTGTTCCTTTGAAACAAGTTATACCCTCCAATAACTACATTCCAATCATAAGTCTCATCCCACCATGTTTCAGTGACATCAATTATGTCATATTTATTTTGCTGTATTAGGCGTTCCAGCTCGTCCTGTTTGTTCCCCATACTTTATCCATTGGTGTAGAGACATTTGAGTCTGTGTATGCTTCTTACATGTCCTTTGCTTAACCTGTTTTTTCTTGCACTGATGGTCTGCACTACTCCTTGTCCTGCTCCTATTGCAACATTTGGACTAATCTCCACAACTAGAGATGGGCACGAAATGCCAAAATGGCATTTCGTGTTCGTTTTTCGGGCCCTGGGGCCCTCTTAATTCTGTTTCCATTTTTCGCCCCCCCGGGGCCTGCTTCATTTCGGTTTCTTCATTTTTTGGGTGCGGCAAGCTGCAGCCACGGGGAGCCCTCCCAGGGCTGGGGCAAACCTCCTGGGAGAGCCGTCCCACAGCCACAGGCATCCCTCCCGGGGCTGGGCACTGCCGGAGCCGGTGGCAAGCCAGCCGGGAGAGTGATCCCGTGGCAACGGGGAGCCCTCCCAGAGCCGGGTGCTGCTCCGGTCACCACCCCCAACAGGCCACCACCCCTGGAGCACCGGCGAGCACTACCCTCCCTTGGGCCCCCTCCCTAAGGACCGATCCGTTGCTCCGTCTGCCACCCCCATTGTGTCACTACTCCTGGAGCCCCATGCAGCACCACCCTAACTGGGGCCCTTCTCCCCGGGCACCACTCTGCCCCAGGAGCCGCCACCCCAGCAGACCGCTGCCCTGCACCCCCGGGCCTAGACCCAGGAAACCTGTGGAGGTGATGCTGCACTCCCCCCTGTGCTCCAACGACGCGCTCCGCTCTTGCTTCCAAGCCGGCTGCACCGTCACCACTTTGCCACGTGGCCAAGATGGTGCCGGGCGCAGCCGAGCTCCAACATCCTCCCCTCCAAAGCCTGCCGAGTGCCGACGAAGAGGCCGAGATCCCAGAGCCCAGCCCTCATAAGGGCTCGGATCCCGCCTCTTCTCGTGAGACTGGCAAAGTCTTGCGTTGGCTCCAGCGGGGAGGGGGCAAAGAAGCTCAACCACACCCAGCCCCCTCTCACCACCCTCCACTGCTCCATTTTTCATCATGCGAGCGGCACGACGCCAGTAACGGAAACAAACAGAACCAAAGAAATTTTTTTTTTGTTCTGTTCGGTTCGAGTCTGCCCCATCGCAATGGTCGTTATTCATGCCATTACATAACAGAACGAATAACGGAGAACGGTAACGAAAAAATGGTCATTTTGTGCCCATCTCTATCCACAACCCATTCTGGATCTCTACCATAAAGAAAATTTACAACCTCCCCCTGCAAAACTCAGTTTAAAGTTCTCCTTATTAAATCTGCAATCCTCTTGGCAAAAAGAATCCTACCAGCAGTGGTGAGGTGCACCCCATCTTCGCCCAATAGCCCATCTGAATGAAATATCAAACCATGGTCTAAGAACCCAAATTGTTCCTGCTGACACCACCTCCAAAGCCAATCGTTCACCTCCAATATTGTTCTTTCCCTTTGTGGGCCACATCCTTCTACAGGGAAGAGAGGTGATATTACTACCTGTCCACCCGGATCCTTCAGCTTCCTACCCATTTCTTCATCAAATCTGCATTTTGAAGTATCGTTAGTTCCTACATGGAGGGGTAAGCTGAAGAGGGGTTTGCTGAGAATCCTCCTGGCTTTGTCTGTCTTTCCATTTCTTTCCATTGCAAAATGGAGGGATGAGCTGAGAAGGGTTTTGCTGAGAATCCCTCTGGCTTTTTTCTGTCTTTCCATTTCTTTCCATTGCAAAATGAGGGGTGAGCTGAGGAGGGGTTTTCTGAGAATCCTCCTGGCTTTTTTCTGTCTTCACATTGCCTTCCATTGCAAAATGGTGGGGTGAGCTGAGGAGGGGTTTGCTGAGAATCCTCCTGGCTTTTTTCTGTGTGTTTGGCAGGAACGACTGTTTTTTTATGGGGGGGAATCTTGGTTTTATTGATCTTTGAACTGCTTTCCATTGCATTTTGGAGGGAAAAGGCTGGGGTAGTTTTTCTGGATTCTTTTATCCATGTTTGCATTACACTGCATGGGGGATATTCTGGAAGGGGGTGTTCCAGCACTGCAAGCCTTTAAAGTGCACTTTATAAACAGGTCTGAACCCCTCCCACAGCTTTTCTGCCTTTTTTGAGACTGGCAGAACAGATTAATCAGTCTCTCATTCATTACTATGGGAAACTGCATTTTGGATAACAAATTGCCTTGGGTGATGAATTGCCTCAGAGAATGAATTAAATTCATTATCAGAAGTACCACTGTATTACTATTTATTTACTTTTTACTTTTTATGTATTTTATAGTATAATTTCTACAATGATAACATAGTATAATCCTTTCCCAATTGGCACCCCCTGTTGTTCCCCCGCAGCTACTCCAACCTCCCTTCTAACCTAGCCCCTTGTAATCTATCCAGTCCCCCTCCATTGCAATCAAACTGTTCCCTTAAAAATAAGAAAACAAAACAAAAACTAATTGTCCTCATTACAATTTTCAGCTGCTAGCTCTCCGGACTAAGACCACAAAAACTCCAGAGCACAATGCAGCACTGCTCTGGGCCCAAGTGTGTCATAAGGAAACCAAACCACCCACAGCTGCATGCCGAGAACCTTCTCCTGCACTGTCAGCTTACAGAGGGGCCAGGGCAGGGAGATCAGAGCGTTGCATAGGCTCATTCTGTTTCCCCTCCCTCAGCCATCATGCAGTTTACCTGTACCTGATCTTTCTGAGCAGGCCGGCAAAAGATACCACCAGCCACGCACTTGAGGAAGGAGCCTTGAGGGACACACACAAGTGGTACTGGTTATAGCTTTCATATGTATAGACCTCAAGGTTATTTGGCTTCTGCATAATTAACCTATGGCCCTGAAAGAAAACTGTTGCATTTATATCCATTTAAGCACAATGATTGAATGACCATTGGTGAAGAGCAAGAGCCCTTGTTCTTATTCATTCAGTATCTGCCTGGGCTAAGTGAATGGGCTTTGCTTTTCCAACATAAAGGAACAGATGTGAAGAGGGGACACTTATGCACTGTGAAGGTTCTCTGTTCAGACTAGAACCTTGATTTACCCATGCTCTAGCTGCCACTGTGGGCTTTCATAGATTGAGGAGTGTTTCCTCTCTTCAGACCTACTGCTTCATATGCACATGGGGATTTGGTGAGTTGCTTTTGACACTTTTTAAGTACCATATTTTTCCATGTATACAACATTATTTCCCCCCAGAATGATACTAAAAATTAAGGGGGTGTCATATACATGGAAATAAGCCTTTCCTGACTGGTGGGGGTGGGGTGGAAGAGAACCCCAGCTGACCTTACAGTTTCTCTTTCTTCTAGCAGCTCTTTTCAGTCAGTTTCTTTCTTTCTTTCTTTCTTTCTTTCTTTCTTTCTTTCTTTCTTTCTTTCTTTCTTTCTTTCTTTCTTTCTTTCTTTCTCTCTCTCTCTCTCTCTCTCTCTCTCTCTCACACACACAGAGAGAGAGAGAGAGAGAGAGAGAGAGAGAGAGAGAGAGAGAGAGAGAGAGAGAGAGAGAGAGAGAGAGAGAGAGCTATTTCCCCTTTCGTCTCCACCTGTCCAAAGTACCTCTCTGTTTTGTTTGTTTTTGCAGTAATCCAAGCTGTCTTTGTCTTGGGGAAAGCCTCAGGGGCTGAGCAGCCTAGTAAGAAGTGCTTTTCCCTGCTCTGGTTTCTGCAAAAAGATGGCTTGGATTTCTGCAGAAACAGACAATAAAACAAAGTGGAGAGGCACTTTGGAAATGTGGAGTGTGTGTGTGTGTGTGTGTGTGTTGTGTTGTTACAGTCGTGACCGACTCTTCATGACCCCATGTCCATTGAGTTTTCTTGGCAGGAATACTGGAGTGGTTTGCCAGTTCCTACTCCAGGCGCCTACAGCACCTGGTATTCCCTGGTGGTCGCCCATCCAAGTACTAACCAGGGCCAACCCTGCTTAGCTTCTGAAATCAGGAGAGATTGGATGTGCGTAGGGCATCTAGGCAGCTTGGAAATGTGAAGAGGAAAGGAAATAGCAGTGAGTAGTAGTAGTAGTAGTAGTAGTAGTAGTAGTAGTAGTAGTAGTAGTAGTAGTAGTAGTAGTAGTAGTAGAAGGAGAAGGAGAAGGAGAAGGAGAAGAAGACGATGACGACAAACTGGAAGGGAAACCAGAGCAGGGCAGGGACTTTGATCAGCTCATTCACTGGCATCAGTTTGAGTCATTCTCAATCCCCCACCCACCCAATTTCCCTTTCTTTCTGCCAGGAGTGGTTCATTTTCTTAATTTAGGGTTCAAAAAGTGTGAGTGTGGGGTCTAGTACACAGAGGGGTCTTACAGACAGGAAGAATAGGGTAACTTTAAAAAACCAGGATCTTAAGCCATTCACAGTTTCTGGTTTGTTGTTTTCATAAGACACCCTTGATGCAATTCAAATGGGAGCGGATTTCTTTGTGTCTTGAAAAGAATAATCTGGAAATCAAAAGTGTTGGGGTTTTTTGTGCTAAATTCAGAACAACAACAAACAATAAAAGTGAAATGTCCAAACTAATACAGCAATTCCCCAGTAATAATGTTGCCATTGTATGGAAACAACCGTCAGCAACTAGACTGCAAGATACAGTTTCTCTCATCATGATAATGTTGCAGGGCAATTCAATCCCATTTTACATGATAATATGCTATTATATGCCCTAACAATATTTAGCCCTGTATGAAAATGAATGGCAGGAATAATGATGCATTCTGAATTTTGCCTAAACAGGTTTGAAATGTCTCCATTTAAATCCTGCAGAATGGATTCGATTTGCATAGAAATATCACCTGAGTTTAAATGCAGTTTTCATTATGGAACATAACCACCAGCCACCTTTATCAGCCCTTGTTCATTTCCCACTGGGTCATCCCAAAAGCAACTATGATAATATCTATTTCATACTGACATCTGCAGCTGCAGGGACACCTGCCTCCCTCGTATGCCTGATTTTCATCCATTCAAGGAGAGTACATCAAAATAAAAGAATTAGAAGCTCAAGCATACGACTCTTATGCAGTTGTTTTTGCAGGGAATGACAACTTGCGAGGATCAAAACTATACAAGTTGCAATTCCATTACAATTTCATTGGAAGAAATACAGTTCTGTTTCTCATTTATCCGATTCCTCAGCGAGATTGCCCTCCCACTCGAAATAACGAGACGAGGCAGGTGTTTGGGGGTTAACTGGGCCACACTTTATTAACACAACAACTTAGTTCAACAACCAACAAGAGGGGCCTGGCATCAGCATACAGGTTGGAACGGTGGGGTCTCCCGGGACCCCTCCAACCGGGCAGAGAGCACGGTCGGCCTCAGCCTGCCAACCAGCCATACCTCCTCCGGGATCTCCACAGGCAGTGGGGCCGCTCCTGGGGCCAGGGCCCGGAAACGCTCGGCCTGTCGGCGGGACAAAGCATCGGCAATCTGGTTATTCACCCCTGGAACATGGTGTGCATGAGCCACAATATTAAACTGCAATGCTCGCAACGTAAAAGCCTGGACTAGACGCATGACTCTGGGTGAGCGAGATGTTAGGTTATTGATCACATGAACCACCGCCAAATTGTCGCACCAAAAGCGCACGACTGAGTTGGCCCAGTCCCTGGACCAAATGAAGAGGGCGACCGAGATTGGGAACAGCTCGAGGAACGTCAGGTCCTGGGTCGTCCCGTCCTCCTGCCATGCTGGCGGCCATGAGCCACTGCACCACAGCCCCCGCCAGAAGATACCAAAGCCCAGACCCCTGGCGGCATCTGTCTGGACCTGGAAGTGAGCTCCCAGCTGGAGCTCATCCCTCCAAAAGGAAACGCCGTTGAAGCCTTCCAGAAAGATTCTCCAAACGGCTAAGTCTTCCCGCATTTCAGCCGTAACCCTAGTTCTATGGGTCGGCCTGCGAAGCCCAGCCATCGCCGTGCACAGCCTCCGCAGGAACGCCCGGCCAGGGGCCACAACCTTGCATGCAAAGTTAAGGTGGCCCACCAGCTCCTGAAGCTCCCTGAGCGAAAGCTTGCTGCGAACCTGGGCCGCGCGGACCCTGACCTTAAGAGCCTGCAGCTTGTCCTGGGGCAGGTGGCACACTTGCATTCGTGAATCAATTTCCACGCCCAGGAAAGTCAATGTGGTCAGCGGCCCTTTGGTCTTCTCCTCGGCCAAGGGGAGCCCTAGCTCCCCCGCCAGGGCCCGAAAGCTGTCCAGGAGGAACTGACACGTACCCGACCCAGCTGGCCCACAGAAAAGGTAATCATCTAAATAGTGGGCCGTGCTGGCAAGGCCGGTTACCTGCCACAGGCGCCACTCCACGAAGGAACTAAAACGCTCGAATATCGAGCAGGACACTGAGCATCCAAATGGGAGTGCTCGGTCCATGAAAAACTGATCCCCAAACTGAAAACCCAGGAGCTCAAAATCATTCGGATGCACTGGGAGTAGTCGGAAGGCTGACTTAATGTCGCACTTCACCATCTCCGCAGCTGCTCCGCAGGCATGCACCATTTGCGCTGCGGCATCAAAGGAAGTATACCGCACGGTGCACAGGTCGTGTGGGATACCATCATTAACAGAAGAACCGCTAGGGTGAGATAGATGATGGATTAGTCTGAATTCTCCTCGGGCTTTCTTGGGGACCAACCCCAATGGGGATACCCTAAAATTGGGTAAGGGGGGTGCTGGGAAAGGTCCAAGGACCCTTCCCTCTCCGACCTCCTTAAATATCTTTTCTCGGGCCACCTCCTCGGCGCATAGTAGGGACCTAAGATTTCTGGCCAGCACTGGCCATCTAACTCCCTCAAAGGGGATGCGAAAACCGAAGGTAAAACCGTCAACTAGGAACTGGGCGGCAGCCCGGTCCGGATACTCAGCCGCCCATAGCCGCAACACATCCAATTTAATTGGACTGGGCCCCTTTTGCAGGGGGTTGGTCGCTACCCCCCGCTCTCCTGTTGCTTCCTGTGTCCCGCGCCCTTCCCTGCTGGGGGCGGGCCCTGCTGCAGTTAGTGGCAGGGTGCTGGGCCCCACAGACCGAGCACTCATGCTTGAAACGGCAGGGCTTGCGGTTACAAGCGCCCTGGCCGTTGTACTCCCAGCAGACCAGCCGGACTTGAACCGGCTGGCCCGCCGTAGCGCGGGCAGCTGCGGTGGGGGACCCTTTCCAAATCATATGGCCACTGTCATACCTGTCCCCCAGGGACGGCCGCACCGGGGTCATAAATTGCAGCCAAATAGGCGGCAGTGGCTCGTCCCACCTAATGGCCGGGTCAAGGGTGGCTCTACGACAAAATTCTTCATCGTATAAGAGCCAAGTGTGCCCTGGGAAATCAACGAAAGCCCGATAAATCAGGTCCAGATATTTTAGCATAGACTGGGCTCGCCAAGGGTGGGCCTGCAGGGAGAGGGACATGTAGATTAAGTAAGCCGGCAGCCACGTGGCCCAGGAGTGTTCCAGCTTCTTTTTCAGTCTACGGTCCTTATCCTGGGGGTCCTCCTTATCCAGCTCCTTGGCATCCAATTCCCTGTTAAGGAGGCTGAAAATATCAAGGAATTCCCCTTGCCATATTTTCTCCCTAGTGGACTGAGCCAAATGATGCCCCAAAGGGGAGGCATAGTCCCCAAACGGGAGGGTCGCCGGCGCTATGCCCGCATATCCGGGCGCCCAGCCGGTGGCAGGCCAGGCCGCCACGCCCTGCACCGGCTGCCCCGGGAGAGATCAGGCGGGCATCTGCCCCGGAAGCCAGCCTCTCGGGCTAAGGGGGGAAGGGGCCAGAGCCGACCCCGGTGCCCCCGCCAATGGGGGGGCTGTCCTGGTGCTCCTCCCATCCCCGGCAACTGGCCACCCAGTGCGGCCGCACACGCGGTAACCCAAGGAGGCAGCGCTGAGGGCGTAGCCCTCCCCCCGCGTGAGTTGTGGCACCCGCAGGGCTGTTCGGGGCCCCAACACTTACCGGCCGGATCTCTTCACTGGGAGGGGAGGGAGGCCGCTGGGGGAGGATCGAGCGGGGGTGCCCGTCTTGCGGCCAGGCGGCGGCCCATCTGGGGGATTCCCCCCAAAAGGAAGTTAACCGGGCCTTTGCGGGGTGGCCCCACCTGGTAGGGTTCGCCCGGGCCTCAGTGGCCGGCTCCCGGGCTCCGCAGGCCACCAGCCCCACCCGGGCCTCCCCAGGCGGGCCCCGCCTGGGCCTTCGGAGCCAGCAGGCCTAATTTGCCCCCCCCTTCCGGGCCTTCCCGGCCGGGCCCCACCAGCGCCTTGCAGCCCACGGGCCCACTCCCCGGATACTGCCCGGCCTTACTGGCTGGGCCCTGTCTGGGCCTTAGCGGCCCCTGGGCCTTCGGTGGCGGGTCCCACCTGGGCATCACCTGCCGGACCCCACCGGGGCGTCGGCTGCCCGGCCCTACTTGGGCCTTAGCTCCCTCGGACCTAGCGCCATAGCCCTACCCGGGCCTTCCAGAGTCGGCCCCACCTGGGGCCTTTCCAACTCGGCTTCTCTAGCCCGGTGGTCCCCAACCCCCGGTCCGCGGACCGGTGCCGGTCCGTGGACCGGTCGGCACCGGGCCGCCTGGGGAGGCCGGGGAGGCTCCTCCCCTTTTCCTCCGCCGCCCTCCTCCTCCTCCTCTTCTCTCCCGCGGCCGGCCGGTGGAAGAGGAAGGCTGGAGGAGCGCAGGAGGAGCCGCCACCGCCTTTGCCTCTCTCCTCCCCTCCCCTCCCCTCCTCTCCTTCCGGGACGGCCAGCCGGCGACTCCGCCCCCAAACGCTGGCGCCCCGGCGGCGTTGGCGGCAGCCGTTTGGGCTCCGCCAGGAGGGACGCGGCGGCGTTGGCGGCGGCCGTTTGGGCTCCGCCAGGAGGGACGCGGCGGCGTTGGCGGCGGCCGTTTGGGCTCCACCAGGAGGGACACGGCAGCGTTGGCGGCGGCCGTTTGGGCTCCGCCAGGAGGGACGCGGCGGCGTTGGCGGCGGCGGCACTCTCCGGCTTGGGGTGTCGGGCGTGCCACTCCCCCCCACACACACACACGGGCGGGGTGGGGGGGAACCCGAGGCTCCTGGGCAGGCGGGCCCCGCCTCCTTCTCCGGCACCGGGAGCCGCGTGCGGGTCTCGCTGCTGGCGCCCCGCTTGCTCCTGCTGCCGCCGCCGCCGTGAGCCTCCTCCTCCGCCGGGGAAAGAGAGCGGGGCGCCAGCAGCGAGACCCGCGCGCGGTTTCTGGCTCCGGCGCCCCGCGCGCGGCACCCGCCCGGCCGCGCCGGGAAGCGCCCTCGCGGCACCGACGAGCCGCCGCCGCCTCCTCCTGCTCCTGCTCCGGTTCCTCCTCCTCCTCCTCCTCTTCCCGCCGCCGCCAAAGGAGCAGCAGCGAGGGCAATTGCGGAGGGGTGGTGGTGGCGGCGGCGGGACGGGGGCGATTGCGGGGGGGTGGCTGCTGCTGCTGCTGCGGCGGCGGCGGGCGGGAAGAGGAGGAGGAGGAGGAGGAACCGGAGCAGGAGCAGGAGGAGGCGGCGGCGGCTCGTCGGTGCCGCGAGGGCGCTTCCCGGCGCGGCCAGGCAGGTGCCGCGCGCGGGGCGCCGGGGCCAGGAGCCACGCGCGGGTCTCGCTGCTGGTGCCCCGCTCGCTTTCCCCGGCGGAGGAGGAGGCCCACGGCGACGGCGGCAGCAGGAGCAAGCGGGGCGCCAGCAGCGAGACCCGCACGCGGCTCCCGGCGCCGGAGAAGGAGGCGGGGCCCGCCTGCCCAGGAGCCCCGGGTTCCCCCCCACCCCGCCCGTGTGTGTGTGTGGGGGAGTGGCACGCCCGACGCCCCAAGCCGGTGAGTGCCGCCGCCGCCGCTCTCGTGCCTCCCCCTCCTCCTTCCCTCCCATCCTTTGCTTTCACACCCCCCCTTTTGCCTCCCCGCTGGACCCCCCCCTTTCGCATTCTCCCCCCCTCCCCACCCCCACCCCCAGCTTCGGGCCACAGAAAAATTTTCAAAAATTTCCCGGTCCGCGGGGACAAAAAGGTTGGGGAGCACTGCTCTAGCCTACCGCCTGGGCCTCCGCTACTGGGTCCCGCCCGGGCCTCGGCGGCCTGGCCTGGCCGGTGGGGGGGCCGGGGGGCCGTGTGCTGGTCTGGGCGTGGGGCAGGGAGTGGGCCTTCGGGTAGGTGAGGCGTAAGGGTGCATTTTCTGAGAGGCGGGGTTTAGTCCCGGAACAAGTTGCTCTCATTCCCCCCCCCCCGTAAGTCAGTGGGACAGACATGGCACCAGGGAAAGGCAAGAAGGCGGGGAAGGGCAAGGGCCCGGCTAGGAGGCCCCAGCCGCTGGGCACACAGTCAGAGCCCTCTTCCGAGGAGGAGGCATGGCCCATATGGCTGGAACTCGAGTCGCGCCTCGTTGCATTGGAGACCGCCAAGGGTGTTAGCGTGCAAGAGGCACAGCCAGGGCCAGCAACTAGGGCGGGTTCCAGGCCATCGAAGTCCAGAAAGCGGGCCCAGCTGAGGGAAATGGCTAATGATTTTTCTGCCCGCTTTGCAAGGTTGGAGAGGCTGGAAACAGCACCGGAGGTCCGGGCGGCCGGGGGAGGCCCTCCTGCGGTGGCCAAGCGGGCGAGGGCAGCTTCCAGGGGCCTGGCAGCGGCTGCTAACACCACCGAGGCCGCGGAAGACGAGGACTGCACAGTGCCACCCGCTCCGGAGAGCACGTCAACGAGTGAGTTGGCTTGTGCGCCTGATTCTGCACCCACACCCATCTGGCCTTGGGCGGCAGGCGTGGCGGCGACTGGGCTGACCAACCCATCAGGGTGGCTGTAGTGGGTGTTGCTAGCTGAAGATTCCCTGTATATCCTTGTGTGTTGTTGTTAGTAGGTTTGACTGCGGGAACATGTTTTTCAGTCCTGATAGAGGACCCATTGTAGTGGAAATAATGCAATGTAGCAGCTATTTATGATAAGCCACAGGGAATTTGGCAAACTCTTTACTACAGCCATTCTCAACGGGGGCCATATAGAGCCCCATGGGAGGCTCCTTGTACATTTGAAGGAGGTAACAAACTGGAAATAATTCTTCACACAGCACCCTATAAGATTTATGTGACTTATACAATCCTGATTTGGCCTATATTTCATTTATATTGTGTTTATGGTCATGCCCCCCTAAAGGTTGAGAATGGTGGTTCCACTAGATCTCCCCAGGAATTTTATGTTCTATTAATTAAGTGGTTACATTACACCAGGCATGTCCAAACTTCAGCCCTGCTGATGTTTTGGACCACAACTCCCAAAATTCTAAGCTTAGATTGCCAATGGCAAAGGACTGTGGGAGTTGTGGTCCAAAACATCTGGAGGGCCGAAGTTTGGACATGCCTGCATCACACTGTGCGTTTTTGGGGGTGGGTATTGGCTATTGGTGATGCATTGATGCTTTAACTACAGTCAGGACAACAATCCATGAATTTCCTTAGCCGACTCTTCCCCTCTACCCCCCCAAATTATTTCTGAGGTTGCTCTAGATGGGAGATACTTGCACACACACACACTCTCTCTCTCTCTCTCTCTCTCTCTCTCTCTCTCTCTCTCTCTCTCTCTCTCTCTCTCTCTCTCTCTCTCTCTCTCTCTCTCTCTCTATGTGTGTGTGTGTGTGTGTGTGTGTGTGCTGAGATAGAATAATGAATCTACTTCAAAAAGTGTCTATCTGAAATGATTCCCAACAACTAGGTTAATGCTCAGCATGATAACAGTAGTTTGGTCTACAGTCCTCCTAGAGCAGGGGTCCTCAAACTTTTTAAACAGGGGGTTAGTTCATTGTCCCTCAAAAACTATTGGGGGCCAGATTATAGTTTGAAATATATATGAACAAATTCGTATGCACACTGCATATATTTTTGTAGTGCCCCCCAAACAGGAAAAAGAATGCAATATTTAAAATGAAGAACAATTGTAATAGTCATAAATGAATAATATTTCAATGGGAAGTATGGGCCTGCTTTTGGCTAATGAGATCATCAATATCTGGTTCCATATTTGGCACTGCTAGTCATAGCAAATCATGCAAGTATGTATCAGTTAGTCCGGATCTGGCTGGAGATTTCTGGTTGGAGAGGCAGCCAAAGTGGTGCTGGTGCTGTTGGTCATGGTTCAGGTAGCCAAAGTGGAGATGGGTGGCTGTGGGGGCACCAGCTGGGTCATAGGGATTAAAGGAGTCAGAACAGCATGGTTCGCCATGGTTACTTTAGATGCAAGAGTAGGAGCAGCAGCAGCACTGCTGGGGTCCCTTTGTTCTCTTCCAGAGAAGGAAGGGGGGGACAAAATAAAGCCAAGGAGAAATAGCACTGGAGCACATAGGGGTAGTGGGACACTGAGTCACTCTGCTCTCTTTTTTCAAAAGGAAAGCATAAAAGGAGGAGGAGCCAGGAGAGATGGAGGGTAGGAAAAAAGTTGTACCAGAGAGGGAAAATGTGGGGTGAGGTTGAAAGAGGCATCCAAGCCAAGCTGGGCAAGGATGGGGGGGCAGACATGTGGAAAAAGTGAGAGTGCGCATAAGGGAGGGAGGGAGGGAGGGGGGAGAGCGAATGAGTGAAAAGCAGTGTCCCAGCCATGACTGGAGAGAAAGGAGAAGTCTGCTTTAGAAATTGGTGCTGATGAGGTCTTCCAGAAGGGAAGCACATGCCCCTGAGAGACAGACAGAGGGCCTTTTTACACGACCCCTAAGATCCGCTGGCCACTTAAATTCGGACCAGAGATCTTAGGGGTTCGTCGCTCTTCGGGCGTTCCCACCCCCTCCGCACTTCCTGGTTGCTGGCTGCGTGAGGGGATGGAGAAAAAGAGAAAGAAAAGCATGCCACTCACCTCGTTCTGCCTCTCGTCTCTGTAAAAGTAGCTCTTAAAGGGGCGGGAGCCAAAAATCAACAAACAGAAGCAAGGAGAGCCCCGCACTCACTATCCTTACACCGGATCAAATAATTTTCACCTCCAAAAAGCAGGTACCTGAAAGCTGCGCTGGGACGCGCCAAAGTGGGCATGGTCGCACTTAATTTCCTGTTAACTCCGGAGCTGGTGGGTAAACATTTTTAAGCTCCGGAGCTGGGAGCCATTTGCCCCGGAGTTTAGGGGTCGTGTATAAATGCCCAGAGAGAGAAAGGGGAGGGGTGCTTGGCTTGAGGTATCTCCCTCTCTCTTCATTCACCCCTCCATCCACCACCGCCTCTAACACCTAGCTAAAAGAGGAATAAAGTGGGCTGTGGTGCAAGGCTGGCATCTCACCTGCTAGGGCATGAAGCAAGAAACAAACAGGTTGTGACTGGGACAGAAAGGTCAAGCAGGCAGAGCTGGACCCCCCACGTGCGCTGGCTCTGATGATTGCAGGCTCCGTGGTTGTGGCTGTGGAGGTAGTGCTACTGTTGCTGCTGCTGCTTCTCCTTCTCCTGCTGCTGCCACTGCATCTCCAGCCTCTCTCTCACTCTCTGGATGTGGATGAGTTGCTTTTTGTCACATGGTACAGGGAAAAGGGCGGAGCTCCAGCAACTTGAAATACCTTTTGAAGAAGCCTAAGCCTCCCTCACTGGTATTAACCTAAAATTTAGGCTCAAATGGGGGGCAAGTGTGTGGGGGTCTGCAATGGCTGGTAGTCTGGATTCAGGAGCCCTGCAGGCCAGATCCAGCCCGCAGGCTGTAGATTAGAACCCCTGTCCTAGAGTCACAGATGGAAGGGCCTTTTCTGTTTATAGAAGATGAGGATCCAGCAGAGGCTTCCCACCCAAGAAGGGAATGGGTAGCATCTTTTTCTTCCACAATGTCACCCTTCCATGCCACTGTACATACTCTGCTGGTAGGTATAGAGAGCCCACGTAGAGACTCTGAACCCCAAAATAACCTGGCAGCACTGAGGCAGCCATAAGCCCTGGACAAACATGTCCAGAGAGCCGCAGGGAACCCAGTGTGGATAAGCCCAGCTGGAGCTGGCAGAGCTCACCCAACAGGCATAGCTCAGGAGGCCAGGAGGGAACAGATGGCAATCGCAGATATCAGGATATCAGGCAACATCTGGTCTGTGACCAGCCCGAAGCCCCTTCCTCTCCCCTATCAATGATTCCCCACTAGCAAGCCTTTTCTCCAAGATAAGGTTGCATACGTGAGGACCCTCATCCCACCACCAATGGAATTCATACGTGACCGAAGACCATCCTTCCTCTGTCTTCCGCTGTCCTATGGTCAATGATTATCCACCCCTCCCATGTGTGTGATGTCTTGTTTACCACTCTTAATAAAGAGCCTCAGCTGGGCTAGCAGGGGCGGCAGGAGCTGATTGCATTCTGTTCACCCGGACCAGATGTGTAGGTCCCCTCAACCATTTCGGGGAAGTCTTTAAAGATACAGGAGACATCAGGAAGAAGAAGATCCAGTTTGGCATCCAGCATGTACTGTGAAGCCAGCCCTATGTTTGCCAGTGTGTTTGCAATGAATAGGAAGGACGGCATTGATCTCCTTTGAATAGATTGCAAGACTTCTTGTTGTAATGTTCCTATTGGCCCCATATGCTTCTTGGGCAAAACATATGCCAAGGTCATAAGAAATGAAGATTCAAAAGTAGAAGACAGTGTTTTACTTGTTTAGTAGAATAAAAATGGCAAGGAGAAAAGTACTCTTGCAACCCACTTTGTACATTCAGGGGACAAAATAATCTTCCTAACACATACATCAATATTGATGCCACACATGCTGTAAACTTTCTTCCCAAATATGATAGACAAAGAAAAGTATTTTCCCCACAGGCTGACATTGTAATGACCCAGGATATAAGATATCACAGCAATCTGAATTCAACAACCGCAAATAGCCCACCACTAAACAAACACTTTGTATTTAAATATCTAAAAATGTATTGGCATATTCAGTGTAATATATCACGAAGAGACCTTCAGGTACAAAGTTATCAGTGACTTTTGAGAAGCCTTCAAATAATCTTGTTTTCTCTTTTGCCTCGGCACCCTTCACAGTGACAAAAAAGCTGTAATTTCCATATGCTTGGTGCTAAGGGGGTAAATTCTAGGCGGCAATTTTTTCTTATTAATATAACCTTGAAAATGATTCCTTTCCTTGTCTTACAAAGCACAGCAGTCTTGTCTACCATACATGCACAATGATTTAGAAAGCTTAAATCTAACTGGGTTTCTGCAAAGAAATCATTCTCCACCCATCTAGCTTCTCAGCTGTATTTTCTCAGCACGTTCAGTTGTTTGCTTGAGCTGAAAACAAAAGAGCCCTCCACTTCTCCTAGTTTTTTTGCACTTGGGATGGAGATCACACAAGGACAAGTAACTGGAGTAGCAGTTAATTGGCATTTAATGTATCTATTCTTCTCTCAAAATGATGCTTTATTGAAAGATATATTTATTGGAAAATAAACTGGCACAAGACATCCTCCTGGGGACATTTTGCCTGTGGCTCCTGTGCCACACACTCTGCTTGTCGTCCTCTCAGGATAGTTAATTGTTTATGTGTACATTTTACTACATCTTATCTTGCCCTTCCTTCAAGGAGCTCTTGAAAGCACATGTTGTCATGCTTTTCTTTCACCAACAGAAGGACAGTCTTCTGGGACAGATTAGACCGAAGGACAGTCACTGGTCCAGGATCATTTTACAAGGCTCAGGTCTCTTGAGTCCTGCTGTTGTAACATAAGGATTGGTAGCATAAAGCCTGTATGCAGCCCACAGGGTCAAAATGAGCCCCTAGCCCTCCCCAACTAGTACTCCTACTCCTCCAAACCCCCCACCTAATTTTTTTTGGGAAAAAATAGATAATCATTTCCTCATGGCCTCTAGGAGCCATTGGCTGTAATTTAAAGGTCCCACACACTCTCTCAAGTTACTTTTTTAAAAACATACAACTAAACAAAACAACAACAACCCTGTTAAATGTTCAGCCATTCTAGTATGGAAGTTCCTCCCCACAAAGAGAAGCAAAAGCAAATTCTGTGAGGAAACTATTGGGGGAGTGGGTGTGGAACTCCCAAATCCTGGGATTTATCCAGGCTCTTGAGATGATTCAGGAGCACCCGTAAGCTGCATATCCACTGGGACAAAGAGTAGATAGGGTAGGATGGGAATTGCAACTTAGAATAGGTAGAGAGGTAGTACAGAAACACCTGGAAACATTAAATGAATTTAAGTCTCAGATGAATTACACCCATGGATATTAAAAGAACTGGCAGAAGTAATTTCAGAACCATTGGCAATAATCTTTGAGAATAGAGATGGGCACGAAACGAACAATTTTTCATTTCCATTTTCATTTTTTCGTTTCGTTATGCAACAAAATGGCAAACGAATTTTGTCTCCAAAATGAAACAAAATGAACAGAAACACTGGAAACTTTGTCGTGTGTTTCGTTTCTATTACTGCAATACAGTGAACTGCTTTAAATGCTAAAAAAAATCACAAAATTTGAAATAAATGGTAATAAAACGGTAATGAAACGAACGAAAACAAAAACAATTTTTTGCAAAAATTCACAAAAAAGGAAACTAACCGAAATGGACCCTCCAAACGACAAACGACAAACGAAACATCATTTTTTTGATTCGTGCCCATCTCTATTTGAGAAGTCCTGGAGAACAAGGGAAGTCCCCATTGATTGGAGGAGGGATAATGTTGTTCCCATCTTCAAAAAAAAGGGGGGGGGGAAGAGGACCGAAATAATTACTGCCCAGTCAGCTTCACTTCAATTCCTGGAAAGATCCTAGAACAGATTATTAAATAGGCAGTCTGTAATTATTTTACAAACAATGCTGCCATTACAAGAACTAAATAGAGATGGGCACGACTTAGCGGTATTCCCGTTTCCGTTTCCGTTACTCGGTTCCGTTACTCTACGGAAACGGTAACGGGAATTACTCCCCCAGACTTCGAGCTCGAACCGACGAACGAACAATTTTGGTCTGATTTGTCATGCTCATTCCTTGCATCGCGCGATCGCGCGATGCCACACGCGGCACAGAAAAAAAGTTTTTAAAAGTTAAAAAAACCCGGTTCCCGGCCAAAAAGCAGGCGGAAAAATGCCTGCCGTGCCTCAGGGCACCTACCAGAGGGGTTGTTTCTGGAGGTCCCCGGCTTCCCCCCCATCCCCCGTCCTGGGCTGCTCTGGTGGGACTCGCCGCAGGCTCGCAGCCAGCAAAAAGCCCAGTCTCGCCGCCGCCCGCCCGCAATTAAAGCGCAAGCAAGCGGCACGGACGGCACAGGAAAAAACTTTTAAACTCTCCCCCCACCCATTCCCGGGCCAAAAAAGCAGGTGGAAAAATGCCTGCTTGACTAAGGGCGCAGGGCACCTACCGGAGGGGTGGTTTCTGGAGGGGGGGTCCCGCCTCCCCCCCCGTCCTGGGCAGCCGGACTCGCCATGCCATGCGGTGCGGGCGGGGGATCCAAAATGGGGCGGCGAACGCAATATTGTTTTTGAAATCGTGGTCCAAAAACACACAAGCACAACAGAAACACGCGAAAATTTATAAACTGCCAGATTTTTCACACTAGCAGTGGGTTTTTTCTTGCAACAAAATGTCTCTCCTCTCCTCCTCTGTCCTCCATTGATTTTATTTTATTTTATTTTATTTTATTTACACCTGCGCAATGATGGGCTGGCCGAGTGGCCAGCCATGTGGGAGTGGACGACCATGCAAATTTTTGGAGCCATCCCACCAATCGCATGGCCACGGCCATGGAGACTTCTGGGATGTGCCAAAAAGCCCCCTAAAACCTGCCCTAGCCCCCTAACCCTACCCTAATCCTTGACTCCTTACCCATACGTCACAGACTGTCTTCTTAGTGGGTCAGAGAGGCACCCAGAGGTGCAACCCACTAGCCCACCGTAACCTTACCCGTCACTAGCCTAACCCTAGCCCTTGCACTAACCCACCTTAACCCTAAGCCAGATCTACTTGCATTGCACTACACGCAAGTACGATTCCCTTCTTTGTGAGACATGGCGGTGCGAGAGCCTTAGGCATCACCCTATGGCTCTGAGTTCACTCACTGGTCTCACTGTCTGCAACTGCCATTTTGCAGCAGCAGGTGAGGAGGGGAGACCCCCATGTTGAGGGGTCTCTTGGAGCCTGCTTCCCCTTCCTAGTGGGTGAGGATAGGAGGCACCCACGGGTGCCTCCAGGAGCCCGCTTTCCCTTTTTAGCGGGCCAGAGGAGGCACCCACCCCACAGAGGTGCCTCCAGGAGCCTGCTACCCCCAAAAAACCAGTACTAACGAAAACAAAAAAACGAAAAAACGAACCGACTAATTTTTGTGAATTTTCGCAAAAAACGGAAACGACCCGAAATGGAACTGGCCCGACTAACGACAACTCGAAAAATTTTTTTTTCAAGTCATGCCCATCTCTAGAACTAAACATTTTTTCAGCGAATGTATATTGTATTGTATTTTGCTCTATTCTATTTTATCCTATGTTTCCCAGAACCTGTACACAGTCTAAGCTGGGAGTATCCATTGCCACTGGGGGAGGGGGTGACAAGAAGAATGGAAGTTGGGAGGTGAAACAAGGAGTGATGGGAAAGGGGAAAGAGGAGAGATGGTCTTAGGAGGCTGGATCAGCAGGGAAGAAGGGAAGGTTGCTGAGGAGTTGGTGGACATAGTGAAAGAGGACTCCTGGATAGGGGAATGGGTGACTTTCAGACTCCCACGAGAAGTGGCAGAATGGGAGTGGCGGGAAAGAAAAGTAGTGAAGGCACCCTTTGGACTGTGGAGAGAGGAGAAAAGAAGGGTGAGACAGCACTTTGAGAGGCTGGCGCAGCTGAGAGAAACCCAACGTGAACTTAGGGCCCATTGGGAAGAATGCTGTGGTATCCTTGGGGAGGTACGGAAGAAGGAGTGAGTGGTGCCGAGCAACCAAATGCATCTGAGGGCAACGCTAGTGGCGAGTTGTGTGAGGAGAGCCCAACCTCTGAGGGTTTTGCCGGGCTTTCATTGGACCCGGGCCAGATGTTTGAAGAAGCTTTCCCAGTTAAAAGGTGGACTGTTCAACTGGACATTTCTATGAGACTTTTGGCAGAGAGGTGGTCGGAGGCAGAGCCCTTACTAGGTGAAGGGAGTGTTGATGCAGATGAAGATCCCAAACCTTTAATGCTGTTAAATAAAAGTTTATTTAAACAACCAACCGCAGCCGCACCCGTTTTGTCACCCAGTGCTCTGGGGGAGGAGGGAGGGGGCGGGGGAGACCCTCACACTCTCATCCATTTATTTATCTGATTATTTAATATGCCATTGCCAAATCTAACAGCGATGCAAATACCTAAGCAGAAATTATAATGCCTTCAGCTTATACTGAAAATGAGTTATTGTTAGCAAACCTGACTCAAATACTATTTTTTTCTAAATTAAGAACTATTTATCAGCCATTCCAGCCACAAAACAGCTGCCAGATTCTCCTAACAATCATTTTTTATTCCTTGTGCACAGCCTACTATTTCTATATTAGCATATTTCTATGATTTTAAATAATAACAGTTATTCTGCTTTATGAAGGAGAGAATCCTATGATCTGGTTCCAGAGATGAGATGCTTAGAGAATTTTCTTGGTTGCTTCCTCTGTCATGGAATTCTGCTGGTTTTTATCTCTCTCTGTAGAGAAGGAGGTCTGCAGTCAGACATTTCTTCCATGTGGTCTCTATCATCTGATGGTGGAAAAGGCAAAATGCAAGAGCCAAGTAATTGTCCAGCATGAATGTACAGCATGGATGTTCTCTGTGGGTACCCTGCCCAAAGGGCACATTCAAGCTTGCCAGGTCTGGAGGGCCCATCTGGTTGTTGGCTAGCTGTGACAAATGTAGCCAGTGAGGCTATCCAAAGCAATGGTGAGTGCCACCTTGAGGAAGAAGAGGGTGCAGTTTGTAACTCCTCACATCTTGCTGCTTATGTCATGGACCCCAGTGTGTCTCTGAGGAGTTCTGCTCCTGGTCCAAACATGGCATATTAGAAGCAATCATATTGGGTTCCAGATTGTTTTGTAGGCCAGTTTGTGGTGCTCTTTTTTCCTGTGAAGTCCTGAGTGGCTTGGGGTCCACACATTTGTAAATCTACTGCCCATAATCTGTAACTTTCAACCGAGACAGGCCAGTTTGGTACCTATGTGAGACAGGGTCTTTACTGTAGCAGCACTGCACCTTTGTCATTTCCTCCCAAGCCACCTCATGCTTTTTCTATCCAAACTGAGTTTTAGACATGGAGCTAAAGAACAAAACCAGAACAAAATCTAGTTTCTCACTACAGTGGTACCCTGACTTAAGAGCAGATTGATTTAAGAGCAATTCGACTTAAGAGCAGAAAATTGTTGGCATTTTAGCTGCCACCTTACAAATTTTAGATATGGTCTGCTGGACTTACAAATATTTGTTTCATTCTTTTGATTTTTTTTTAAACTTATTTTTTTCAGTTCTTTAGATATGTACCCTGACTTAAGAGTAGTTCGACTTAAGAGCATGCATTCAGAACAGATTGAATTCATAAATTGAGGTACCACTGTACTTCTATGGATTTCAGTTTTTTTCCTGGATTGTTCTTAGGAAGGTTTTGTTATGGTTTTATTGTACACTTCTTTTGTTTTAAATAATATGTTGCTTCCCAAACCCTAGACATTAAAAATAATTTTTGATTAAGGTGTGTGCGTGCACGGGGGAGAGAGCAGAATAGAAAAGAAATTCCACTACTGATTTAGCTGAACCAATTGCCTGACTCATTATAAAGCACTTCTTGGGTTTGATTTTGTTAGCAGTATCACTGAATTCAGAATTTGCAGGGTAAACTCAGATGGACAAAGCACCGTAATGCCTGAAAGTCTCTCAGTAAGACTGTATTTCACAAATAGGCAAGTTGGTGCCAATTTTTGGATAGTAAAATATCTCTCTCCATCTCTGGAGGCTTCCAAAAGCTGGTTCATGAACTGGGTACAAGCTGCTCACTAGGTGAAGATCCTCTGTCATAGTCCCCTAAACACCACCACTTAACCGCAGGCAAATTATTAAGACCTTGTAGGATGTATGTCTGAATGCCAGTGGGGCTCTTCTGAGCCTAACTTCCAACCTCTCTTAGTTCCCAACCAAGATTAACTTGGTTGCACTCTTTGAGACTGCACACTACCCTTGTAAAATAGGATAGTTCTAATTATTTGACATTACCAATGTAGCACTTTCGTTAGCTACTCGACCCTTCTTCCTCAAGGTAATTACTGTATTGGTAAAATATTAAATGATTTATTAAAATATAATTAAAAGGTAAAAGGGTACAAAAAGACAGTTTACAGTTCAAAGTGATGCAAAAGTAAGGCAAAGCATCTTCAGCTTAATTTGTGAGCTGGCTAGAAAAGCAATCCTTAAAACAATAAAGCTAATGAAGGCTACGAAGTCATCATCTCTCTAAGGACAACACAATTCATAGTGCAAAATGCTACAGTGGTACCTTGTATAAAGGAATTAATTCGTTCCAAATGAAATTATGTTAAGCAAATTTTCCTTTATACAAATATGCCATAGGAATGCATTGAAAACATAGTGATCCCATTTTTATGTTGTACAGATTTGCCCCATAGGCGATTATGTTAAGCAAATTTCCCCTATCTACGGAATTTTTTATGTTGTACAAATTTTATGTTATACAAACCATTTGTTATACAAGGTTCCACTGTACTTTCAAATTGCAACAAAGTTCTCCCTCTTGTTAAATAGCTGCTAGCTAGGTCTCTTGTCACCAACCAACTCCCAAGATGTTACCCAGTCTGCGTTCGGTCCTGTGTTCATTAGTTTTCCTCCCCAGGAGAGCTCCCACGAGAAGTTCTGTTACTGCCAGCTAAGCTGGAATGTGTTTGGCATTCCTTCACTCAGCCTGGTCTGGCCTGGCAGGCCTGGTTTTTGTCAACAAGGCACACCAGCATAAACGTTTAGAGAAGTCTGGAAAAGTACTACATGGCCCATCTACTTCCTTGACTCTGGATGATATCATCCTGTTTGCAAGGCATCAAGATGTGCAAGAGGATTTTAGCTCATACCTATTTCAGAGCTTGAAATGATGACAAAACTTGCCATTGATCCTAGAATTTGGAATATAATTGAAGGGCTATAAAGTGCTGGTTAAAACACGATGAGCTTAGAGCAATGCCCATCTGCTTTACAATTCTGTTTCGATATTTGGCTTCATGATTGCATGTTATTAGAATAAAATCAATATTAATGTTATTTAGATTTTGCACATTGGGGCACATTTATATACCTCTTGGGCTTGGAGCAGGGAAAAAGGCAGAGGAAAACAAACATCTATAATGTCCTAGACCCAGATTTTTGTGGTTATTTTGAATGGTAGTCTAGTGCTTTTGTTTCCTCTCTCTCCCCCACTCTCTCTGAAGGTGATACATCTGCCAAGAACATTGCTGCTTGCATCTGAAATGCAAAATGTTGGCAGTACACTGGGTTTTTAATTCATAATGCATAGTAATGTTTACAAGTCAGCTTCCCTTGGGATGCATTATAGTGTGGGACAACATACTAAGGCATATTGCTTTTTTCATTAGCTTCTGGTACTGTGTATAAATGCTATATTCATTACATGGCCACAAGACAACATCATCATTAAAAATGAAGTCCTGGATAAACCAGACTTTCCCCAACTATGTATTGCATTAATGGACATAATAGGAACACAGAAGAATCCACATGCTGCAGATGGTGAGTTCCTCTGATATAATTTAACAGAAAAATATTCAGTGATGGATACGGTAGGTTTTCATTTGCCAAAATCCTCTTCCATAGGTCTGCTAATGGGAGGGAAATGATGTCACTTACAGCGGCAATCTCCACTAGGGTTTTTCGTGGTGCACCTGTGGCCTGTGGTCTGGAATCTAAGGAAGGACTCTTCAATTAGCCACGGTTTGCCAGGGTGAATTATGTCATTTCCCTTCCTCAGGTACAACAGCAAAAGAGGAATTTTGGTCACAATCTTTACCTCAGATTTTTGTAAAGCCAGTATGAAAGGGATACAACATCATTTTCAGCACCATGGTCCTGATTAGAGATGGGCCCAAACTGGGGAAATGGTGGTTCTTATCTATTTATTTTCTCACTTTACACTTTTTGTGCACCTACCCTTCTTGCTTGTTCTTTATACTGGGAGCTGTGTAACAAGTAAATTTCCCTGATGTGGGATTAATAATAAAGATTTATCTTGTAACGATTCATGGTTTGTCGCTGTTTGCAAGCCGCAAACCAGGAAAGTGCTCTTTAGCCTGCTGCTTGGCCTATAAATCTGATGCCCCGAATCCAATCTTGGCCAAACTTGGGGAGGGTGGGAGTAGAGTCAGCTAAAGACTGTGAGCTTGGCATCTCAAACTCATACAGGGTTGGTCTACCAATGCTGGATGTCCACAGAGTATATCAATTACTAGTGCTGTTAAGAGTTTAGCATTCCACTTCATTCTGGGGAGGCACATTTCCCTAAAACTATGAAACAGACTGATTCAGGGATGGTGGTGCTTTGTGGTTTGTTTTGAACCCATCTTGAGTACTGATGTATTCAAACTCAGTAGGACACCTCAGAAACACACATATAATATTTGGATGCATATTCAGCTGCAAAGGTTGATTATGCAACACATTGCGCATTTATTCCATGGTTAAAAAGGTACACATACTTTTCTAATGTGACTGAACATGTCTACTATATGTCTGGCAGTTTTTTCTTTTGCCCTCACATTTGAAGGATTATCACATTCTCCTCCAAAAGACACCAAACCCCTTCATCTGCCCTCACCCACGAATGGCTCCAAATGACAAACACATTCCACTCTCTAAATCCACTCAGTTAGCTGCTGCTGGATTTTTAATTTCCTGGCTTGGGAAGGACTCTGTACTGCTTTCCCTCATTCATTGATCCATGGCTGCTTTAGTAGTAGTCAGCAAAGACAATTTCCTGATGAAGAGCTTTTTTGCTTGAAAAACTTGAGGGTTAGCTCAGCTGGCATTATTAAGTACGTCCTTTGCATCTCTTGGGTTGACTTTTCTTGAGAACTGTCAAGTCATCGTCCACCGCCTACAGCTTAGCATCTTAAATGATGGTTGTAGAAACTGAGGATCAGTACAGAAGTAAATAAAGCTTAGCAAGGTCAATATTTGAGGGTGATGTTTTAGAGCACCAGAAGGAAGAATGTGAAAGTTTCAAGAAACACAGAACATTCAGCCTGATCATTTTAAAAAGTAGTGAGTTGAAGTTGATCAGAGAATTCTGTGATACAGGCACATGGAGTGAGCACCTCTGAAAGCACAGGTGAGGTTTCAATATCCTTCTGTCTGTATAGATGCAGCTATTTGCACTGGATTCTCTGGATGACAGTTTAAGTGGTATTCACATTATCCATGCTGTCTACCACAAATGGCTCAAATTGTAAGATTCATATGGTACTTCCACATGGGATGAACATTCTAGACACTGTAATAGGATAGAAAATGGGCACAACTTTACTGAGTTCAATAAACTGCAGTGGGGAAGTGAGACAGGGCAGCATAAACAGAGCAGGAAGCATCATGCAGAGTATCACAGCCACCAGACACAAATAGGGTGAGCTCTTTTCCCCAAACAGCCACAGGAGGGATATACACAGGACGGATATAGCCTCAACATGAAGGCCAGCTGACCATGACTGGTTAGTCCCTAGACTTAATGTGACTGCCGTTTCTAAGGGAGTGTGCCAATTTAAAGCTCCTATGCCTCTGTTGCTGGAGTGGGTAGGATTTTTGCTGCTCGTCTCCTGGAAACATACGGCCTTGATGTACTCACTAGGCCATAATCTTGCCCTTCCTCCTTGTGCCACAAGATGTATTAAAGATGTAGCCAATGAGCCCAGGTAAAGCCTATGAACAACCAAATTAAAGTTACATTGGAGGAAACTGAATTCATAAATATGAAGCCAATTGACCCAATTAATCATGATAAAGGAAGCAAAATATACAGTAAACGAGGTGCACTGAAGCAAACATAGGGCTCATTAGATTTAAAAGCACCACCAGCCAGATGCACAGCATGAACTAGAAGACACACACGGGCCCAAAAATTTCTATTGAGTTCTCATCTTGTTTGCTCATTTTGTCGAGAACGAGCGAGCGAGCAAGAGAGAGAGAGAGAGAGAGAGAGAGAGAGAGAGAGAGAGAGAGAGAGAGAGAGAGAGAGAGAGAGAGAGAGAGAGAGGAGGCAGTGTGGACAGCTGCCAACAAAAGGTGGTCTGATATCCCAACTGAAATGGCTGGCATGCAAACATCATTTGGCTGATTGCAGAAGGACAATGAATCTATTTTTCATTGATAGGAAAATGAGCCAATGGTATTGAATCCTCCTCAACTGAAGTGCAGAGACCAAAAGTGCTTCCCTGGCCCAGCATATGGAGTGGAGGCAAAGCTGCAATCAGTCAAGTCTTCTGAATTGTGTAACATGGAATTGGCTTCCTGGCTGGGTTTGTGCAATCTACAGGGGTTTTTTTGTTTTTTGTTTTTTGGTAGCACAACATCCTACAGGGAAGGAAGGGGTGCATTTTGAATTAGAAGTCCCATGCCATGCTCTAGAACAAAAAAAAATATGAATTGCATAGTACTTGGGATGGATCTGGTAGCCCCAGATTTTTCAGGCTTCATCATGCACTTGGATTTGGTATACCTGAAACGGAATACAGTCACAGCTCAGTCCTACCTTGTTGTTTGGCAATGATTCAGGGCAGATTGAAGGGTAAAAATATAATTACAAGCAGCATTGCTTCTCCCTGAAATAGTTCTAACCCAAAGCTTCCACAATGTTGGTGCTTTTTGCAGTACTGTATTTTCTCCTTCATGTTTCATTCCAAAATAAAGCACCAGAAATGACTGTAAAACCATTGCCTGATAAGATTTCCTGGAACCAATGGGTTTTAAAAAAACAATAGGTCATAAAAATAGGAAACTAGAAAAAGTAGATTGGAATGGCATGGCTGACAATTGAATGCAACTTTAATAAATTCGTTTAATAAAAGGAAGCAAGAAAAAAACTGAATGGACATATGGTGTAGAATTGTTAAACCTTTCTTTAATATTTAAATAAAGCCAGCTGAATAGACATAGAATATTGCAGCACTTAAAAAAAGGCTTAGAGAAACTGCCTTTGTATTCTTGGAAACAAAATTCTCACAGTTCTTCAAGCACTTTAGCCTGGCTTTTTGTTGTAGTCCATGCCTGCTTGTTTTATTCTTTCCAAGTACACTTTGCCAGAGCCAGAAAAATCTGATTGTATTTTATGTGATGTCATCTTGCCATGCTGTCTTCACTGTAGCAGATACAGGTACTGTGAGGAAGAAACAGAGAAAGGTGCACCCTCCTCTCCAGACAAACCCACAACGTGGGGCAAGAAACAATTGAAGAGGAAACAGAAGGGATAAAAAGGGAGGAGAGGGAGGAGAGGGGCAGTTAGAGACAGTGTAAGGGAGGTAGAAAGTGCTAACATGGTGGTGGTGGAGAGAAACCCAACGAGGCAGAGGAACTCTTTGAAGTGGTCAAAGAAGACCCTTGGACTGGGGAGTGGGTCACGTTCCGTCTGCCCAGAGAAGACTGCCCGGAGTGGCACAGTCAGGTGTGGAAAGCTCCATTTTGGGGACAGATGGGCAAGAGGGCAGACCGTAAATAGTTGCTGGCTTTACAGGCATGGGAAAAGCAAGAGAAAGAGAGAAGATGTCTCTCTACCCCCTGGGAATGTGCCTAAGAGACAAACTTTGCTACCCCCGGGCTGTTTGGGTCCTACTACTCATCTCTGGGAGTTGCCAAAAGGGAAGTACTAATTGAGCATTACACACCTGGGCCATTTACTGTTATTTCAGAAGAGTTTAAACCTGTTGTGCCAGTTAGATTTTTGGAGAATGTTAGTGTTATGTAGCCTGGGACTTCGGGGAGGGTATGGTATGCAACCTCTACAATGCCTAATGAAGACAAAGACTCAGGAGACAGTTTAATTGTTAGAACAAAATGTTTTAATAAAACCTTATTGGAGCACTTGAAACCTCAGGAAGCTCATTCTTATGGGCCAGACATGCCGGGAGGGGAGGGGGAACCACACCAGACCTCATAGTTACCCAGAACAGTTAATGACTTAGCCTAGTGGATCTGGGTTAAAGTTTTTGCTTCTCTGAAGTCTATGAGTATACTTAGGCGGATCTCATTTTCCTTCTAGTCACCATAACATGCAAAATGGAAATGCTTCTCTTCTGTGGTTGCTCTGATTATAAATAAGCATCATGTTGTTTTCACGTATATGGTCTTACGTACTAGTGAAACCCAACCCTTGGCTTTACAACAGCCCTGATGCCTCCTGCCTCATCTAAGACAGATGTGCCTGGCAAAAATAATCTTGCCAAAAACTTTACATCTAAGAATCATCTCCTGCCATGTCTGGACTTTTTGGTACATGCTTTGAGGAAGTGGCTATTACCATGAAAGCTTGCAATGATTTTTTATTTTGTTTAATTAGTGGCCTATAAAATATCACCTATAGCCTAGTCTTGCATTTGATCTCCAAATGGTCATGTTGTTAATAGCCATGCTGGCCTCTTGCAAACTCAAAGCTGTGGCTTTTTAAATTGAAGAATGCTTTTTTTCTCTTCTTTTCTTGTTGCCTTAAAATGTTCTTATCACTATTGCCTTGTCTTCTCATAATTAGTCCAAAATACAATTGCCTTGGTTTAACCATTTTTGTTTTGAGAGAGAATTCAGCCTTGATTTGATCAAGCAGCACTTATTCTCTTCTCTGGCAGTTCTACCGTATTTTAAATGACACTTTTGTTCCCTCTTGGCTTTTTTTTCACTCTCCAGCTTCTGCATTCTGTTTAATAACCAGGAATGCCACAATATTGATCATCTTCTTCTTGGTCCCTGCTAACACATCCTTGGTCTTGATTATAACCCCCTGGTTCCTTGTTAGCTGCTCTTCCAGTTCTCAGCCTTCATCTGATTTCTTGGCTGCAGTCTCCATTTGGGCTGATCACTGAAGTCAGATATGCACAATTTTTAATAATTTCATTTATTCCCTTCATGAAGGTTCTTTTGTGGTTGTGATTTTTGTATTTTTAACATTCCACTGCACTCCTGCTTTTCTACTTTTCTTTGTTCACTTTCATTGAACATTTTTGAAGCCATTGCTCTTGCCTGCTTGCCTGTAAGATGGTGTCATCTATCTTAAATTATTCCTTCACCAATGTTCACTCTTGCTTCATCTGATTTCAATCCAGTTTTCTGTATGACATATTTTGCATGCAGATTGAAAAGATGGAGAGATAATGTGCACCCTTGTCTGATACTAATATTTTATAATATTTTTATTTATTAATATTTTGTTTAATTCATTTTATGTATCTCTTCATTTTATTTCTTTTTTCATATTGTTAGAACATTTGATTGTTATTTGTCTTGGTGCCATTAACCACCTGGAGTTCCTTTGGAAGATGGGTGGTATAAAAAATAAATAAATAAATAAATAAATAAATAAATAAATAAATAAATAAATAAATAAATAAATAAATAAAATATTGCCTATGGGAAACTTTCTTGTTGAGAGTCTAAGTCCCCTCCCCACAAGAATATAGGTTAGGACTATTAGATGGTGTGCCATATTACTTTCTTTTAGAATAGTCCAAAACTTTCTATGTGCCATACTGTTAAATGCAATAAAATATCAACTGATTTTCTTCTGAAATTCTTTGGGACACTCCAAAGAATGTGTATTCTGTAGTATGATTTCTGGAACCTCTCTATTTTCTGAATCTAGCATGAACATTGTTTGAGTCTTGCTTCATATATGGTAAAAGTCTTTTTTTGCAAAATCCTGAATTTTACTTGTTTGCATGGGTAATTAATGCAATGTCCCTATACTCTGCTCTCTCTTTTTCCCTTGGGGACTGGATTGTATATGGACTATTTCCAGTCTGTGGGTCAATGTCTCATTTATATATTTGCTGCCATATTCTTGTAAAGAATTCAACTGATCCCGTCTCTGTAACACAAAAGAAAATTGTGTAACAATTTTGAAAATTGAAGATTTTCATCACAGGATTCTTCTTCAAAGGAATCTTAATCTTTACCTCTCTTTTGAATAGTTCTTCAGTATATTATTCTATCTTCTCATTATTTTATCATGGTCAGAAATTATGTACCCCATTGGTCTTTCAGCATTCCTAATAGACATGGGCACGACTCAGCGAAATTGTCATTTCCATTTTCGGTTATCGTTTCCGTTACGTAACGGTAACGGTAACGATAATTAAGCTGTCAGAACTCGAACTCGAACTGAAAAAAGAAAAATTTGGTCGGGTTTTTCGTTTCCGTTTGTGGCATCGCGGCGATTGCGCGATGCGAAGCACAGAAAAAGTTTTTAAAAGTTTTTTTTTTTTAAAAACCCCCGACTCCCGTCCAAAAAAGCAGGCGAAAATATGCCTGCCTGAGGCTTTGCCACCTACCAGAGGGGTGGCTTCTGGGGGGTCCCCGGCCTTCCCCCCCTCTTCTCCTGTCCTGGGCTGCTTGCACCAGGCTGGGGGGGGTCATCCTCGTCGTCTCGCCATGCCATGCGGTGGGGAGGGATCCCAAATGGCGACTGCAATTTTTCTTTTGAAATCGTGGTCAAAACACACACCAAATCACCACAGAAACATGTGAAATTTATTTATTTTAAATGCCTGAATTTTTATAGTAGGAGCAGTGGGTTTTTTATAGCAATAAAACGTCTTATTGATTTTATTTTATTTTATTTTATTTTTTATTTTTTTAGACCTGCCCATTTGGGCTGGGCATGGGATGGGACCATGCAATTTTTTTGAACCATTCCACCAATGGCATCGCCAGGTTTTTGACTGACACTTCTGGATGTCTCGGAGGGCATAAAAAGCCGAGGCACCTTCCAGAAATCGCAGTCGGGTGTATGGATGTGGTTGAGGGAGGAGGGCTGGCTGCTGGTGCTGGTGTGATCAGATCGAGATTGAGGAGGAAGGCTGGAGGCTTTAGGATTTAAGTTAGGCAGGCTGGGAGGGAATTGAATTTAGAAAATAATTTCTTTGATTCCCTGCAGCTTTGTCTGCTGAAGGGAATAGCAGTTTATTCTTTATTTCTTCTCTGGCAGTTTAAGAATATTTTTCTGATATTGGATAAAGGGGGAGGTTCGACTGGGAGTGGGAGGTGTGGATTTATTTTAAAAATATATTATATACTACCATTTATTTTCTATTTTCCCAACTTCAATTTGCTTGTGCGCACACACACACATTTGGGGTGCAAGCCAAGAACAGAACCTCTATCCTAAGTGATATCCTGACTGCCCACTCGCCCGTCCGCCCGTGCCGCCACCCGCCTACGGCCCGTGCCGCCACCCGCCCACTCGCCTGCCCATGGCCACCGGCCGCCCATGGCCCCCCGCCACTGCCGCCCCGCCCGCACCTTTCCCCCGCCACCCGCCGCCCGCCCCACCCGCCGTCTGGGGCGCAAAACCACCTAGCGCCGGCCCTGATTGCGGGACACCCCTATGCTCTGGGAAGTCCAATCACGCTAAATCACAGTGGAAATGACAAATGACAAACGACAAAAGGAAATGACAAATTTTTGAAAAATTTTGCGACAAACGGAAACGACCCAAAACGGACCCGTTCCGACAAATGAAAACTCAAAACGTCATTTTTTCTGGTCGTGCCCATGTCTAATTCCTAATCTACGTTTAATTTTCCCTTTAATGTCTTGGGTTTTATGGAAGAGATACCCTATTTATCCCTTTTAAAATTCTTTTCTACTTCTCTTTTCTGATTATTGCATTAGTTCTCTTTGTCTTTGTGTACAGTTCACCTAAAAGTTGCATTTAGGATTTCTGCCAGGTTTTGCTTTTGCTTATCATGTATCAAACAATCTAAAGAGTTTCAGCAGCACTCATTCATCTAGGCCAGTGATGGTGAACCTTTTAGAGACCGAGTGCGCAAACTGCAAATCAAAACCCACTAATTTTTTTTCAAAGTGCCAATACAGTGATTGAACCTGTATACAGGTGGATATGAAGGGGTGATGTCGGGTGCCCACAGAAAGGGCTCCATGGCATAGGTCCACCATCACTGATCTAGACTTTTCTTACCTTTCAACTAAAGTAAATAAAGGATAGCATGCATGTTAAACTGCGATTCAGTTCTATAAGTGCCTCATGGCGCATTCAGCTGTTGTACTGCAGCTGAACTGTGCTCACAACCTGGAGTTCAATTCCAGGTAGCTAGCTCAAGGTTGGCTCAGCCTTTTCTCCTTTTGAGGTTGGTAAGATGAGTATGCAGAGCTGGGGTGGAAATTTGGCCAGATGGCCAAAATGAAATGAAATGAAATGAAATAAATTGTAAACTGCCAGTTAGTGCATTTAAGCGTAATGGGGTAATATATAAGCAGCATGCTTTGCTTTACACACAGTATATTTTAGAAAGGAATCACAGTGCAGGAAATTGCTTCTTGGAAAAAAAAATTATCCATCATAATATGTACCTTTCTATTTTGGTATGTGTGCATACTTGCTTTGTGTAAAGGGGTGAATATGTGCATGCAGAATAAGGGCAAGAAACATGCCTTGACTGGAAGCACAGCTTATTTAGAACACTTATTCAGACTGATGCATACTTCTGAATGTGACTAGGCTTTGGCTTCTCATTTCCATCTATCCACCTGCCTATACCATACATTGAAAACTACATTAGCCTATGAAAGAAGCACATTTTTTAAAAAACGAGAGCATATTAAAATTCAGACCTGGAAAGAGAAGCACCTAAGTATAGAATTTAAAGAAGTTTGCATATTCTATAAACCTTTTAAACTTCCCTTTCTGGGGTAAAAATGAGTGACATCTAGTTTTTAAGTATTATCCAAGAATCCATGGATTATTTCCAGCACCAATGACATTCCTCTTGAAGCCAAGTTATGTATATATGCATCATTCTTTATATGTTTGTGATGACCTGCTGGATTGGATCCAGAGATTTTATTTACAGTGCATTTAATATTGTATTACTGTAAATTTTGTGTATTGGTTTGTAGGAGCCTGTTTTCATTTCTCATGAGTTCTGCCATGATTCTAAATGCTGGGCAGAGGCTATCTTGTATGGAGATTTATCCAGTGGATATTACATAAATTCATAGGAATAATGCATGAAGTAAACCATTTGTATGATTTGCACATGAAAAAGCAGACTGAGAAGGTCAAATTGGAAAAAAAAATCAATTTCCCAAATCAATTCAGGACGCCAATAAATTTAATTACTGAACCAAATCAGCAGATTCAGTGAACACGTTGATAACCTAGGAAAATATTTTAAAATTAGGTTTTCTTATATTTAAGCAAAATATAAATGCTAAAATATCTGTTGGATGAATATTTTTCCCCTGCTGCTCTTATGTTTTCTAAAAATAACTGAATGCGGAAAGATGGTATACATCTTCCTGTCATTCATTTTAACCCTCCTAGATTTCACATGTAGAGATTCTAGGTGAGATTTAGTTACTGTTGGATTGGAGTTAATTTTAATAGTTTTAACGGGATCAGATTTGTAGGTGACACATAATTGGGTGGAACAGCTAATACACTGGAAGACAGGAACAAAATTCAAAAATATCTTGATAGGCTTGAAGACTGGCTGTAAATAACAGAATGAAATTTAACAGGGGTAAGTGCAATGTTCTATATCTTGAGGGGAGAAAAATAAATGCACAGTTGCAAGATCTGGGATACTTGGCTCAATAATACTATGAATGAGAAGGATCTTGGAATTGCTGTAGATTACAAGGTGAATATGAGCCAACAGTGTAATGTGGCTACAAAAAAGGCAAATGTGATTTCAGGATGCTTTAACAGAAGGATGGCTTCCACACCCCATGAGGTATAGTTCCCCTCTATTCAGCAGTGGCTAGGCTTCATCTAGAGTACTGTGTCATCTAGAGTACTGACACTAGGGTTGGGCACAAGACGAAAAACGAAATGCTGTTTCATCACTTCATTACATAATGAAATGAAATGAAACAAAATGAAATGAAGCAGCAATTTGTTACAGACGAAATGAAATGGTCATTTTTCCCCACTAAAACAAACCGTTTCATTCAATCTGTAAAATGGGCCCTTACGCCCTGGGCTCGCTGCTGCCGCTGCCGCTACTGCTGAACACCCTGGCTGGAGAGGGTGAGCAGATTGCAGGAGGCCCTGCTGCCACCATGCCGGAAAGGGACAGCAGGGCCACTAGGAGGCCCTGCACCCACTGCTGCTGCTGCCACCAAGAACGTGGGCTGGAGAGGGCCAGCAAGGATACCAGGAGGCCCTGCACCCACTGCCACCGCTGAGAACTTACCGCTTCTCTCCCCCCCCATCCAATTGGGGAGCATAGCCAGAGAAGTGGTGGGTCTTTTTTAAAAAAATTCACTGCTGAAGCAAGTGGCGATGGTTACCATCAGTGCTTGCTTCTGCAGCAAAACAAACAAACAAACAAACAAACAAACAAACAAACAAACAAACAAACAAAAACCTTAAAAGATCCACCACTTCTCCTCTCCCCAATGGGGAGCGTACTAGCCAGAGAAGTGGTGCCTCATGAGGTGGCAGGGAAGCTTCTTGGAGCCTTCTGCTGCCACCGCCGCCACCGCCACCAGCCCGCCACTAATTTGGCACGGGGCTGCCTCGTGAGGCAGTGGGGAGGCTTCTCAGCACCCACTGCCCCTGGTGCCACTGATGTTCCGGTGTGATCAGACACAATCCTTTCTTGCCATCTGATCACACCCTATGTTATGGACGGCAGTATTCAAATTTTAAATTTATCATTGTAACTGACAATTATAACTGACTTTTCATAGGAAAAGTGCAATGTTCAAGGTCAGCCATTTCCGAGACAGATGACCTCAAATTTTCTAAGGTCAGAAAGTTTTCTGGAGAATGGACATGACCACAATAGTTCATTTAGCTACCTCCATTTTTCTGTAACTAGTTGTTCTTGTTCTGTCGTTACAGTCATGAGTCATGACCGACTCTTCGTGACCCCATGTCCATGGAGTTTTTCTTGGCAGGAATACTGGAGTGCCTTGCCAGTTCTTACTCCAGGTACTATCCTTTAAATCAGGAAGTGGTACAAATGTGCTCCATGATGTAACAAACCTGCTGTAGTTAAGAAAGCATGTGGCCCTAGCTAGGGTCTGTGTGAAAGAACACTTAGGAACTCAACATATGCAGTGTTGGTCTCCTTGGAAGAAAAATTGTTTATAACCAGAATTGATAATACAATTCATTTTAGTGTCGCTGGATTATAAGAGTGGATGCAGCTATAATGTTGTTAGACATGTATGCAACTCGGTTGTTTTCATTCTACATTTCCTGGATGGTCTTGGTCAGAATTCAGGGGATCTCAAGAAGCATTCCTTCTGAGTAAAACCCTGTAGAATATATATTTTGTTCACTCTGGACCCTTGAATGCATTCAACCAGAAGTAAAGAAGAAAACAGTTGCTCTAAATCTCACATTTCACCCAGGAGTGAAAAATTCACTACATTTCATGCTACCAGCATTATGTGAAACAGAGATGCTTAAGACGAAGCTCAGTTAACAGAAAAATGTTATTAGGGATAAGGTATTTCATTACCATATGTTTTCTAATGGCAATACGTTGTATATGGAAAGAATATTGTGAAAGAATTAGTCTTAATAAGAACCTGATCACAAGAGAGGAAATATGGGTCGCACCATCAATGACATGCTGTGAAATCTTCTGTACCATAAATTATGGACTCTATGAGAACCAAGAAAGATTTTCTCCTCATATCTCTCTGAAGGATGACATGTGTCTTTATGAAAAATTCAGGCATTCAGACATCACATCTTCAAGATTTTGCAAGGACATTTGAAGACTACAGCAAATAAGAATAAATGAGGAAAATTGTGATGATGCAGTCTACCAGGTGATGCTCCTGGCATGAATAGAAAATGCCCATGATTGATTACTTTTGTAATAGTCAGTGGCCTGAGCAATGAGTTCAAAATGAAGCAATTTGCCATAGGGTAATGAGATAACATATGTAACCAGATGCTGGTATGAGTGGTGGTATAGTGATAAACTATCCAGGTGCTGAGATAAGCTTTCAAATGGCTACTTCCTTATTTGCTCAATTAAATATCATCTCACCATGCTATAGGACTCAGGGGGAACAACACTCGGTATCTAGGGTAAATCCAATGCTAAAAAATGTTAGCAAGGTGCCTGTCACATACTGCTCATTTTACAAATAGATGTGGCCATAAATGTGAGATAGGAGGTTGTGAAGGGTACAGATGCTACTGGGGATATGTGGCACATCTAAGTTCTTGGGTATTATGTCAAAAGTGCAATGTTCAAAGCCAGGTCAGCCATTTCCAAGACAGGTCACTTCATTGGTGGAGTGCTGGAGACAGAGTGGATCTGCCACCCCTCTTACTTGCCTAACCCAATCAGGACCACTACATTCTGTCTCCCCACTACATTCTGTCTCCATCGGCTTCAAGCAGCCACTCACCTGGCCCAGTTTGCTAGCTTCTGGGAGCTTTTCAACTGATCTACTCTCTCTGCTACGGCTCAGACTTCTCTGCACTGCCCTATTGGCTGATTGCCCACTTAGACAAAAGGGTAGGGCAGAAAAGCCTGAGCTGTATATGGAGCTGTATCAGTTGAGAAGCTGCCCGAAGCTAGAAAACCAGGCCAGGTGAATGGTTGTTTGTTGCTGAGGACACTGGGCAGTGGAACATGTGCTGCTGCCTTTGCAAACCACAATGGACCAGTGTGTGGTAATCTTGAACTGAAATATTTATTTATTTATTTATTTGGGGGGGGGGAATCTGTTTTTAACCCAAACAGCGTTGCTTAGATGTGTGCAATTCAATGGAGAAATGGAATATCTCTTGAGAATCTGTCAATACGGCTGCAAACATCACAAGTAGAGATGGGCACGAAACAAAAAAATGGTGTTTCGGTTTTTCGTTTGTCGTTGAGAGGTCTGTTTCGGTTCGTTTCTGTTTGTCGCTAATTTTTTGGAAAAAATTTGTTACCGTTTTTCATTTTTCATTTTTCGTTTCTACCCGCTTTTTGCGCTATTTTTAAAGCATTTCCATGCGCAAGCATCCCCCAACGCCCCAGACCAGAGGGAAAACACTAAAAAAAATGGATGCTGGCAGAGACACAGTATAGACTAGGTATGCAGGGAGGCTGCAAAGGCAGTGGCGGGCGTTGCCCAGGGTGCAAGGCAGCCACAGAGTGACTGCACTGCGGGGCAAGGGAGGGTACTCACCAAGAGGTATGCAGCACTCACGCACACAGGGAAGCTGCAGGACTGAAGCTAGAGTCGCAGAGACAGCAATCCCACCCTAACTCCCACCAGAGACTGCAAGGAGGAGGGGGGCTGCCAGAGCTTTTTATGCCCTCTGTGGCTGCCAGACCTGCCCGCCCAGTCTGCAACCTGGGCATGCTATTGGTTGAACATGATACCATCACATGGCTTGCCTCCATTTTGTGGCTGGTGGCAATATCCATTTTAAAGGGAAAAGAAAAATACATCGCGATGGGAAAAGACAAAAACAAACATTTTAAGGACCCCACCCCCCTGGTAGGTATTATCAGACAATATAAATAATTATCGCTGCATTTTTACGGATGTCCAGGGCGTTTTTTAACATTTAAAACAGCTCATTTCATTGTGCGTCGCCATTAACGGAAATGAAACGTAATGACCACAATTTTCGTGGTTCTGTTTGTTTCGTTTCATTTTCATCACAATTTTTGTTTGCCGTTTCGTTACGTAACGGAAACGACAAATGGTAACGGAAATGAAAAAATGTTCGTTCCGTGCCCATCTCTAATCACAAGCAATCTCATGTTTAGGGAAACCATGATCGCTCTTTGGAGTAAGTTGTCTATTTGATGGATTCTGTCCCGGCCTCTCACCTCCCTTGTTTCACTTACTTCTGAATCAGAGACAGAAGCCTGCCTGCTTTTCTGCCATTTTCCCCCTCTGCCCTGATGTGCTTACTAGAGCTGGGACTTCTGGTTCCCTTCTACATCCAAGACTACAAACTAAACTTTCTGTACATCAGGCAGAAAGAGAAGAAAATATATAAAAAGAAAGAAGCATTGTGGGATCTTAGGCACAAACAGCTACATTTTAATGTGAGCTTTCATGGATAAGTCGGTCCGTGTCACTTGTAATTCACTTGCAGATCCAAGCAGTATGGGATTACATCACAGGATCTCAGATATCATGGAGTTTAGGCTATAGATGAAGGATGCCTAAATATTATACAAAAAAGGGAGATAGTTCAGTGCAAATGGAAGTTCTGTACTGAGCCCTATGTCTAATTTTAGCCTTGGACATCTTCATTCATGGATCAGCAGCTGACTGGTAAGCGCTGAAATATCACCTGATGTGTGTCAGTGGATTTTAGCCAGCCACCAAAGTTTTATTTTGCTTTTAAATGACAGTTTTACTCTTTTGATAGGAATTTGAATGTCATTAAAGTTTAATAATTAACCTTTAGATGCTGGTGTTTTATATTTAATTTATGTAACTAAAATTTTCCCATGAGACCTAATTAAACCTAATGGCACAATTAAGCTTAGATAATTTTGAAAACATGTTGTTAAAAGAAGTTTCAGTAGCAATCAAAGACTTTCAGATCCATAATGAATTGCCAATGAGATGCAATTACATAAAGGTGAAAGGCTTGCTTTGTTTATTCAGATACGTTTCCCAATACTAAGACTTCCCTTTTCCTTTAGGATGTGATGCTGTCATTTTTGGATATTTGTTTATAGAAAGATTGAACACGGCAATAAATAGGAGCAACAATAGAGACTCTAGTGGAATGGAAAGCAAGGCCTGTAAGTTCCCTTGAGATTGGAATGCACACCTACACATAAGCTTTTCTTCCTTATTTTTAATATTGGAGAAATTAACTAGAAATTGTAATCAAAGAAATCTTGGGGGATCACAACAAAGCATCGGCCAATTGGATCCAGTAATACCCTACCTGTTCATTGGCGGCATATCCTGGACACAGTTGGTATGGGATCATTTTTATAAGGAAGCAACCACCATGCCGTTGTAGTGGATGACAAGCTGTGGGAGCCACAGCTTGTGATCAGCATGTTGCAGTGAGGTAGTGGATATGTTATAGATACTCTTACATGTTATTTACTGGATTATCTAAATGAGGACATCTGATCCTTGAGTAAAAAGTCCCATGTGCATATACCTTCAAAGCAATTATGAAGATGAGCACCACATCTGAACGCAATTTGTTGACATGTCAGATCTTCTGAACTACTGGTTTACATCTCTCAATAGGGGGTTGTGAATATGTTTCATACAGAAGCCCGAGGAGCAGGCTCATGAATAACAGCCGTGTCTGTAATGAAAAAACAACAACTGTGAAGCAATTCAACTTCTTTGCAATCTCAAGGATAGTTTCCTGCACAAAAAAATGGAGTCCAGTCAGCTACCGGGAGCTCTGTTCATATTTGAAGCCTCCTGATCCTTGTTTGATGAAAGCTTGTGTACAACAATGCTGTCAATTCTGCTGATTTTCTTCCACCCGATTTAAAAATATAACTGACCCACAACATTTATGGAGAGCCAAGGAAACGTCTCTGTCTACAGCACAGCATATGGTGTGCTTCAGACAATGTGCCATACACCCTAAGACTAATTATAGCCATTGAAACCAAACAATCCACGTGGCTACAAATGAAAGGACATAGAAAATCTGCTACAGACAAGAACAGCATATCTGAGAGTTTACCGTGCAGGTGTCACATCTTGGATCAGACACAGAGGTTGGCATCCCAAGGTGTGATGCACACATTTGTCTCAAAAAAGGGAAGCCTGTGTCTTGATTTCTAGTCCCCAAAGGTTGCCCTGTTATTGAGAAGGAGAAAGCAGAAAGACTGTTGCCAGTGCACAGGATGATGGAGGGAAAACTTATTGGATGTTAGTCTTATGAAGCAGTAAGGAATACAAGGCAGTCTCTTCACTGTTCCAGTGTAGCCATGCCATAAATAAATTACTGTACTAGTGAATGACTTGGAGCAGGTGCAGACTGGCAGCTCCTCACTGATCAGCTGCTCCAGCAAAATCCCACAAACAGGTGGTGTCCTTCAGATTCTTATTGACCTCACAACCACTTGCCTTTCAGTGTGAGAATGGTGGATATAATTATGCCATGTCCCATTGAACAAGGCTTTGAACATGTGACTTGGGATAATGATTATATCAGTTCAAGTGGAAAACTTCTTTTAACCTACCAGGTCTGTGCTAGGGTAAACATAGGAGATGGAATCATTGTCTTTGCTGTACTAGGAGAGGCAACAAGCAACTAAGACATTAACCCATTATTTACTTACTTATTTTAAAACTTTCTGTCCCACCTTTCTCTTTAAGAAGGGCCCAAGGCAGCTTTCATCATTCAAAGCCAATATTTAAAGCTAAAACAGGAAGTATACAAATACTAAAGGCATCAAACGAATAGCACAGTAGAACTAGGGATGGCCAAGAAATGGAAAAATTGAGTTTCATTCCGTTCCGTTCCGTTCCATCCCCCCCCCTGCCTTTCGTTCCATACTGTAAGTAATTTTTTCAAAATAATTTCGCTACTTACGAATAATGAAATAAAATGAGGTAAAGGAACCCCACAGCAGGGGGGCTGAGAGTATAGCACTGATGTCAGCACTCCCCTCTCAGCCCCCCTGCTGTGGGATTCCCCACCCTCTCCCAGGTGGGACGCGGCAGTGGGCAGAGAAGATTGTCCCAGGAGGACTTGCACTACTGCACCTGCTACCACTGCTGCCTCGCTGAAGCAGGCTAAGGAGAGATCTAGGAGGCAAGCGAGTCCTCCTCCAACACTCTTCTCCACTGCCACAGCCATTTTAAACAAACTCCATTCTAGCTGTCAGAGGCTGGAGCTAGTTTAATATGGCAGTGGCAGCAGAGAAGAAGAGTGTTAGGGCGTTTATACACGACCCCTAAGCTCCGCAGCAAAGGGCTGCAAGCTCCGGACCTTAAAACTGTTTTCCCACCAGGTCCGGAGTTTGCAGACAATTAAGTGCGACCCCGCCCACCTAAGCGCGACCCAGCTGCACTTTCTTGTACTTGCTTTTGGGAGGTGAAAAATATTTGATGCGGAGCGTGCCTGAGCTCTCCTTGCTTCTTTTTGTTGTTTTTCTTTCGCCTCCGCCCCTTTACGAGCAACCAGGAAGTAAAACCGGGGCTCGGAGCAAGCTTCCACGCACGGGAGGTAAGGGTTTCTTCTTTTGTCCGTGTCTAAGGCTTTTTCCCCCTCCCTCCCCTCCCGCAGACAGAACAAGGAAGTGCGGAGGGGGTGGGGACGGAGGAACAGCAAGGAACCCTCAAGATCGCTGGTCCGAATTTAAGGGACCAGCGGATCTGAGGGGTCGTGTGAAAAGGCCCTTAGAGGAGGACTTGTTCACCTCCTGGCTTGCTCCTTTGCCTGCCTCGGCAAAGCAGCAGTGGAGGCAGGCGCAATAGCGCGAGTCCTCTTGGGACTCTCTGCCCATTGCCACCTTCCAGCTGGGAGGAGGTGGAGAATCCCATGTCAGGGGGCTGAAAGGGGAGCACTGATGTCAGTGCCCTCTCTTCTGGGGGATTCCCCACTGGCAGAATGAAACAGTTTGTTTTAAATTTTAAAAACACAGTTCTGTTTCATTTGTAGCAAAATGCTGCTTCTTCGTTTCATTTAATTTCATTATGTAATGAACCGAAGAATCAGCATTTTGCTTTTTGCTTGGTGCCCATCCCTAAGTAGAACATGGGAAAACATCAAAACTCATTCAAAGCAATAAGGCACAGGAATATATTTAAGAGCCCCACTCAGGCAGGCAGTGATGAAGGGAAAGCTTGCTTGAAGAGAAAGGTCTTCACCTGCTTTTGGAAGGACAAGGATGGGGCTTGTCTGGCCTCCTGTGGGAGGGAGTCCCAGAGTCTGGGAGCAGCAACACAGAAGACCCTCTCCTGTGCCTCTCACCCCCCCACACACACCAAATATGCCTGTGAAAGTGGTAGTAAATAATTTGTGTATCTCCAGGAAGGGATGTAAACTTATGTCTGAAAAGGTCTGAACAGCAAAAGAATAATGACACAAGGCAACTGTAATATATAAACTCTGTTTACCAAAACAAGTCACTTGGGATTCAATGTAACTTTCCATTTTCCTTGTACACATTTTTTTAATTAATGTTGCCCTTGTGAATAGGTCCCGAGATGTCAAGGAAAATGGTTTCCTTTATTGATTCATCCCTTTTATCACTCCCCCTTCCTCTTTTCCAGCTGCTTTCCACTTTCCCCAGCATTATCGTTTGTGGTAATAGGAAAGGACAAACTAGTCTACCGCTAGTGGGTATTCATTATTAAATCTACGCCTATTGTATTCAATCTGTATTTTAGTCTGCAGGAAAAATTGTCTGCATATATGTATGTCAAAGATTTTGTGTAAAAATATCTCACTGTAAATTACTGCATTTATTTGTAAGCTCATCTCATGTCTACCACATTGTTTATTGTCTATTCCATATTTTCATATAATTTTTGTGGCTAAGAATGCATATTTAACCATGAAGGTAAAAGCAATTTGCATTTAATATATGTTTTTTTTAAAGCATGTACTAATTATCTAGATCACAGGAGGCCAGGAGGGATCTGGCTCCAAAACAAATTTTAGCTTCAGAAACCTGGGGTGGTGGTGCAGGGGTTAAAACACAAGACATTCTGTCAGATTCTTTGTATTATCATAACATGGCATTGAACATTTATGAAAAAGAAATTTATAGGATATCTCAAATATTTTACCTTGCTACCTCAAGTGCTGAATATGTCTGTAAAGACAATTTTTTTTTTGGTAGTAAAACTGAATTTCTTTTTTGTTCAACATACTCTGTACGTACATTGATCAGTCGCTCTCCAAATAGGTAGATCCCACACACAGAGGGTCAAGCAAAGAGTACAATAGAACACTCTTCCTTCCATCTTTAGGTCACTTCCTCTGGATTCAGAACTGAATCGGGAAAGGATACACCACTCTCCAGTTCCCATTGATGGTCCACTATAACTGTGCATGCACACAGATAGGTGACCGAAGAAGAAAGACAGGACTCTACTCAGGAGAGTCTGTATCTGCATGGACCTTGAATGTTTACAATAATTTGTCAAATGGCAAATATATTGTATATTCTCGAAGGATTTCACAGTCAGGATCTGATAGCTGTTGTGAGTTTTTGAGGCTCTTTGGCCATGTTCTGGAAGTTTTTCTTTCTGACGTTTCACCAGGCTCTGGGGCCGGCATCTTCAGAGGGCAAGGAGTTCTCTCTGTGTTCTAGTTCCCTGAGCTCCTTGCCCTCTGAAGGTGTGTTGTGTTTTTAATGTAACCCGTGCTCTGCCTGAGTTTGGAATATATTAATAAACAGAAAGAAGGGTTCCAAACTTACCTTAGCTCCAGCCAAGCTCTAGCCGGATCCCAGCCGGGCGGGGCCTGATTAAGCTCCCAGGCATAGGCAATGGGAGACAGGTGTGGGATGTGGGAGCTGGAGGCTGGAGAATAGTTGAAGGACAGGATTCTGGCTTGTCCAATCGGGGGGGGGGGCAGTAGGCTGTTTAAACCCTCCATTGGCCTGTCACGGGTGTGTATATAAACTGGCCTTTGGGCCCTCTTATGTGTGCTTTTATCCTTTGGCTATGTGTGCTTCTTTTACCATGAATAAAGAGCTGAAATTCATTTGAGCTGAAATTCACTTGGGCGTCGCCTGGCTCCATCCAACCAACTATATAACACTGGCAACGAAGGTGGGATGCTGCTGAGCTGAACCAGAGCCAGGCACTGACCCCACGAGCAGCGGGTGGCTTAACAACCGGTACATGGACGGTCCAGGAAAACCAACGGCAAGCGTCAATCCTACACCACACCAACTGGTCATGATGGCTACTCCTGTGAGTGGACTGCTGGAGTTCAGTAACTCACAGGACTGGGAAGATTGGGTTGACCGGTTGGATTTCCACCTGGAACTACGGATGACGGAGTTACGGATGACGCATTGAAGAGGGCGATGTTGCTTTCTTTCTGTGGCACAGCCACGCTGGGGCTAGCCAAGACTTTGGTGGCCCCAGCAAACATCAAGACAGTATCGTATGACTGGCTGGTGAGCCTGTTGATGGCACATTTTGCTCCTAAGCCCACTAAGATGGCACAAAGGATGGTGTTGTATGCCCGAATGAGGAAACCGCAAGAGTCGGCCACTGAGTTTCTGGCAGCACTTCGGAAGCTTGCAAGTAAGTGCGAGTTCATCAGTTTGGACGAGATGCTGCTGGACCAGTTTACGCGGGGTTAAAATAGATGCCAAGCTGCAGCAGAAAATGATTGCCACCAAGGAACTCACCCTCACTCAGGCCATGGAGATGGCAGCGGCTGCGGAACAAGGCCATAGGAAGGGGTATTGGCCACACAGCCCATCATCCACAAGGGAGCTAGCTATACACCAGGAGAGTTGGGATGATGGTAAGGATTCCGAGGAGGATATCGCTCATCGGATGCAAAGCAGCGCCCCACAGCAGACCCCTGAGAGCCAATGGGATCCCTGAACAATCAAGGCAACGGTGTGGAAGCTGTGGGGAGGGCCACACAAGACGGACCTGCCGATTTCGTGATGCCATCTGCAGGACGTGCCGAAAACCCGGGCATATTGCCCACGCCTGCCACTCCAGGTTAGCCAGAGAGGCGTCAGGAGGGGGTAGTCTGTGCCAGACAGCAAGCATCCATGAGGATGCCAACACAGGAGAGACGCTGCAGGTATTGACTCTTCCCTCCCGGGGGCCCAGCCAAATATTTCTGACGGTCCTGATAGAAGGGGCCCCATGTAGAATGCATTTGGACACGGGGTCACCAGTATCTATCATTTCAGCTAAGACCTTAAGGCAATTGTGCCCCAAGAAGGTCCCTCCCCTTCAACCGGCGCCCTTCCCACTCCGGGATTTTCAGAAAAATGTGATAGCACTCAGAGGTCTGGGAACCTTCCGGGTCCAATTTAAAAGAAAGACTCAGGACTTGGACTTAGTTATAACAGATATAATAGTATACTATTATAAGAGTTTGGAATTAGAGATGGGCATGACTTAGAGGTATTCCCGTTTCCGTTTCCGTTACTCGTTTCCGTTACTCTACGGAAACGGTAACGGGAATCACTGCCCCAGACTTCGAGCTCGAACCGACGAACGAACAATTTGGTCTGATTTGTCGTGCTCGTTACTTGCATCGCGCAATGCCAAGCGGCACAGAAAAAAAGTTTTTAAAAGTTAAAAAAAAACCCGATTCCCGGCCCTAAAAGTAGGCGAAAACTGTCTGAGGGCACCTACCAGGCCAGAAGGGTGTTTTATTTGGGGGGGGGTTTCCCCGCCCCCCTCTCCTTGGCTATTGCTACTGCTGCGCTGCTGGTACCAGGCTGGGAGGGCGCATCCATTTGCCATGCAGTGCGGGGGATCCAAAATGGTGACCGCAATATATTTTTTGAAATCGTTGCCCAAAACCCCACCAAAGCACCACAGAAACATGCGAAAATTAGCTATTTTAAATGCTTGAATTTTTACAGTAGCAGCAGTGGGTTTTTCTTGCAAAAAAAGTCTCAGTTGATTTTATTTTATTTTATTTTATTTTATTTTTTTACACCTGTGCATTCGCAATGATGGGCTCGCCCATGGGAGTGGACCATGCAAAGTTTTGGAGCCATTCCACCAATCGCATGGCCAGGTTTTGCTGACTGTACCAGGCTGTGAGGGCGCATCCATTTGCCATGCGGTGGGGGGGGATCCAAAATGGCGACCGCAATATTTTTTTTGAAATTGTTGCCCAAAACCCCACCAAAGCACCACAGAAACATGCGAAAATTAGCTATTTTAAATGCTTGAATTTTTACAGTAGCAGCAGTGGGTTTTTCTTGCAAAAAAAAAGTCTCCGTTGATTTTATTTTATTTTATTTTATTTTATTTTTTTACACCTGCACATTTGCAATGATGGGCTCTCCCATGGGAGTAGACCATGCAAATTTTCCACCAATCGCATGGCCGCTTGGCCAGGTTGACCACAGAGACTTCTGGGATGTGCCAATCGGGCATAAACAGCCCACTAATCATAGCCCAAACCCGAACCCTAAGCCTAACCCATACGCCAGTACACTGTCCTTCTAAGTGGGTCAGAGAGGCACCCAGATGCACCCCAATACCCACCGTAACCTCACCCGTAACTAGCCTAACCCTAGCCGTTGCGCTAAGCCGTCTTAACCCTAAGCCAGATCTACTTGCATTGCACTACATGCAAGTACGTGAGACACAGCGGGTGCAAAGAGTCTGCCAGTCCGTCACTTGTGGCTCCGGCTGACTCCTGCAGCTCCCTCCAGGAGCCCGCTACCCCCTCCCCAAACCAGTACTAACGACAACGAAAAAACAAAAAAACGAACCGACTAATTTTTGCAAATTTTCGCGAAAAACGGAAACGAGCCGAAACGGAACCGGCCCGACTAACGACAACTCGAAATTTTTTTTTTTCAAGTCGTGCCCATCTCTATTTGGAATATATTAATAAACAGAAAGAAGGGTTCCAAACCTACCTTAGCTCCAGCCAAGCTCTAGCCGGGTCCCAGTCGGGCGGGGCCTGATTAAGCTCCCAGGCATATTAGGCAATGGGAGACAGGTGTGGTATGTAAGAGCTGGAGGCTGGAGAATAGTTGAAGGACAGGATTCTGGCTTGCCCAATGGGGGCGGCAGTAGGCTGTTTAAACCCTCCATTGGCCTGTCACGGGTGTGTATATAAACTGGCCTTTGGGCCCTCTTATGTGTGCTTTTATCCTTTGGCTATGTGTGCTTCTTTTACCATGAATAAAGAGCTGAAATTCATTTGAGCTGAAATTCACTTGGGCATCGCCTGGCTCCATCCAACCCACTATATAACAAGGTGCCAACCACAGAGTCTGGCAAAATGTCAGGAAGAAAAAACTTCCAGAACATAGCCAAACAGCCCCCAAAACGCACAACCACTATGTTGTATATTGCTTTGAACACTAATTTTAAAACAGTTACCGCTAAACCTGCATGTATAATTAGCTGCTTACTCCTAAGTTGCTCTCATTCAGCAAATGCTCTTTCCATTGTTAACTGAAGGCTTCAGATTTTCTCACTGTTCCATGTGGCTGGGAAATTTGGGATTCATTGCCCTTATTAGGCAGCCCCTGTTTCCATTAAAAGAAGCAAGAGGGGGATGTTCATGCAAGACAACTAATAATGGAAACCTCCCTCCACCCCCCATGGGGAACAAAAGATGACTAAGGGCGTTTATACACGACCCCTAAGCTCCGCCGCAAATGGCTGCAAGCTCCGGACCTTAAAAATGTTTACCCACCAGCTCCGGACTTTGCAGACAATTAAGTGCGACCACGCCCACTTTAGCGCGACCAAACAGCAGTTTTCTTGTACCTGCCTTTTGATGGTGAAAAATTTTGATGCGGAGACTGCCTGAGCTCTCCTTGCTTCTTTCTGTTGTTTTTCTTTTGCCTCCGCCCCTTAAAGAGGAACCAGGAAGTAAACGGAGGTCGGAGCAACTTCCCCAAGCATCGGAGGTAAGCCTTTTATTCTTTTGTCTCTGTTTAAGGGTTTTTTTTCCTCCCCCCCTCACGCAGACAGAACAAAGAAGTGCAGAGTGGGTGGGGACGGAGGAACAGCAACGAACCCTCAAGATCTCTGGTCCGAATTTAAGGGACCAGCGGATCTTAGGGGTCGTGTTAAAAGGCCCTAATTAGAGGCACTTAGGGGACCATGTGTCACTAATCTCCCAGCTGCACTAAATAGACAATAATAAAACAGACAGCATTTATCCACGAGGAGACCTCCAGGAACAGAACTGCCTCAAGAGCACTGTTAGTCTTATGTACCATTGCTCTTGCTCCACTGCAACAAGTGTCTTGTGGAAATAGTAGCAGCACTGAGGAAGAACAGCATAAGCCACAATCTGGAAGTTGAGTCATGGCAGCAACTGGACATCTTTTCTTGAGAGATTGAAATGTTTTGCTGCTCATCCAGTTAGCTTCGTCAGTCTGAGGAAGGTTAGTGGCAACTCCTACCTTTTTATAAGTTTCAGAGAAGGTAGCTGTGTTAGTCTTTTCAAGAATTTCAGGGAAAAATAAAAGAAAAAGAGAACAAAGCAAAATACACAAAACATGTGGTACCTTTAATACTAACTTTCATATTTTAATGTAATGTTTCATGGACACTTCCACTTAAAATATGAAAGTTAGTCTTTAAGGTGCCACATGTTCTGTGCCTTTTGTTTTTGTTTTATTCTGATTTTCTTTGATTTTTGCCTGAAACTCCATTTTATAGTTCACCTTGATTTCACATCACCCTGAAATAGGTGAACTATAAAATGGTGGATTTACCACTAACCTTCCTCAGTCTGACAAAGCTGCTTGGATGAGAAGTGAAATGTTTCAATCGCTCAAGAAATTAAGTCCAGTTGCAACTTCCAGATAAACTCACCTGAATGACTGAGAATCTTCACAGTCATAAGCCACAGTGAAATGCACAGCAATGGCTTAACCGGATCTGGCAAGGTTTTCCATGAAAAGTATGGGAACTAAGAGGGTAATTTTCAGTAAAATTTTGTGTGTCTATTTGCAGATGCACTGAAAATAACACCAATTCCAACCTGAGTAGTACAAATGCAAGATAGGACACCTTGCAATTTTTTCCTTTCAATTTTAAAATTCTTAATCTCATGATGGGGAGAATTAAGGTGCTGTTATAATATGAAGATTGGGTTTATTTCCATTGTACTTCCTATAAATTCTATTTGGAGAGTAATTAACCTTCTCCATTTTTATCCATATTTTATTTCTACACAGCACAGCACAAATAGCACTTGGAGCAGATATTTTTAATAGAACTATATGGGATAATAGTTTGGATTAAATTTTTGTACTCATGGGTGATGGATAGAGAACAGAAAGCAAAAAATAAAAAGTTACCTTCTCTTATAAGTTAAAACTTAGAGAAAGACCTTTGCACCAGAAAATGCTGTAAATGCAGCATGCATAAAAATCAATGTCAAATGCTTTTTGAAAGTTCCAGAATACTTTTCATGTCTGTTGTATAATATCCATATCAATACCAGAGAAAATGAAAATTAATAAGAAATATCGCTTCTTTGAAGCACTTAATGGAATCTTTTAAATGTAAAAATCTATTTTCATTTATAACTGGTGGCCAGAATGGGTTGGGCCTGGGAGTTTGGAGCAAAGTGATATGCTCAGCAATGAAAGGAGAGCCATAATCTTGACCATTTGCAGGACTGCTCAGGAAATAAGCCAAATCTGCAAAGTGCTACTCTTCATCACGCATGCAGGATTTCCAGGAAATTAAAAAGCTTCAAATGCAGGTTTTGAGAAAAATATATATAAAACTCACTTTGGGAATCTAGTTATTCTGAATATATGCCACTATAGCAGCTTGGTATATATGGCTCAGAAAGATATATTCTCTCTCTCTTCCTTTCTTTCTCTCTCCCCCCCCCACAAAACAGTAAAAGGTAAAGATGGGAGACAGTTTCTCCCAGCTCTTTAAATGCATTATAAATATTATGAACCAAGAAGTATTGTAAGGTGTCCTATGTAAGTCATAACCCTCAAAACCCATTTATTGCTAAGACACTCTTTTGAAGTCAGTTCCTGGACTCCATATAGTGTATTCAGCCCGTGGAGATGATGACACTCTAAGTTTTATCAGTTTGTTTGTTTTTTGTGGTTGTAAAAAAAGACACACATACTTTGGCTAAATGGGAAAGGAATGAAGATTCAGTTGCAGAATAGATGCAATGGGTGCACCTGCTACATCTTCTTTAAGATATTGTAAAAGTCACTTTTTGGGACTATAATTCCCATAGTCTGTCAGTCAACATGACCCATTGCTATGGGTGTTGTAGTTCTAAGATGTACCTTTCCCCACCTCTAGCCTACTCTTGAACAGCATAATTCATTTCAAAGCAAAGCAAAGTGTTCTGCTTATATACCGCCCCATACCACTTTAAGTAGTCTTTGGGCGGTTTACAGTTTCATTACAGTATGCAGGCTACACAGTAGCCAGTATAAATGTTCAGTAGAACTGAGATATTGGTGGGGGAACAATTTCCAAGCCCCTCCTTCTATGGAAGCTGAAAAGCACAAGCATTGAATGCTATATATAAAGCATAGTCTCTGGTTCCCTCTAGTTACCTGTTCTGGCAATACATCTTGGACATACAGTATTCTGTGGGTGTCGTGGAGATTCTCAGTCATCCAGGTGAGGTTTTCTGGGAGATGAGTTGGGACAACTGGCCTTCTTTTCTTGTGAGATCAAAACATTTAGCTACTCATCTAATTAAATTATTTAATCTGAGAAATGTTGGTGGGAGGCTTCCAATTTATAGTCCACCTTGGGGTATTTCTACACAACCCCTAAACTCCGCAGCAAATGGCTGCCAGCTCCGGAGCTTACAATTGTTTCCCCACCAGCTCTGGAGTTTGCAGGAAATTAAGTGCGACCACGCCCACCTAAGCGCGTCCCAGCGCACTTTTCTTGTACCTGCTCTAGGAGGGTGAAAATCCCCAGGTCCGGATTTAATCTGGTGAGTGCGGGGCTCTCCTCGCTTCTGTTTGTTTTTTTGCCTCCCGCCCCTTTAAGAGAAGGGGCGGGAGGCCAAAAAAACAACAACAGAAGAGAAGGAATCAGGACGGGCTCCGGGCAGCTTCAGAGGTGAGCCTGCATTTTTCCTCTCTTTCTTCCTCCCTCCCCTCAGGCAGACAGGAGAAAGGAAGTGCGGAGGGGTGGGGATGCAGGAAGAGCAACGAACCCCCAAGATCCCTGGTCCGAATTTAAGTGGCCAGCGGATCTTAGGGGTCGTGTGAAAAGGCCCTTGGTTTCCCCCACTCTGGTCTGAATAGGATCATTAGGTGGGCAATGGTCTAAGTAGGCTCATTAAATGGACAATGGCCTGGGATGTGTGAAAGTCACATCAGTGCAAACAATCCCAACAAGAAGAAACTGAGATTGCTGTGAGACTTAATGAATTCTTTGCTTCAGTATTCACTGAAGAAGACAGAGACCACATGCCGCAGAGTCTATCTTCATAGGGAGGGAAACTGAAGAATTAAGCCAGATAGAAATAACCAGGGAAGAGGTCCTTGCATGTCTTTTTAAACTAAATGTTAACAAATCACCAGGACCAGATGGCATCCATCCATGAGTTCTCAAGGAACTTAAAGATGAAATTGCAGATGTCCTAGCAATATATATATAATCTTTCTCTAAAATCAGGCATTGCACCTAATGACTGGAAGGTAGTAAATGAAACACCAATCTTCAAAAAAGGATCCAGAGGTGAGCCAGGAAATTACAGACCAGTCAGTTTGACATGTATCCCAGGTAAAGTGATGGAAACCATCCTAAAAGATAAAATTTATAGGCACATAGAAGAGAAGGTGCTGCTGAAGGAGAGCCAACATGGCTTCTGCAAGGGCAAGTCATGCCTCACTAATCTGTTGGAATTATTTGAGAGTGTCAGCAAGCATGTGGATAAGAGAGATCCATTTGAAATTGTTTATCTGGACTTTGAGAAGACTTTTACAACGTCCTGCACCAAAGGCTCTTGAATAAACTTGCCAGTCATGGAACCGATACACAAGTCTTGTCCTGGATCAGTATATGGACACTTCTCCAAGTGGAGGGAGGTAAAGAGTGGGGTCCCCCAAGGTTCAGTACTGGGACCCCTGTTTTTCAACCTCTTCATAAATGATCTAGAAGTAGGAGTAAATAGCAAGGTAGCCAAGTTTGCCAATGACACTAAATTATACAGGGTGGTAAATCTGAGATTGTGAGGCGCTCCACAGGGATCTCTTGACACTAGGGGATTGGGCAAACCATTGGCAAATGAGCTTCAACATAAGCAAGTGCAGAGTGATGAACATTGGGGCAAAAAAAACCCAATTACATTTATAAACTGATGGGGTCAGAACTCTCTGCAACAAACCAGGAAAGGGACCTTGGTGTCCTGGTGGACAGCTCAATGAAGGTGTCAACCCAGTGTGCTGCAGCAGTGAAAAAAGCAAATTCAATGCTAGGGATCATTAGGAAAGGTATAGAAAATAAGTCAGCAAGTGTCATTTTGCCTCTTTATAAATCTATGGTGAGGCCCCATCTGGAATATTGTGCACAGTTCTGGTCACTATACCTCCAGAAGGATATTATGGAAAAGGAAAGAGTGCAAAGGAGGGCAACCAGAATCATTTGGGGACTGGATCACCTTCCTTACCATCTGAGGCTGCAGCAGCTGGGTGCCTTCGCTCTTGAACAATGGCGCCTAAGAGGTGACTTGATTGAAGTTTATAAAATCATACATGGTATGGACAAAGTAGATAAGGAAAAACTGTGCCACTGTGTGAGACAGAATGCTGGACTGGATGGGCTGTGGCCTGTTCCAGCAAGGCTGTTCTAACCATTAAGTATGTCTCCACTTCCAGATTATTTGGAGAGGTTTTTCTTACTATTTTCTGCAGTGGATAAGTGAAACTATGGGTATTGATCCTCCAGATATGGTGATCCTACTGTTTATTACTATACAGGCACACATACTTTGTGTGTGCACGCATACTGTACAATACCTGAAGTCTGGAATTACTGGATTATATCCACATTTAGCCATATTTAGAGATGGGCCATTAATATTAATGGCCTTTAAATCAAGGCCCGCTGAGTTCCAAGGATCTGCTCAAACGATATCTTCCTCTAATACAACCAATTGTCATTTGAACGTGGGGAGTAAAGCACCACAGATGAAGTCTGACATTATCACAACTGCTTTGGCTTTCTTAAATGAATAGCACTGCCTTTCCTATACAGTTTCCTAGATGCTGGTGTAGCCTTTTCATCAAGTACCTCATACATGACAGATGTTTTGCCCCCTTTAGAAAATGCAAGGAACACACTGGCACAAGCCTCCACAGCGAAATGCATCCAAATAGTCATGTGCAGGATGACTCACCAAGGTGTCAGGCAATCTCACTAATGCAGTCAACTATTGGAAGCAACAGCAGGACATTTATCAAGCCTCTAGAAGGCCACCATACATTTGTAGTGTGCTATATTAGGCTGATGAATTCTCAGAGGCAAAGGCCAACACTAGTAAGCTTGATGCCACATGAAAAGAGATCCTACCTGTAGCAGGGGAGAGAATCACTATCGTAATTAGCAAAGAAGGAACACAGGTAGAAGAATCACAAGGAAGTTGAAGGTAAGGAAAAGACCTGTACGGCCCCAACATGTTACTGATACATACCATGGCTGCACTGTTTCCCACCTGCAACAACAAAGACATACGACATTATTTTTAACCATTTGGTGCATTTATGCACGTGCTAAAGTTGATGCATCAAGTGTTTTTCCTGACGTAAAGGAATCTGGCCCAGTCAGATTATCCTTCCCATGGAGACACTCTGCGCTTGTCTATTCATCTACAAATAGACCTCCTTGTAGGGTTTCTTATGCCCCTTCTTGTAGGACAGAGGCTAGTCTGGAGACAAATTTTATTGTTCCCAGTTATGCTATAGGAGATCATTCACCATATCCTAGACCTACAGTATGCCTACAAATGCCTTACGCCTGATCCCGTGGAGTGCATGTGCAACCCTCCATCAAGCAAGCGTTCTGTTTGGCCAGAACCAAGGCCCCTTAGCTCAATAGTTGAATGTAGAGTGAAAAGGGACCAAAGAGTCCTCCCAAGGGAAGGATCTTCAAAGTCTTTTTGTGTTCAGTTATGGTAAAGCCACCAACAAGATGTCATGATCTTAAGGAATGGGAAGTTCGGTAGAGTAGGAGGTAATCCACAAAGTATTCTGGTTCCAAGCCATTTAAGACTATTGACACACTTTGGATTGCTTAAGCAAACAAAATGGAAACACTGCATCGCTGCAGCTGTTGTGAAGTACAGTATTTGTGCATTAGTTTGTGTAAATGTGCCTTCACACACATTTCACATACTACTTAAGTAGCCCCTTGGTTTTTCATAATCTAAGCTAGCCCCAAAATGTACACACTGAAAAAATGTGTTTCAAATACATTTATATAGTGTCTTCCTTTGTTTGTATGTAGATCTGTAGCTTGACATTTTAGTGCAGTGGTTTAGGCACCAGGATGCAGAGTAAGACACTGGAAGTTCAATTCCCCACTGTTTCTCCTTGACTCTTCAGTTCTAAGAGTATTATTATTTATTTGTCTTCTTGCCAGAATTTTGCAGAGGGACTGTTCAAAAGCAATTGGCTTTCATCTAAAATGATAGGAGCATCAATAGAAGGTGCATCAGGGAGTTTGTCTCAGTTGTGTGGGAGGATTACAGGGGGAGGGGTCATTAATGAGTAGGTGATGAGGAACATAAATAGAAAGGATTAGCCTTGGAAAGATGGCTTCTATGGAGATATCCATCTTGACCACATTAGTAATAAATGGATTTATTTGGCCTTGGAACTTGCTGCTTATAATGCCTTAATTTTCATCTGTCTGACCTCCAATCCACTGTAATATCCAAACAATTTTTTTGAAAGCTGCTTATTTGACCTTGTGGAACTTTTCCAAACCATGTGCTCTTTCATGTTGCTTCATCTACAGAGATATCGTCCCTCAAAAGATCTTGAAGCTCTGCAGCCATGCGACTCTCTGCATCGGTAGCACTTTGGTTTTGATGTGTCTTTGACATCAGCCCTGTGATTTCCGTAGCTTTTTTTTTTTTGGTCGTCAAAACACGCCTCATAATTATCTGGCTGTCTCATGTCTCCTATGAACTTTCTCTGATCTAGACTAAGCTCCTCCAGGACTCTAACCTTCTCTTATCACTTTAATCCCTTGAGCTTGTCTTCATACATCTTGTTCAACACCTCCTCTATTCTTCCTCTTGCCATCCTGACATTTATCCCCAGTTTTCTGGCTCTGAACTTCCCAAACCTTGTGATACAAAACTTTTGTTAAGTAGTAATGGCTGCTGAGAAGAAGAGCACACAAATGTCTCAAGTCAAATTCTCTTTAAGTACAAGGTGCCCTGTCATAAAGCCAGCGTAAAGAAAAACTAGGGAAAGGCCCCAGGAAAAGCTACAAGGAGTAATTTCTGCATCTGGGCTGGACCTTCCATTAGGCTAGGTCGCGTGCCAGAGCATCATGAGTAGGAGAGTTACAGTCCCCTCCACCCATTTCAAAGCAATCTGACACTCTGGGCTCCCAGCACTACTGGCAACTCTATCGAGCCAGTTATTTTCTCCAAGAGACTAAGGAAAGTATAACCTAGGAAAAACTCTTCCCTGGAAGTGGGAGGAGAGCACATGTCTCTTCGTCCAGTGGAGGATTGAAGAGGGGGGGGGTGTCCTGAAAAAGCTGCTGTGTCCATTATCGCCTTCTCCTTTTCTCCCCCTCTTTGTCCTATGATTGCAGATATGGGTGCTTCTACTTCTTTGCCTCCTTATCCTGCACTGGTGTGAATGTGTGTGTATCTTTCACAATTTCTTTCTCTCTTGGTTACAGTGAGAGCGGGGTGCCTATATGGCTGTGTGTTTGGTATCTTACTTCCCATCTCAAGTACCAGAAGAGCTTAAGCTGCCGTTTTTTGGTAGCATGGACCTTGTCCTAATAACTGTTCAATACATGTTTTATTAGTATTCCCCAGAAATGTGTTATAGACTGCATTTCTGTCCTACAAACTTCTCTAGGCTGAGAAATATTGGAGAAAACCACAGTGTCTTATGAAAGTACAGTTTGACTGCCATAACTGTGGGGGATTGGTTCCAGGATCCCCCACAGATAGTGAAATCTGCAGATAAAAGCAAATGCTCTTATCTGAGGATAATGGTGGAAGAAGGGGTGGTGGGGTGCTGGGGTTAAAGCTTTTGCCCCCAACACCCTTCAAATGGCAAGGAAGGAATAAAGTTTCCCCCCCTTTTTCCTTGCTGCTCAGCTGCGGCAAGGAGAAATAAAAGAAAAAACCTTTATTCCCTTCTTGCCACCGCTGCCACTGCCGGCCAGCTGGCTGGAAGCAGCAGTGGCAGCAATGGTGGCTACAAGGAGGGGACAAACTTAAAAATAAAACTTACCCCCACCAATGCCCACCAACCTCCTCCTTGCTGCCACTGCAGTGGGCCATCCAGCCACCCTCTGGAGGGATGGGGTAGGGCCTCACCCTGCTGGTCAACTGGCCTTTGAACTTTCCGCTCAGGTCCCAGGAGGTGGATTGGAAGTTTTGCACTTCCTGCTCAAACTTCTGATCCGCTGCTGGGGAAATACAATGTCCCCACCTCACCCCTCTGGAGGGCACCTTGATGGCCTGCTGCAGTGGTGGTGGCGGCGGCAAGGAGGAGGTCAGTGGGCATTGGCGGTGGTACGCTTTATTTTTAATTCCCCCACCCCCTTGCCGTTCCCTGCGCTGGTCACCAACCGCAGATAACTGAATCCATGGTTAGTAAATCAGCAGATAAGGGGGTTGTACTGTACTGATTTCACAAATACATGAAATCAACCAATAGTTTAAACTAGAGCTAATTCAAAGCTAAGGTAGGAACTTTAGTGCAATTAGGATGTTACTGTTAACACTGGAAAATACCTTTTAAAATATAAAGAGCGTTTTAATGGACTTAAATGCCCAATATAGCTGTAGTGTAACAGTTCAGAGCACTGGTACTTTAATCACTATTGCCCTTGCTTCTGCTGCTATTACTGATATTAGTACCAGCACTCCTGGTACTCGTCAATGACTTATAAATCAGTGTGAACATCTCTATCCTGGTTGGTCCTATGCTAGCTTTGGTGAAATATGTCCTAGGCATTCCACTGTCATACAAGATGATAATTACCATCAGATGGTACCAAAGGAATTAAAGATTTGCTGTGGCTGATGATAAGATAATCTATTATCTTCTGTCATTTATCTCATTTGTTTAGTGATCTAGAACATGGTATAGCTACAGTGGGGATGCTTACTTTTCAGGACTGGTCCTAGAGATTTTGCTGAATGACCCTGAAACTATAGCACTACCACACTGCTTACCTACTTCCCATTTATTTATTTATTTATTTATTTATTTATTTATTTATTTATTTATTTATTTATTTATTTATATGCCACTCCATTTGGCCCAAAGGCCACTCTGAGTGGTTAACTGGGCAAGGTTGTCGAGAGGGTGGCCACTGTCTGGCTCCAGTCCTACCTGGAGGATTATCATATCCTGGATCCCTTCCAGTCCGGGTTCAGGCCTCTTCGGGGGACCGAAACTGCCCTGGTTGCTTTGCAGGATGACCTCCTCAGGGAGGCTGACAGGGGGTGTTCCACCCTGTTGGTCCTCCTTGATCTGTCAGCTGCTTTTGATACCGTCGACCATGGTAACCTGCTGGTCCGGCTAGCTGAGGCGGGTATTGGGGGCTTGGCTCTTTGCTGGCTCCAATCCTTCCTCGACGGCCGGTCTCAGCCGGTTCAGCTTGGGGAAGATTTGTCGGCCCCGTGGATGCTCTCTTGTGGGGTGCCCCAGGGGTCGGCAGTCTCCCCTATGCTGTTCAATGTTTACATGAGGCCGCTGGCTGAGGTCATCAGGAGATTTAGAGTTCGTTGTTTTCAGTACGCTGATGATACACAGCTCTATCTCTCCTTTTCTACATCTGCAGTGGAGGCGGTTCACTCCCTTGATCTGTGCCCGGAGGCAGTTCTGGAATGGACCAAGGTGAACAGGCTCACACTCAACCCGGAGAAGACCGAGGTACTGTTCGTCTAGGTACAATGGCCCCCTCCCTAGCTTGGATGGAGTCTCCCTCCAGCCTACGGACAAGGCTAGGAATATGGGTGTGGTCCTGGACTCTGCCCTCTCCCTGGAAGCCCAGGTGATGGCCGTTTCCAGGGCTGCTTTTTTCCAGCTCCGCAGGATCGCCCAGATCCGCCCATACCTTGATGAGTCCTCCCTAAGGACGGTTGTGCAGGCCCATGTGATATCGAGGATTGATTACTGTAATGCACTCTACGTGGGGTTGCTCTTGACCCTTGTCCGGAGACTCCAACGGGTCCAGAATGTGGTGGCCAGACTGGTGGTGGGTGCTCGTCGCTACGAGCACATCACCCCAGTGCTGGCCCGCCTACACTGGTTACCCGTGGTTCTCCGGATAAGGTTCAAGATCTTGGTTTTGGTTTTCAAAGCCCTCCACAGCTTGGGCCCTGTATACCTGTTGGAGCGTATCTCCCAGAGGTCAGCTGAGGCCAGACCCATTCGGATGTCGCAGGCGCGCTCACTGCGGGTGCCCATTCCTAGGGAGGCGCGGAGGTCGGCCACCCACAACTGTACCTTCTCTGTTCTGGGCCCCTCACTTTGGAACCACCTTCTAAGTGAGCTGCGCCTTGCATCGTCCCTGCCTGCCTTCCGAAAGGCATTGAAAACCTTGCTATTCAGGGAGGCATATGGCGACATAATTTAATTTAATTTAATTTAGTTATCCAATTCAGTTTTGTTTGTTTGTTGGTTGGTTGGTTGCTATTGTTATTTGCTTACCGCCCATTGATCCATCTTGATCTATCATTTTTATTTGTTTTTATCATGTACACCGCTCAGAGTTCTATATTGGAAGTGGGGAAGTATAGAAAATAAATAAATAAATAAATAAATAAATAAATAAATAAATAAACAAAATTTCATCACAAATGGTACAATATACAATATATAAATAAGTAAAAGTCAATACAATAAAACCAGAATTAAATCAAGGAATAACAAAACAGTGACAATAAGTCAAAAATAATGTGAAAGATGGACAAAACAGAGATGTATGATGATTATCAAGAAACGTGATCAGCAGCAATGGTAGTCAATAGTCAGGGAAAGCCAGTCTAAACATCCAGGTCTCCAGTTGTCTTTTATAGGCCTGCAGAGTGGGGGCCAGACAGATCTCCAAGGGCAGCTGGTTCCATGGTGTACTGCCACCAGCAAAAAAGCCTGATTCCTATTAGCTGTTTTCCAGGCTTCCTTCAGGGTCAGCGTCCTCAGATGACCTGCTTGGGAAGGACAAGTGTTACTGGCAATACTCACTGGTAGGAGCTGTTCTGACAAATACATAACCACTGAGTTATTACGAGATCTCACAAATACCTCCCCCCCCAAAAAAAATGAAAATAACAAATTAAATAACTAATTTGCTTCACCACTTCTTCAAAATGAGGACAACATAGTAAGAAAGACTTAGGGGCCAGCAGGAGTCAGAAATAGGAGAAAAGGTGGATCATATGAATGCATAGATGATCATTTGAAGAACCAAGGTTACAGGTGACCAATCTGTATTTCTTCATCATGGTCTTTATGAATGTACACTATTTATTTATTTATTTATTTATTTATTTATTTATTTATTTATTTATTTATTTATTTATTTATACAAGTTATTTGCTGCCCACTACCCAAAGGTTTCTGGGCAGCTTGAAATTAAAATGAACAGTTAAAACAATTAATAAACAATTACAATATCAGTGAACAATTAAAACAATAAAAACATTTAAATACAAACAAAACACTAAAATTGCCATCAGGACCCACAATTTATGTTATGTCAGTTAAAAAACTTCTGAAACAGGAAGGTTTTTACCTGGCGCTGAAATATCATCAGCATTGGTGCCAGGCAGATCTCATTTGGGAGGGTGTTCCATAGCCCGGGGGGCAGCTAACAAAAAAGCCCTGTACCCACAAACCATCCCTTTCACCTCCTTGAGGGATGGCTCTTTCAGGAGGGCTCCCTGACTAGATCTTAGTTGCCGGGTAGGTTCATATGGAAGGAGGCGGTCCTTCAGGTATCTAGGTCCTAAGCCATTTAGGGCTTTATATGTCAAAACAAGCACTTTGAATTGGGTTCAGGCAGCAACTGCCTGAACCCAATTCAATGAAGGTTATACAGAATCGGCATAATATGATCCCATATGGCTCCACCACTCAGTAGCTGTGCCATGTGATTCTGAACCAGTAGCAACTGCTGGACCATCTTCAAAGGCTGCCCCATGTAAAGTGCATTGTAATCAATACAGGATGTTACCAGTGCATGTGTAACTGTCATGAGGCTCTGGTCATCCAGGTGGGGGCATAGCTGGTATGTTTTCTGCAGCTGAAGAAAGGCAGCCCTAGCCACCAAGTCCACCTGGGCTTCTGGAGTTAGACCAGGGTCAAGGAGCACCCCCAAGCTGTGAACCCTGTCCCTTAGGGGGAGTGCAACCCCTTCCAGAACAGGGAGATAGCCCTCCAGCCTGTCTGGCAGAGCACCCACTAACAGCACATCCATCTTTTCTGGATTGAGTTTCAATTTATTAACCTCATCCAGTCCATTATCTGGCAGAGACACAAGTTCCGAACAGAAATAGCCTCACCTGGATTGGTGGAAAATGAGAGGTAGAGCTGAGTATCCTCAGCCAAAACCTCCTGATGACCTCTCCCAGCGGTTCCATGTAGATTTTAAATAGCATGGGGGGACAATATTGAGCCCTGCAGAACCCCATGATGTAAATGCCACGGGGCAGAGCAACTTTTCCCCTGCATCACCTTATGGACGGTCAGCCAGGAAGGAGAGGAACCACTACAAAGTGGTGCCTCCAACTCCCAATCTGGCCAGCCTATTCAGAAAGACACCATGGCTGATGGTGTTGAAAGCCACTGAGAGGTCCAGGAGTATCAACAGGGTTGTACTCCTCCGTCTCTCTCCTGTCAAAGGTCATCATACAGGGCGACCAAGGCAGTCTCCATACCAAAGCCTGGCCTGAAACCCAATTGAAATGGATCCAGAAAACCAGTTCATCCAGCAGTACCTGGAATTGCCTGGCTACCACCTGCTCCAACTTGCCCAAATAAGTGAGGTTCGCTACTGGTCAGTAGTCAGCCACCAGCCCTGGGTCCAGATTAGATTTTTAAAGGAGTTGTTCTTCTACTGCAGGCATACCCTGCAGATGTTTTGGACCACAACTCCCAGAATTCCAAGCCTTTATTTCCAATGGCAAAGGACTGTGGGAGTTGTGGTCCAAAACATCTGCAGGGCTGAAGTTTGGGCATGCCTGTTCTACTGCCTCTTTCAAGGTGGCAGGTAGTTGAACCACTCCTTTAATCCCAATCTTGATGAGGCATTCACAGTCTCCTGGACCCAGGTGTGAACCTCTCTGACAGATCTTTCAATTAGCCAAGAAGGGCAAGGGTCTAGCAGTGTGGTGGTAGAATGGACAGATCCAAGCACCCTGTCCACATCCTCGGATTTAAATAATGACATGTTGAGACAGGCCCATGGTTGTTATTGCGGCCATGAAGTCCTGAGCTGCCCCAGTCAAGGCAGCTTCAGCATGCATATTGAGGTCCCTCAGCACCAACAGTCTGGGGGTCTTCAACACCAGGTCCAAGTCCACCTCTGTCAGTCCAGACAGGGAGATTGTTGGAATACGCAGGGTGGGTTGTACACCAATAGAATCCCCAATCTGTCTTGTGAGCACAACACACAATACATGCCCTCCAGACCTCCTCCCAAAGAAACATGAAGCCTGTTCAAGGAGATAGAACTCCTATAGACTATAGCAACTTCCCCTCCCCAACCCTCTGGGCGACACTGGTGCTGGACTGAGAACCCAGGTGGGCTTAGCTGGGAAAGGGGAATCCCACCTTCCTCTCCCACTTAAGTTTCAATAATACATGCCAGGTCAGCACACTCATCCAAAATGACATCATGGATGAGGGTGGTCTTATTTTGTAACAACCTCGCATTCAACAACAGCACCATGTGGCTTATGGGCTCACTGATATGGTCACATGATACCTTCTGGTTGGGGGTGGAACCAGAAGAAGGGATATCTATCTTCTCTTCTCATATGCAGGCATGTTGCACTCCCACCCGGTACCTTCCTCTACCCAGAATGTGCTGAATAGTTGCCCCCTCCACTGCCCTCCCTCCTTCCTGTCCCCTCATTTCCATTGTGGGTCCTTATCTTATATCTCGGATGGCAAGAAAAAAAGATACAAAACAAAGACAAAGACAAAAAACAAAAAACAAAACAAAGCAAGAAGAAAAACAAAATAAAAAACAAAACATCCACCCATTCAGTTCCATCATCCCACCCCCTCCCCTTCCTAACCACCCTATGTCTTAGCGTCAACTGGATACCAATTGAGTGCCAAGGGGGTGCCATGATATCAAAGCTTGGCACCAGGCCAATGCCTCTCCCCCAAGCCCCTTCTTCCCATGGCAAGGTGGTTGGTGTTGAGGAGGAAGATGGGGCAGCCCAGACAGCAGAGCTTTAAGCTTACCTCCAAAATATAAACATTCAGTCAGGAAGGTAGGTACCTGCTTTTACTGGAGTAAAGCAGAAATAACAGGTTTTCCAAAGCAAACCACTTTCCGTAGCCATAACTCAAATTCCGGATAACCTTCCAAGACATAGTATCCAGACAGCAGAGCTGGACAAAACTGGACCATTAAGACCAAGTTGTTGCTCAGCACAATTTGGGTAAGGAGGCACCTCTTAAAAATTCAAAAATGCAGAATGTCAAAATGTCTTCTAGGAATGTCTGGCGGAAGTTTTTCAGTAAGCTGGAAATGTGATTATTAACGAGTCCAAATCTTTGAATCAAAGTGCCTTTCTTCTACTTCTTCTTTGCCTCCTCCTCCTCCTCCTTGGTGGTGGTGCTATGAGTCATCAGCTTTTCTCCAACTTATGGAGAAACCCTCACGGGTAGAGATGGGCATGAAATGAACATTTTTTCGTTTCTGTTATTCGTTATTCGTTTCATTACGTAACGAAATGACAAATGAAAATTGTGATGAAAATGGAACGAAATGAACAGAACCACAAAAATTGTGTTCGTTACATTTCGTTTTCATTAATGGCGGCGTGCAATGAAATGAGCTGTTTTAAATGTTAAAAAAACACCCTGGACATCCATAAAAATGCAGCGATAATTATTTATACTGTCTGATAATACCTACCGGGGGGGATTGGGGTCCTTAAAACGTGCATTTATCTCTTTTCTCAGATCGCTGTATTTTTTTCCTTTAAGGGGAGTTAGGGGACATCGACCCAAAATGGCTCCCAGATGCCTAATATTGATTTATTGGGTATTAAAACGTCCTGGACATCCATAAAAATGAAGCAATAATGCGATAATTATTTGAAATTATTACCTACCAGGGGGTTGGGGTCCTTAAAACGTTTGTTTTTGTCTTCTCCCATCACGATGTATTTTTCTTTTCCCTTTATGGATGACAAAATGGATGTCGCCACTCCAGCCACAACATGGAGGCAAGCCATGTGATGGGATCATGTAAATTCTTGAACAACTTCAACCAATAGCATGCCCAGGTGGCAGACTGGGCATGTCTGGTAGCCACAGAGGGCATAAAAAGCTCTGGCAGCCCCCGTCCTCCTTGCAGTCCCCGGTGGAAGTTAGGGTGGGATTGCTGACTCTGTGACTCTAGCTTCAGTCCTGCAACCTCCCTCTTTGCATGTGTGCGTACCTCTCAGTGAGTACCCTCCCCTGCCCCACAGTGCAGTCACTCTGTGGCTGCCTTGCACCCTGGGCAACACCCGCCGCTGCCTTTGCAGCCTCCCTGCGTACCTAGTCTATACTGTGTCTCTGCCAGCATCAATTTTTTTTAGTGTTTTCCCTCTGGTCTGGGGTGTTGGGGGACGCCCCTACACAGAAATGCTTTAAAAATTGTGCAAAAGCGGGTAGAAATGAAAAACAAAAAACAAAAACGATCCCCCCCCCAAAAATTGCAAAAACCGGAAATGAAATGAAACGGACCTCTCAACGACAAACGAAAAACCAAAACACCATTTTTTTTATTCGTGCCCATCTTTACTCACGAGTGATACCCAGAAGTCCTGTCCTCAACAGCCATGCTCAGCTCTAGCAAACTCAAACCTGTGGCTTCTTTTAGGGAGTCAATCCATCTCGTACTTGGTCATCACCCTTTCCTGATGCTTTCAAACTCTCCCACCATTATTGTCTTTCCCAGAGAATCTGGCATTTTCGTGATGTTCTCGAAGTAAGACACCCTCAGTTTCATCATTTTTGCCTCCAAAAATAGTTCAGTCTAACTTGATCCAGGACACCCTTGCTCATCTTTCTGGAAGTCCAAGGTATCTGCAAAACATTCTTCCATCATCACATTTCAAATGAATCATTTTTTTATTCCTGTAAGCTTTCTTAATTCTCCAACTTTCACGCCCATACATAGTGACAAAGAATACAAGAGTGGGTGATCTTGGTCTTGCAGTCCTGTTTTGGCACTTCTTTCTTTCACTTTCACTCAAAGTCATTTTAAAGTCACTGCTCATTTCCTCCAGCAAGATGGTATCATCTGCATGACTTAAATTATTGATATTTCTTTCACCAGTTTTCACTCCTCCTTCATCTGAACCTTTTTTTTTTAGGTCGAGAAAACCCCAAGAAAAGCCAATGCTCTTCTCACAACCAGGGTGTGCACAGCGTTATCTGTTGCTGATGGGTGAGGTAAAGAATAAAGCAAGTAGTATAATTATTGGACAAAGTGGAAATGAGATGGCACACTCATTGGGAGTGTTATGAACAGAGTATCATCTCATCACAGTAGTAGCAGAGGTAGCCTCATGTGCTCTTAAAGCACAGAGGTCTCTTACTTGACGTGCTGATGCAACAGCCACCAAAAAGGGTGTCTTGGCCATGAGGAGTTCCAAGGAAGCAGGGCCCAAAGGCCTCACAGGAAGATTCCATGAACTGATCCAGCATCAAGGAGAGGTTCCAGGATGGAAAAAGAGAAGATACAGAAGGGAATCTGAGCTGCGTTCCATACAGAAACTTTTTTTAACTTCAGGTGTTATAACAAGTGAAGAGTAAAGCCTGTTAGTTAGAATCAAATGAGCTGACAGGGCTTCTGAACATAATTCTACCAGGAAAAAACAGAGATAAAGATAAATCTTGGCCCAACAATATAAGTAAAATAATGCAACTTGAAAGATAGAACAGTTATCTGCTGGGATCAGTGTTGATGAGGATTTCAGATGTATTGACTCCACAGATGCCAACAGTGATGAGTGTCTAAAAGGCTACTGAACTGATGTTTATGCCTTGGAGCATGGAAGAGACAGGACTAGAGATGGGCACGACTAGGAAAAATGATGTTTTCGAGTTGTCGTGTGTCGGAGGCAGTCCGTTTCGGCTCGTTTCCGTTTTTCGTGAAATTTCGCAAAAATTAGTCGGTTTGTTTTTTCGTTTTTTCGTTGTCGTTAGTACTGGTTTGGGGGGGTAGCGGGTTCCTGGAGGGAGCTGCAGGAGTCAGCCAGAGCCACAAGTGACGGACTGGCAGACTCTTTGCACCCGCTGTGTCTTACGTACTTGCATGTAGTGCAATGCAAGTAGATCTGGCTTAGGGTTAAGACGGGTTAGTGCAAGGGCTAGGGTTAGGCTAGTTACGGGTGAGGTTAGGGTGAGTATTGGGGTGCACCTCTGGGTGCCTCTCTGACCCACTTAGAAGGACAGTGTACTGGCGTATGGGTTAGGCTTAGGCTTAGGGTTCGGGTTTGGGCTACGATTAGTGGGCTGTTTATGCCCGATTGGCACATCCCAGAAGTCTCTGTGGTCAACCTGGCCAAGTGGCCATGCGATTGGTGGAAAATTTGCATGGTCTACTCCCATGGGCGAGCCCATCATTGTGAATGTGCAGGTGTAAAAAAATAAAATAAAATAAAATAAAATAAAATAAAATCAACGGAGACTTTTTTTTGCAAGAAAAACCCACTGCTGCTACTGTAAAAATTCAAGCATTTAAAATAGCTAATTTTTGCATGTTTCTGTGGTGCTTTGGTGGGGTTTTGGGCAACGATTTCAAAAAAAATATTGTGGTCGCCATTTTGCATCCCCCGCACTGCATGGCAAATGGATGCGCCCTCCCAGCCTGGTACCAGCAGCGCAGCAGTAGCAATAGCCAAGGAGAGGGGGCGGGGAACCCCCCCCCCCAAATAAAACACCCTTCTGGCCTGGTAGGTGCCCTCAGACAGTTTTCGCCTACTTTTAGGGCCGGGAATCGGGTTTTTTTTTAACTTTTAAAAACTTTTTTTCTGTGCCGCTTGGCATTGCGCGATCGCCGCGATGCAAGTAACGAGCATGACAAATCAGACCAAATTGTTTGTTCGTCGGTTCGAGCTTGAATTCTGGCGGAGTAATTCCCGTTTCCGTTTCCGTAGATTAACGGACACGAGTAACGGAAACGGAAACGGGAATACCGCTAAGTCGTGCCCATCTCTAGACAGGACCTCCTGGAGGCTCCTATCAACTTTATGTTGGGCAGAGAGACTTGGTTGGGCGAATGAGCAGTTCTGAACAGGAGGACAAGTCCCCTGATAGAGAAAAAGGATCACCAGGGATCACCAGTGGATCCACTGGCAAGGATGGTGTTTGTGTAGCAGATGCAATTGATCATACAGAGCCTTCATCTGATTCAGTGGTGAATCTGGAATACTGAAACCAAGGTTGCTTAGCCATAATCTTTCTTCCAGAAACACAGGGAACATTGATTACAGTGGGAGGAGGCATGGAGTTATTTGGGTAATAAATCATCTAGGTGACAGAGGAAATGCTGTACAACAGGTTTATGGAGGTCAGTACCAAGAAAAAGGGCAGAGGGAAGGTAGGTAATGTAATGACCAAGACAGCTGGTGCAGTGGGTGGAATGCTCTACACTGAAATGAGATTATGATATAGGGCCTGTTGTAACTGTAGTGGTGATTTATGGTATCAGTGATTACATAGAGTGGTGTTAATTGGACATGTCTTGTGTGTCAGGTCAGCAGTGGTGAGAGGACTGAGTGAATGAGTGGTGGTGGTGACCATAATACAAGGACTGACGCCAGCGTTCTCTGAGAGATAGTGAGTAGTGTGACTGTGCAGAGATCTCCAACAGGACTGTACTAGGGACTTTCACAAATATATAGTACTCTGATTCTTCTGATCCCCCGGAGGAGCAATGTGAAGATGGTGTAATCGCTGGAGGGTATATGGAGTGACTGATGTGCCCTGTAGACATTGTTGCTGAGACAAAAGTACTGTGTTTAAATGTGTAAGCCTAAATCAGTCTAGTTGCATTGGTGTCCTCTGTGTTTTCCCCTTACTCCTGAAGCAGTTTTTTCAAAACGTCTTAAGCCCTGAGGGGAAATGAGATAGCAAAAAGAAAACTTTTACAATAAAAAGAATGAGTGAATAGTAAAAACTGAATACACACACACACACACACACACACACACACACACACACACACACACACACAGAGAGAGAGAGAGAGAGAGTTTAGAAAACAAAGAAAAAAGAACCAGTTGTTTTAAACTGAAGTTACATTTAATTTAAATATCTTTCTTGCAAGACATTCAATAAAGAGTGGCTGTTCTGGAAGTTGAAGTACCAATGAGAGCCTGTTTATTTCCGAAGGGTTGATGTGAACACGTAGAAACTGTAGCAAAATGGTTATCAGATATCTGTCTACTAGCAAACATACAGATTTTGGAAAGTTGTGTCGGTCACGACTGTAACGACACAACACACACTGACATTTCTAGTGCCAAAGACTTAAAAGTAGCTCAAAGTTAGCATTTTAATGGTAATTCTTTGGTGCTCCAGTTCCCCAAAATATTAGAATAATTACTTAAGTTAGACAAAACAACAAGAGCATCTGAAAATTATGAACCACTGATGTGTGGTAGAAAGCAGATTCTTGTCTCAATATTGACTCAGAACAAGGCATAAGTTGTACCGCATGATCCAGAGTACTAGATTGTCCCCAGGTCAGTGAATTCACACCATCTTGTCTATAAAAATAAAACATTGTAGTTAAAGCTAAAAATCAGCGAGATTATACCTTGTCAAGATACAAATATAAGGTAACTTATGGCTTGTTTGGGGTTGGCATCTCACTCCAGTAAAACTAGCCAAAATGTCAAAAGGGTCAAATAATGTTTGTTGGAAATACAGAAAGAACCCAGGGACTTACTATCAGACATGGTGGTCATGCAACGAAGCTCAGAAGTTTTGGCGACAGACTTGGAAAGTGGCACAAGAAATTGTACAAATTAAATTGAACTTTAGACCAGAAATGTTGTTACTGAATATAATGCCAGAGATTATTGACAAAAATAAAATAAAATATATTCTTTTGTACATATATATGGCAGGTAGACTGCTCTGGGCCCAGAAATGGAAAAAAGTGAAATACCAACTAAGGTTGAACTGATGAAAAAGCTACTGGACATTGCAGAACTGGATATGCTCTCAGAGGTGTTGTGAGACCACCCAAGACATTTTGTAAATGAGAGCTGGAAGATGATATATAATTGGGCCCAGAAGCACACAAATGAACAAGGGGCAAAATAGATATAAAGATATTTAGATAGTGACCCCAAATCTGAAAGTTTTGCAGATGGCTGTTCAAGTGTGGAATCCTTAATTCCTTTGTATTAGCAATAGATAAATGGACAGGTATTGTCCACCATAGACTCTTGTTTGTGTTAACATTCTACAGTGGTTCTTAACAATTGCTGAATTTGTTTGTACATATTATGTGAAATAAATATTTAAACCAAAAAATAGTAAAAAATAATAAAACATTGTAGTCAAAGCTAAAAATCAGCGAGGTTAGAGCGAAAGGGGGAAACAGCCATTGCCGTTACTTCACGTCCCTTGTCTCGGAACAGGAAGTGGGAACAAAGCGTGACAAGAGAAGTCTCCAGCCCAGGGCAGGTGTGGCTTGTCACACTCTGTTCCCGGTTCAGGGGTCATGGTCGAGACAAGTTACCGCTGTCACACTATGGATGTGAAGTAAGTTTTTTGTACTGGTCCCCAGCAGGACAGTAAAGAGGAATGAAAGAGACGTGAAGTAATGGCCTATGTTTATTCCTGTCTCTTCAGCATGGCAAGAGTGGTCTCTGTCTTTAAAATAATCCTTTCTGTGTCTATCAGTCCTGCTCTTATTGGCTGACTAGAAGCTAAGAAGAGGAGGTTCAGCATAATCTGAACCTGGCTGAAGCTGTTACAAGTATTTTTGAATCCTCGCTGCCCAGCAGCCAGGCAAGCCCAGGTGGCTGCAACATCACCACTTGCTGTGGCTGAGTGGTGGCAGCAGTGGCGTGGGTGGTGGGCGAGACACCCTCGCCCTGAACTCAGCAGTCTGTGGGCTGGCAGGTGAGGAGGCAAGGAGAGCTCAGCCCCACCTCCGGGACCCGAGGAGGATGAACCTACGCCTGACAGTGGCTTTCCACCTGTCCCTTAAAGAGCTGACCTTCCTGCAGGGACAGGTGGGCAACCGAGCCTGGCCTGGTGCAGGAGTTCCAGTTGACTTTCTTGGTTGTCTTGAGCCCCTTTAAACCAGCAAAACCCTTTAAATCACCGTGAGCCTTCGTTGGCTGCTTGCACACGGCCACTAAAATCCACTGGTAACTTAAATTCGGATCCCCCCAACCAGCGATCATGTGGTTGTTGTCGTGGTTCCTGTGTTCCCACCCTTAGCACTCTGATTCTGTTGTTTCTGTCTGCTTGGGATTGATGAGGGGAGAGAGAAAACAAATGCAGGCTCACTTGCACCTGCCCAGCACACTTCCTCCAGCTAATTATAGCAGGGGAGGAAGCCCATTAGGAATTCCTGTGTGTTAAAAGGGGGGAAAACATACAGAAGGTGGAGGAGGGCCAGGCATGCACCACATGGGGCAGGGAGTGCCTGCTTGTTATGCAAAAATGACAAATAGGTTTCTCCGTACTGGTATCCTGTACTTGCCAGTTTTAAAAAAATAAATACATCAACAAAAGGCACCGGAATGGGGGAGAAAGGGTTTTTGTGTGGATTTCCCCTTTTCCCATGGACTCATGTACTGCTTTAAAATCTGCATCAGAACATTGACAAAAATTTACCTCCTGGAGACCAGGTACTTGTAAAATGTACTGGGTTGTGCTTAAGTGGACATGGGGCACTTTTTAAAAAAAAACAACTCTGCTGCTCGTGGGAAAACAATTTTATGCTCCACATCTACAAGCACTTTGCAGCGGATTTTAGTGGTCATGTGAAAGCAGCCATAGCTTCATCCCGATGGACATTCCAGCCTATGTGGGACATCAGCTGATATGATTAAGGAAAGAATCCTTCATGTTCTGTGCTCGCTACTGCTTTGTATTTAAGTCACTCATTTATTTCATTTAAGGGCAGGTGACTTGCATAATACTAATTCACTTTCCTCCATAGACCACCAAATGGGTGGAAAACATGCATTAGCCATTTTCTGTCATGTTTACATCTTGTAGCCTTCACGCTGAAAGCTTAAACGTAAGCTAAAATGTTCCATCTGTAGATAATTCCCCCACCCCCAAGCCACCACCAATTTACTGTCTGGCTCTTGGTCCATTCAGCTATTTCAGTCAGCACATTTATATCTAATCGGAATAGATCTTTTACTGCACTTTAGCAAAATGGAACACGAGTACTTTATGAGTAAAAATCTATATTGCCATTTGTCATTTTTTGTTATTACTACCCCATAATAATTAAGCAATAAATAAAACAAGGCAAGCTGACAAGCCAGGAAAGGCCAGAATGAAAATTGAACAAAAGGGGGGAATGGGAATTTGACCAGGTGATTTAAAAAAAAAACCAACCCCAAACACTACATATAACAAAACTTTAGATTGGTATGCAGGCAGGCATCCTTTTAAAATGGTGCCGTTAGCAAGTCACATATAGATTTTCTTTGCATTTACTGCATTTATGGGATCACATTGCTGGGTGCAATCCAATTTCAGTAGGAGAATAAAGAGGGACTTAACTATCTCAATGAAACTCAGGGGACCTACAAGTGTGTATGTACAGGTATATCAGCAGCTCAGTGAGTAGCTTAAGAATGACAGATCTGAGGGATCTCTTATGCTGAACAGGTGTGCACATTACGAGCAACCTATTTGGCATTAAGAGATACATGTAGATACTCTCTTGCTCAGTCCTGAGCAATGTACCCTCTATTTCATGTGCACGAACCCCCACTCCCCCTTGCAGACCAGAACAAAAATGGTTGTAGCAGATGAGTAGGGGTGGAAAAGCCCTGTGTGGAGTGGGCCAGAGAAGTATGCTCCCACACACGTCTTAGAAGGGACCTTGGTCCTGAGATAGTCTGAAATGATGTAGGATGAAATAAAGTGAAATAAATCAGTTCCTGTGATTCAGTACATAACTAAACTTACGGATGTGTGTGTAATAGATTTTGCATCAGAACCAATACCTGTTTAATTAAACCAAATTCTTTTTGAGTCTTATTGTCAGCCATTTCTTTCAAACCTTAATTCACATGGCACCTTAAATATACAGCACTTCATTTCCGTTGACATGTATTGGTTCAAAAATATTATTTATTTATTTTAAAGTATTTTTATCCCACCTGCAGTGAAAATAAATGGGACACCTTATTAAAAACATTGCTATCAAGAGATTTATTCATTTACATTTTTGTGCCACATTGGAGTATTTGTACACTTAGGAATGGCTTAATGCCTCTTTGATTAGTATTATTTAATTTGGCAGGATAAGAAGGCTTTAGCTGTGTGTGAAATCATACTATTTAGAAGAGTACATCAAATTATAGGTGTCTCATTTATTCCTCCTAACTCAAGACTGCTTAGATATAAATGATGCCAGTTGTAGGACAAAAATTTCTGGATGTTTTTGAACATATTGGAAACAATTCTTTTTTCTTTTAAAGCACTGAGGTCTTCCTTCAGAATGACAGGGAACAAATTGAACCAAGAAGTTTATTATTAAATTGCTTTAAAATTGTGTTGGTTCAGTTTGTTTGGGGCCATTGGCTTTGATAAACCCAAACCAACCCGAACCAATGAACCAGTAATTTTTTAAAGAACTTCCTGGTTCATTTTTTGGTTCATGCCCATCTGTAGTTATAATATGAAAGCCCCAAAAGATTTAGTTGCTGTTATGGTTACACTGAAAAAACACAGCCTCTCTACTTTTCTGTACCTTAAGTGAAAGAATTCCTTTTAGATCCTTAAAAAAATTATGAATACTGAAACCTGCTGACTTTGGCACCAAAATGCCCTTGGCCCTCTCCAGAACCTTAAGGGGGCTCAAGGCATCAGCAATGAAGCATAGCACAACCCAAATCTCAAACTACGTGGAAAAATCCCTCCCTCCCTCCTCTCCTCCCTCCCTATCTATCTATCTATCTATCTATCTATCTATCTATCTATCTATCTATCTATCTATCTATCTATCTATCTATCTATCTATCTATCTAAAGATCATAGCAGTTGTATCAAAATAAACTACATCAGAACTGCCAGGTAACAGCATACCTCTGGATATATCTTTTAGTATAGCTACTCTCCTCATCAGTAAAAGTAATCAAACATAGTTGTACCAAAAAAAGCGATACACCTTTTCCTCTCTGTCACAGTAATAATATCATCAAACCTTTGTGATAGAATCCAAGAATTAATTGCAATACAGTAAACTCCCGCCTATCCCGGGGGTTAGGGAACCGACCTGACCTGCGATAATTGAAAATCCACAATATGCGGATGCTGGGTTGGGTTGAGACGGGGGGGGGGGGCTCTCTGTGGGGTCCTGTACTTACCCCAGGCCTGGCACTGCTCTGAATAGGCCTGCAAGGGGCTTCCCAGGCCCTTGGAGGCCCCAAAAGTGCTTTCTAGTGATGCAGAGGTAACTTCTGGTTTACCAAAAGTCACTTCTGGTTTGTGGGGAAGCACTTTTGGGGCCTCTGATGGGCCTGGGAAGGCCTTTCCTCCTTAACCCAGGAGACCTTTTTTTCATATACTGAGGACCCGCGATATACTGGGACCGCAGTATATGAACCGTGCAAGGGCGGGGGACAACTGTACCTGTAACTAGTTTTGATAAAGGTAAAGGTAAAGGTTCCCCCCGCACATGCGTGCTAGTCATGTCAGACTCTAGGGGCGGTGCTCATCTCTGTATTCAAGCCGAAGAGCCAGTGCTGTGCAAGTCCATGGCCAAATGGCCGGCATGACTGCAAGGAAACATTGTTTTACCTTTTCGCTTTTTACGGTTGTACTTATTTATCTACTTGCATTTACATGCTTTTGAACTGTTAGGCTGGCAGGAGCTGGGGTTATCAGCGGGAGCTCGCTCCGCTGCGTGGCACCCGGGATTCAAACCGCTGAGCTGCTGACTTTACAGCCAACAGCTTGGGATTCCCAAATTGCACAAACCATATGAATTGCCAATGCTGACAATAGTTTGGCAGTTCACTTCATCCTGGGCAAGTGTGCTTCCCTGAAGAGCTCCAAAGCAAACCACCAGATGGCTCAGTTTGTGGGATTTTTTTTTTTTTTGCTTTGCGGTTTGTTTCATGCCCATCTATAAAGGTAATGCATCCATCTTCATCAGGCAATTTCTTAGCAGGGTTGTTGTTCATGGTGATAGCTTTTGCCAGGCAAACATTCTTGAGCAGCATACAGGACTTTTTAAAGGGGAGGGGTGGAATCTCCTACTCAGGTAGCATCAAGTAGCATCATAAAATTTATGTCCCATCTTTTCAGAGAAAGGATCACCAAGCTGTTTGCCTTCCTTTGAAGCATGGAGAATTCTCTTTGACTTGGTGGCCGGGAAAGGTGGCACAGCTACATGACATGTCTCCATCAGAGAGTTGCAATTAATATTTAGTTTAAGCACAGGGTAGGCCAATATTAGTAAATTCAAAGTCAGATTCTCTAGATGATATTTTTTTAGTGCACAGTACTACTTAGCTGGTGTCAAATGTCCAGATCTGGGGGTTGTGGTGGCACCATTTGTTCCTCTGCTTCAGACTGCACAACCTTGGGCTGGCCATTAGTCAGGAACAGCAACAGCAACAGCAACAGCAACAGCAACAGCAACAACAACAACAACAACAACGATATACCATCATGTCAATTCTGACTTATAGAAACCATTTTCAGGTTTTCTAGATAGAATCATAGAATCATAGAATTGGAAGAGAGCTCAAGAGTCTTCCAGTCCAACCCCCTGCCATGCAGGAACCCCCATCACAGTATTTCCGACAGGTGGCCATCCAGCCTCTGCTTAAAAACCTCCAAAGAAGGAGACTCTACCACCCTCCGTGGCAGCATATTCCACTGCCGAACAGCTCTAACCATCAGGAAGTTCTTCCGAATGTTCAAATGGAATCTCATTTCCTGTAGTTTGCCCTGAGTCCTAGTTTCTGAAGTCATGGAAAACAAACCTGTTGCCTCTTCAATGACACCCTTTCAAATACTTAAACATAGCTATCATATCCCCTCTCATTCTTCTTTTTGAAAGGCTAAACATTCCCAGTTCCCTAAGCCATTCCTTGTAAGACATTTCTTCCAGACCCTCAACCATCCTGGTCATCCTCCTCTGCACCCACTCGAGGTTGTCAACATCCTTTTTAAATTGAGGTGCACAGAACTGGACACAGTACTCCAGGTGGGGTCTGATCAGAGTAGAGTAGTAGTATCACTTCTCTTGATCTAGACACTATGGTTCTATTGATGCAATCAAGAATCACATTGGCTTTCCTGGCAACCATATCACATGGCTGACTCATGTTCAATTTGTGATCCACCAAGACTCCCAGATGCCTTTCACAGGTACTATTTTCCAGCCAGGTATCTCCCATCCTATATCTGTGCAATTCATTCTTTTTACCTAGATGCAGCACCCTACACTTCCCTCTGTTGAAACCCATTTCGTTAGCTTTGGCCCACCACTCTAATCTGTCAAGTTCCTCTTGTATTTTCATTCTATCCTCTGGGGAATTAGCAACCCCTCCCAATTTGGTATCATCTGCAAATTTAATTAGCATACTCTCTATTCCTTCTCCCAAATCATTAATAAAGATATTGAACAGCACTGGACCCAGAACAAAATCCTGGGGCACCCCACAGGTCACATCTCTCCAAGCTGAAGAGAGGCCATTTATGATAACCCTTTGGATGTGATCAGTCAACCAATTACAAATCCACCTAACAGTAGCACTATCTATCCCACTTTCTACTAACTTCTTAGCAAGAATACCATAGGGAACCTTACGGAAGGCCTTACTGAAGTCCAGATAAGCAATATCCACAGCATTCCCCTCATCCACCAGACATGTACTTCTATCAAAGAAAGAGATCAAATCTGTCTGGCATGACTTGTTTTTAAGAAACCCGTGTTGACTTCTTGTAATGACAACATTGTTTGTTAAATAATTACAGACTGCCTATTTAATAATCTGCTCTAGGATCTTTCCAGGAATTGAACTCAAGCTGACTGGGCAGTATTATTTGGGTCCTCTTTTTTCCTCTTTTTGAAGATGGGAACAACATTAGCCCTCCTCCAATCAATGGGGACTTCCGCTGTTCTCCAAGGCTTCTCAAAGATTATTGCCAATGGTTCTGAAATTATTTCTGCCAGTTCTTTTAATATCCTTGGGTGTAATTCATCTGGCCCAGGAGACTTAAATTCATTTAATGTTTCCAGGTGTTTCTGTACTACCTCTCTACCTATTCTATGTTGCAATTCTCATCCTACCTCATCTACTCTTTGTCCCAGTTGATCTCTTTCTTCCTTTTTGGAGAAAATTGTTCACCTCCACTATTGTTCTTTTCCTTCATGGGCCACATCCTTCTACAGGGAGGAGAGATGAGATTACCATCTGTCCACCCAGGTCCTTCAGCTGAGAGTACTCAGAGGTGGTTTCCCTTCTTTTAGGAGCACCCCAGAACTGTGCAGCTTGTTCAGGGCAACACAGTCTGGCTCTACTCATAGAAGGCACAGTGGGGAATCAGACTCCCCACATCTGCTCCACAGTTGGATATGTAACACATTCCAGCAACACTCCATCAATAATCTCTAGACATTTCAAAAGAGAAGCCTTGTACCACCTATGCTTGCAAGATCAGCACAGGAATGCCCTCCTGAGTCCCCAGGTCTGGCAGAGCTTCCTTGTTGTTCTACAATAAAGTCAGCAGGAAGCTGTTGGATTTATCAGAATCCAAGAAAAGACTCTAAAGGCTCTTGCTAGACGTGGAATGGTAATAAATGACATTATTGACGATAAGGCTCTCAGATATCTGCTGACAGTTCCCTTGTGAAACTTAATTTCATTTTAACGGGAAAGGAAAAGGTGCCATAGAGCTTGCGTAAAATATCAACAATACTAGAAACAGCCAGATAAAAATGTATCTTCAGATACAGCAGAGCTCTGTTACAGGTGAGCCCTGAAAATATCTTTCCTAGTTGGATGACTGGGTAACAGAATGTGAAGTGCAGTTTGGTGCACATACATCTCAGAGGAGACACATCCAGGCAAACCTTTCTGAATTACATGTAAACACTGGTGGGGGCTGACATGGCCATGAATATCCCAGATCTTAGAGTTATAGTTAAGATTTCAGTGTAGTTAAGCTTTAGCGTGTTGGAGATGCGATACAAATGGCTTAGATGCTGGGGATCATTAAGCAATGGGGACCAAAGTTGTGATACTCTTCATTCAAATCTGTGGTGCATTTATACTTAGAGCTACTCCAGCCCTCTTCTCTAGTCCTCCTTTCAACCCAGACACATGGGTTTCATTGAGGTTGTTGTTGTTCAGTCGTTCAGTCGTGTCCGACTCTTCATGACCCCATGGAGCAGAGCTTGCCAGGCCTTCCTATCTTCCACTGCCTCCTGGAATTTTGTCAAATCCATGTTGGTTGCATTGATGACACCGTCCAACCCTCTCATTCTCTGTCATCCTCTTTTCCTTTTGATTTCGATCTTTCCCAACATCAGGGACTTTTCCAAGGACTCCTCTCTCCTCATGAGGTGGCCAAAGTACTGGAGCCTCAGCTTCAAAATCTGTCCTTCCAGTGAACATTCGAGGTGGATTTCTTTCAGGATGGATAGGTTTGATCTCCTTGCACTCTCAAGACTCTGCTCCAGCACCACAGCTCAAAAGCATCAATTCTGCACCGATCAGCCTTCTTTATAGTCCAGCTCTCACTTCCATACAGAAATTCTTAAAAATCAGATGATAGCCCTTTCTGTAGACAGAATCCATCTGCCAAAAAATGAAGATCCTGGATCCAGTCTACGTACAGGTTGTGAAAGGGGAAGGGGTCTATATTCATTTCCTACCCCTGCTCTGCATCACTTGACCCAATCTAAATTTTGAAACAATTGTAGATCTGTTTACAGATTTGCATAACCTGTCTTTTGTCTCCCTTTCCACTACCAAGTAATACAGATACAATACATTTTGGAATTTTGCTGTGGCTTTCTATTATTAGCGTGTCCAACTAGATTAGTACTTCAGGTTTTTAAAAGGTATAATTGTAGAATGCAATTGACTCCCATTCTCTTACCAGCATCTTCATTTTTATTGCTGGGTTCCCTTTTCAAAGGATGTTGTCTGCTCTGTTGCCCTGTCACCAGAAAGCCTTTTAACACTTATGAATTCCCAAGATCCTGTGAGACCTAATTGAATATCTCTGTCAAACTCTTCTGTTTTCATCTTTCCCCCCAGAGCCTATGTATTGTCAATCACACTGTTTATCTGTTTAAATAAAATGGAGATTTGAGCTTGCAAGCCTCCACTGGTACCACCAGCCCACCACCCTGAAAGGTCAGCAAAACAACAGAGAAAAAACATCAGTACACATCAGGTCAGCAGCGCCAAATACAAGATCCACAAGAGAGGCTACAAAGGGGTTCTCCAGCACCCCCTGGAGGTGCCCTTGTAGTTAAGGAGTCAATCCAGGGAAATTTTGGAAGAAAGAAAAAGGAGTGGTGATTCACAATCTGTCCCTCGACCCTCATAGCAAATGCATTTCAATAGGAGATGGTATGTGGGCTTAATTTGTTATCGACATTGATAGCTGTTGTGAGTTTCTCGGGCTGTATGGCTGTGTTCTGGAAGTTTTTCTTCCTGATGTTTCTCCAGTCTCTGTGGCCAGCATCTTCAGGGGGCAGGGAGCTCAGGGAACTAGGAGTTCCCTCTGTGTTCTGCGGTATAGAATGAGTGAGATTGTGGGTTTTTAAAGTTATGGGAAAGGGGAAACTTGTTTTATTAAGGAGAATAGGTGTTAGTCATTGTATTGTGATGTGGCGGGATTAAGAAGTTTCACTGCAATCCGGTGGGGTGGCAATTGTTCCCTGTGGCTGATGGGTGTCATTAGCTGTTCTATTGTGTGAACTGATCACTGGTGCTTGTGGCTGAGTGGGAATCATTGACCTTTGACCTTTTGCCCTCTGCAGCTTTTAGTACTGGAAGACAGGCTTTTAAATTTATTTTAATTCTTATGTGTTCTATAAAATCCCCCTTGTCTTGGTGCAAGTGTGATCTACTCAGCCCAATCTGTGTCAAGACACACTAATGCCGTGGTTCCGAGATCCCTTATGCTTGTGATTCTGAGCAAGTGTGAGTTTGTGCATGTGCTCCAAGAGCATACCTGGTAACAGAGACTTGATTGGGAAAGAGGGATTGAAATTTGAGTACTGACAGGATGAAGAAAAAGGAAACACAAGCTGCCACTAGCCTTCAACACAAAGCTGTTTGAAATGAGGGAAAGGCTGAGAGCTCCATCTTCCTCTGCCTGCTGTACTCCTATCCCATTTCTTTTGGTACTACTTCAGCTCCTGCTTAATAGCCATTAACAAATTATGCTGGACTAGAAAGCATAAACCAATTACGAGGTTTTTGAATGGTGGCTTACTTTCTGGATTCCTTTCAGAATATCATATTAAGAAGCCACTTTAAATTTGAAGTCTCATATTCAAGAGAGCAAAGAAAGGAAAGAGAAAGGAAGAAAAATACATCCTTTCCCCATGCTCAGTGTTTTCAGAGCAAAGGTAATGAACCTATTTTTATTTTTTCCCCTTTGCCATTGAAAGCTTTATCCTAGTTACATTGGAAACTTGATCTCCTAGTCTAGGAGGGAATCAGACCCAGTTTAGAATGATCTGAATCAGACCTAATCAGGATCAGTTCACATCTGTCTGATTCAGTTCCAGATTTAGGAATAGCTTCACAGTTCTTGCAGAAAGTTCTAGCAAGCAAAGCAATCCTTACGTATTCTTTATTTACCAAAAAGGCTTTTGCTAGCCTTTTAATCAAACACATCATTGCAAGCTGGACATAGTGGTGATGACTAGAGAAGGGCATGAATCAGAAAATGGCGATTTGCTCTTATTTGTGATGAAACAATGTTGATGAATCAAAAATTACAAATTTATGAATTTTTCAGGATAAACTGCAAGTTTGGTGAATGGGTTTCAGATGTGCAAGTTATAAACTCCCAAAGGTACCACCTAGGAAAGTTCCCAGCAGATACCTAGAGAAGAGATAAAAAAATCCCAGAGAATCTTCCCATGACTCTCCTCCTCTACAATCCCTTTGAATTTGGTGAAGTTTGGGGTTTGGATGCCCATTATGCATCTACAAAGTGGGTCACACCAGGAAAATGACAGAGGTTGCAGATGTCATGGACCCCCCCCCCCAAAAAAAAAGACCAAAGGGGGGGTTAATGAATTGACAAATCAAAAATCACTAAAAAATCTGTTGTTTCGTATTCATCAGGAGTGATTGTGTTTGATGAATATGAAATGATGAATTAGTGATTTTGAATGAATTTGTTATTCATTTTTAAATTCATGCCCATTTTGTAGTAAGAATTCACCAAGACACTGGACTTATTTTAATATAACCTGTAGCTTTCCATGATGAAAGCCTTTACTGACTCTTTGAAGCACCAACTCGTTTTCTTCTGAGGGTCTTCAGTATAGAGCAGGCATGTCCAAACTTCAGCCCTCCTGATGTTTTGGGCCACAACTCCCAGAATTCTAAACTTGGATTGCCAATGGCAAAGGATTGTGTGACTTGCGGTCCAAAACATCTGGAGGGCTGAAGTTTGGACCTGCCTGGTATACAGTATTCCAGCATCTAATTATATATGCAATATGACCTCTAGTTCCTCTGCAGTTTCTGAATCCAGCTTGATCATCTGGGGATTCCTCTGCTGTATATGACAGAAGTCTTTGTTGGAGTCTTGAGCATCATTTTGCTTGCTTTTATCTAATGCAGGCATGTTCCTCATAAGACATTTCCTCCAGACCTTCAGCCACCCAGGTCACCCTCCTGTGCACCCGCTCAAGGTTGTCAACATCCTTTTAAAGCTGAGGCGCACAGATCTGGACACAGTATTCCAGGTGGGGTCTGACCAGAGCAGAATAGAGTGGTACTATCACTTCCCTTGATCTAGACACTATGGTTCTGTTGATGCAACTGAGAATCACATTGGCTTTCCTGGAGGCCGCATCACATTGCTGACTCATGTTCAATTTGTGGTCCACCAAGACTCCCAGATCCCTTTCACAGGTGCCATTTTCCAGCCAGGCATCTCCCATCCTATATCTGTGCAATTCATTCTTTTTACCTAGCTGCAGCAGCCTACATTTTCCTCTGTTGAAACGCATTCCGTTAGCAGTGAAAATGCAACACATCACTTAACACTTTTCAAAATAAACTTTTCTTTGATTTTTGCTATGCAAATCTGTCTCTACATAGCTCACATTGGACTAATCGTCTCTTTATGGTCTTTATTGCTTTACAGTGTTCTCTTTTTTGCCCTTCATATTTCTATTCAAGCTCCTTCTCTTCTCTTCTGCTTTTGAATATGGTCTCTTCTTTTCCCCTAGTTTTTGTACCACATGCCTGTTTCTCACCCTTCTCAACTCTTTGACACATGTGCTGTATGCGTGGTTAGACTTTTGCCACTGCAAACACAATAGAACGCAAGAATTTGCATAGTTTATATGTTCCAGCGAGCCTCAGCTTGAAATGGGCTACATCGGTCTTTCATTAAAGTTTCTATTCCTGTATATCTGTTGAATTGAAATGGCTCCCAGTAGGTGGCCCCACTAATTATATATTCTATGCTTGAGTTTGACTTTCCATTTTGACTACAGTGCAAATTTTATAACTTGTCTGCTTGATTTTAACATTCCAGCAGATTGTGTTATGAGGCTTAGAATTGTATTTTGACAATTCTTAGATTCCCCCTTGCTGTGTGTTTTCTCGTTCTTTGGAATAAAGCATATTATATACATACTTCGATTCTTCTTTCCATCTTTGTATTTATTGCTCACCTTCTGAGACTTTTTAAAGCATCAGCAATTATGTTCTTTTTAAAAAAATAATAATAATAATCCAGGCACATTTATTTTCAACAAATGTATCCAGTAAAGTTGAGAACACTTAGATAATGCAAGCACTTCCTTTTTGCATATCCTCCTGCTTTTGTGTGCTAGGCAGGGCCAGATTTATGTATAGGCTAAGTAGACTGAAGCCAAGGCCCATAAATCTAGGAGGGCCTCCACAGCCCTGCCCCCGCCCCAGCAGGCAGTCTGTCCTCCCCCAAAACTGCAAACCCAATACATCATTCAAGAGCAAGGCAACTTGGGCCCAGTAAGTGTGGGCGCTTTTACACAGCCCCTAAAATCCGAGGCAAAGGGCTCCCAGATCTGGAGCTTAAAATGTTTTCCCACCAGCTCCGGACTTTTAAAAAAATTAAGTACGACCACGCCCACCTAAGCGCGTCCCAGTGCACTTTTCAAGTACCTGGCCTCCAGGAGGTAAAAAAATCTTCTGATGCGAGTTGTAAAGCTGTGAATGCCGAGCTCCCTTGCCTTCTGTTTGTTTTTTTTGTCCCCACAGCCCCTTTAAGAGACACGAATCCCTATGGGGCGGCTTGGGGCTGCTTCGGACCAGCAGACAGAGGTGAGCCTGCATTTTTTTCTCCCCCCCCCCTCACACAGACAGGAACAATGGAGTGCGAAGGGGTGGGAACACAGGAAGAGCGACAAACCTCTACAATCTCTGGTCTGAATTTAAGTTGCTACCAGATTTTACAGGTTGTGTAAAAGTGCCCTATGACGGTGGTCCCCAACCCCCGGGCCGCGGACCGGTGTCGGTCCGTGGACCGGTCGGCACCGGGCCGCCTGGGGAGGCCGGGGAGGCTCCTCCCCTTTTCCTCCGCCGCCCTCCTCCTCCTCCTCTTCTCTCCCGCGGGTGGCCGGTGGAAGAGGAAGGCTGGAGGAGTGCAGGAGGAGCCGCCGCCACCGCCTTTGTCTTTGCCTCCCTCCTCTGCCCGCCGCCGGCGGCGGCGCATCCTCCTCCTCCTCCGCCCTCCTCCTCCTCGCCCTCCACCACCACCACCAGCAGCAGCAGGAACCCCGTTTGGCCCGCTTGCCCCTCCTCGCCTCCTCCCGGCCCCAACCCCCCTGCCCTGGGGGCCGGGCGCGCAGGGGCCGGCGGGGAGGAGGGCCCCCCCTCGGTCGGAAGAGCAGGTGGGTGCCCCTCCTCCTCCCCCGGGGCGCGCGCCCTTTGGCCCCTCCCTGCGGACGCGCTCCAGGGCGGAGCCCCCCCGCTGCCGTCGCCGCCGGACTGCACCTGTGTTGGGGGCGGGCGGGGGGCATTGCGGGCCGACCCGGATGTTTTCCTCGCCCCCCCGCAATCGCCCCCCCCCACCGCCGCCGCCGCCACCCCCCGCAATCGTCCCCGCCGCCGCCGCGACCCCCGTAATCGCCGCCGCCGCAATCCCCCCCAATCGCCCCCGTCCCGGGAGCCACCGCCGCCGCCGCTTTGCTGCCCCCGCCGGCCTCGGGCCCCCGTCACCGGCCTCTCGGGCCGTCCCGGGAGCCGCCGCCGCCGCCTTGCTGCCCCCGCCGGACGCGACTCCCGTCACTGGCCTCGCGGGGCCGTCCAGGGAGCCGCCGCCGCCGCGACCCCCCGTAATCGCCCCCATCCCGCCGCCGCCGCGACCCCTATGGAATCGCCCCACCCCGCAAGAAAGAAAGAAAGAAAGAAAGAAGGGAGGGAGGGAGGGAGGAGAAAGAAAGAAAGAAGGGAGGGGGAAAGAAAAGGGAAATAAAGAAAGAAGGGAGTGAGGGAGAAAGAAAGAAAGAAAGAAAGAAAGAAAGAAAGAAAGAAAGAAAGAAAGAAAGAAAGAAAGAAAGAAAGGGGAAGGAGGAAGGGAGGAAGGAAGAAAGAAAGGGGGAGAAGGAGGAAGGGAGAGAGAGAGAAAGAAAAAGAAAGAAAGGAAGGAAGGAAGAAAGGAAGGAGGGAGGGAGAAAGAAAGAAAGAAAAAAAGAAAGAAAGAAAGAAAGAGAGAGAGAAAGAAGGGAGGGAGGGAGGGAGGAGAAAGAAAGAAAGGAGGGGGGAAGAAAAGGGAAATAAAGAAAGAAGGGAGTGAGGAAGAAAGAAAGAAAGAAAGAAAGAAAGAAAGAAAGAAAGAAAGAAAGGGGAAGGAGGAAGGGAGGAAGAAAGAAAGAAAGAAAGAAAGAAAGGGGGAGAAGGAGGAAGGGAGAGAGAGAGAAAGAAAAAGAAAGAAAGAAAGGAAGGAAGAAAGGAAGGAGGGAGGGAGAAAGAAAGAAAAAAAAAGAAAAGAAAGAGAGAAAGAGAGAAAGAAGGGAGGGAGGGAGGAGAAAGAAAGAAAGAAGGGAGGGGGGAAAGAAAAGGGAAAGAAAGAAAGAAGGGAGTGAGGGAGGGAGAAAGAAAGAAAGAAACGGGGAGAAGGAGGAAGGGAGAGAGAGAGAAAGAAAAAGAAAGGAAGGAAGGAAGGAAGGAAGGAAGGAAGGAAGGAGGGAGGGAGGGAGAAAGAAAGAAAGAAAGAAAGCCGCCCACCGGGTCCTCGCCGCCGCCGCGGGCAGCCCCACACGAGGAGGAGGGGGAGGGGCGCGCGGCAGCCCCCCTCGGCCCCCCACCCGCCGCCTACCCCCGGGCTCGTCGCCGCCGCCGCCGCTACCCCGCACTTCCCCGGTGTCTCCCTGGCACCCGAAGGCAGCGCCTGCTCCTCCTCCTCCTCCTCCGCGGGAAGGATCCGGCCCCGTCAGTGGCGGCGGTCCCCGAGCAAAGCCGGGCCTCCCCGGAAAGGAAGAGTCCCAACTGTCCGGTTTGCAAAGGTGAGAGGGAGGGGGTGGGGTGGGGTGGTCGTGCGTGTGTGCGTCTCTCCCTCTCTCTCCCCGCCCGACCCCCCATTCGCATTCCTTTATCTCCCCCCTCTTCCCCACCCCCACCCCCACCCCCGGGCCATGGAAAAATTATCAAAAATTTACCGGTCCGCGGGGATAAAAAGGTTGGGGAGCACTGCCCTATGAGATGCAAAGTAGTTGGCTAACATGGATTGTTCGATAAGTGTTTGCTGCTGCTGGGATCGTTAGATGAGAAATTATACAGTAGTACCTTGTTTTACGAGCATAATTTTTTCTGGAAAGTTCCCCCCCCCAAAAAAAGAATAACAATACAACTTCATTTCCCTATAAATCAATGCTTTATCCACAAATGATTTATTGCAAAAGCTTTTCAGTACTAATTTTAACATTTATGAGTTTTCCCCCAGTCACTATGGTATTTAACAGTAATATCTTACGTCCTTTAGAGGAGAAATTGTGAATTGCAGAATTTTAAATACCCATCATCATAATAGGCTTCACTCAATTTTGTTTATAACATTTTTCCATTTTCTTCTAGTCATGAGGGAGGGGGATTGGGAGGGGCCTCACAAGTAGAGTAGCCTAGGGCAGGCATGTCCAAGCATGAGTTTCCAACTTTTGCAAAACGGACTTTAAAAACAAGCACATGGAGAGGATCAAGTTCCGAAAAAAATGATGCTATGCCCCCGCCCTGCACACACAATGCAAAATGGACTTCAAAGGTATGCACATCACAAGTATTAGGTCCCTACATTTGCACCTCTTGATAAATGCACCAAAAAAGTTTAAACATTTCCAAAAATTGCTGCAAAAACTTTCAAAAATGGCACCAAAACAATTTGTGTTAGTTGTAAGACATTTACAGAATGCCTAAATTTTGATGATGACCTGCCTAAATGGGGTCCGCACATGTGGACCCCCATTTATATTTCATGGACCCCCCATTTTTTCTCACTGTCATAGACCCCCTGCAAGTCAAAATAGACCCTTGGGGTCTATATAGAACACTTTGGGAACCACTGCTATATGGTATAAGAGGGAACATGATCTGTTCTTGATCACCTCAGGTTGTAGGACACATAATAATGGACTCAAGTTAGAGGAGGCCAGATTTCAGCTGAATATCAGGAAAAATTTCCTAACTACTTGAGCACTATGACAATGGAACTACCATTTTTTTGCTGTACAAGGCACACTTTTCACAGCCTCATGACTAAGGGGAAATGTCTTTCCTTGCTACATATATATTACAGATTTTCCTTTAGAGACAAGGTACCTGCACAGAGCCTCTCCCATCCCCTGCTGCAGTGGGTTTCTGCAGTTCCAATTACCTCGTTTACAAAGCAGCTTCCTCCAGGGAGCCTCTCCCCACCCCTCCCAATCTGCAACCTAGATTCACTGGTCAGTAATCAACTTGTTTGCAAAGAGGCCTCCTCCACGGAGTCTCTGCCCTCCCCTTCTCAAGCCTGCATTCCCCAGTCCCAATCACATTGCTTGCAAGCCTCCCCCTTTGCAGCTTGGATTCTCCAGTACCAAACACCTCGTTGGCAAGCCTCCCCCTTTGCAGCTTGCATTCCACAGTTCCAGTCACCTCCTTTGCAAGCCTCCCCCTTTGCAGATTGCATTGCACAGTTCCGATCAATTCATTTGATAACCTCCCCTTTTGCAGCTTGAATTCCACAGTTCTGGTCATTTCATTTGCAACCCTTCCCCTTTGCAGCTTGCATTCCACAGTCCCAATCACCTTGTTTGTAAGCCTTTCCCACCAAACCGTGTGGTCTCTGAACACCTTTTGCAACCAGGAATTCCCATCCATGAAACCTTAGGATCAACATTTTTTCTAGTTTTTCTCCTCGAAAAACTAGGTGTGTCTTATGGTCAGGTGTGTCTTATACATCAAAAAATATGGTAACTACCTTGGTGCTCCATTGCTGGGATATGCTTTGTTTTGCATTCCTGGATTGAGCAGGGACTAACTTGAGGGCCTTATAGGCCCTTTCTAACTCAATTATCCAATGATTATTCAATCAAATCTAGTACCATCAAATCAGAATGTTAGCAACTCTCCAGGATTTTCTTTGGTAGCCTCCTATCCAAATTGTAATCAGCCCTGACCACACTTAGCTTTAGGAAACAGACAAGGTTTGGTATGTTCAGGGTGGTATTATGAGGTGTAAACCAACTCACAAACTGGGGACAGTTCTCCCTAAAATAGCTGCAAATAATGTTGGAGACCTAAGATGTAAATGAATAACTAAGGTTTTGAATCCATTGCAAGCATAATTATACTAAAATGTAAATGTGAATTGCTTGCGCTTATGTGTATTTGTGTGTGTGTGTGTGTGTGTGTGTGTGTGTGTGTGTGTGTGTGTGTGTGTGTGTGTGTGTAAAAGAGCGAGCGAGCGAGCTTTCACCATTGACAGAAGGATGGGAAGATTTAGAGGCTGCAATAAGGTGTTCAGAGACCACACGGTTTGGTGGGAAACAATATCTTGATTTGTTGCATTTCCTCCTTTGTTCTTTGAGCCAGATGGGTTTACTGACTGTGTGTTTACTTGCTTTCTTGTAGGGCAATTGAAATCATCACAGAGTTTCTATTCTGCATCTCAGAGCAGGCACTATCACAGAACCTCCAATCTCTTGAGTAAAATGGGGGAAGTCTGTGAAACTGTTCCCCTACCCTATCATCATTGCAATTTCCAAACTTTGATAATTAAGCATATATTTAGCAACAAGTATCAATAGCTCTCTCCCTCTCTTTTTAATTAAGGTTTTCCAATTATAGGTGAAAAGTAGGGGGTAATAAGGATGGGTAAAGGATAGATAAAAGGTTACATAGAGAGAGGAGGCATCACAGTCATTATTTTTTCTTACATCTTTCAAGCAGTTTTACATGCTAACACCTAATTTTCTATATAATTTGTTCCCATATTTTCATTATATAGCACCCTCTTTTTGATAGAAGAATCATTACATTTTTAATTCTACATATACATGCACTTCTTGATTCAAAACATTGCTGCCCAGTATATATACAGTTTCAGTATATATGAGCTCTTGTGAAAATCTACAACATTAACTCAGACAACAACTCTGTCAGTAATAATCAGTTGTGGCATTGAAATGGTTGGTGAGAAAAATCCCTCCCTTTATTGTATTTTTCCATTCAAATTGATCCATGAGGATCTGTGCCTGCATGACTGTAAAGCTTGTGCCAAAGGAGCCATGATTTCTGTGGTGCAGTCTGTGTGCACAGATGAGGTCTATGACTAGATTTAGGAAACAGACCTGCACAAAAAGCATGTGGATACATGAGGCTCTATGCATCACATCCTTGTTTTTGCACCAGTGCAAAGCTATGCACAAGGGGACACATGGTGTATGTGGTGCAGACTACGGGCACAGATGGGCACCTGTGATTAGATACTGTTTTGGGGATGATCCTATGCAAAAACTGTGTATATCAATTAGGGATCATGCCTTGAATTGGTGTTTTTGCATCACAGCAAAGCCACATGCTGATGGAGCTCTTATTTATGAGTATAGTGGGTGGGCATCATTGGTACTTATGATTTGACAGTGATTTGAGAATGATTAAGTGTAAAAACATGGGCATCCATGATGATTCATGCCTCAGATCCTTGCTTTTACACCACTGCAAAGCTATGCACTGAAGGACCCATGCTTTCTTTATTGTTGTCTGCAGGTACAAATGGGGCTTATGATGGGATGATCCTACATAAAAATTAAGTGGACCTACATGGATCTATGTCTTAGGTGCATGCTTTTGCATCATTGCAAAGCTATGTGCAGAAGGACTCATGATTTCTGTGTTGTAGACTGTGAAGATTCTCAGTCATCCAGGTGAGTTTATCTGGAAGTTGAGTCATGGCTATTGGACTTCTTTTTTGAGAGATAGAAATGTTTCGCTGTTCATCCAGACCGATGAAGCTGTTTGGATGAACAGCGAAACGTTTCTATCTCTCAAAAAAGAAGCCCAGTAGCCATGACTCAACTTCCAGATGTGTTCTAGACTGTAATTACAATTCGGACCTATGGCTTGACAATGGTTTTGGGGTATATCCTACAGAAAAAGTATGTGGATTCATGAGGATCTGTGTTTTAAATTGGTGGTTTTGCACCATGCATAGCAAAACCAAGCTCTCCATGATTTCTGTGGGCATAGGTGGCACTTAGTGTTCGACAGTGATTTGGGGCTCCATGTGTAAAAATCATGTAAAACTCCATGAGGGTCCGTGCCTTAGACTCATGTTTTTGCCCATGATTTATGTGGTGTCATCTTTGGGCTCAGATGGGATTTATGATCTGTCATAGGTTTAGGGATGATTCCATCTATAAATCATATGAAATCGTGAGAATCCATGCCTCAGATCTGTGTTTTTGCAACACAACAAAGCCATGAGCCAAAAGTACCCTGAATTCTCACTTGTTGTCTGTGGGCATAGAAGGGCTCTGTGATTTAATGGTGGTTTGGCAAGAATCCCACAGAAAATGATATGAAATCACGAGGATCCATTTTTGATTTTGTGCCACATGCAAACACATGCACTGTTCTATTTAAGAAAATCATCACCCCAGAATAGGTGTCTTTCCATCTTTCCATCAAAGCAATGCATCAGAATAGCGAATGAATAGTACAAATAATAAGTATTCCAAGTCCAGCCGTACATTCAGTCCAACAGCAAGCTATGAGGCTGATTTTTCATCTGGACAAATATTGCTATCTTATTAACAGCCAATGGTGTATTGGAACAAGCAATTTACTCCAAGGCATCACCCAGAAAAGTGCAGCAAACAGTGCTGTCCCAGCCATCATGTCATCATCATGTATACACTGGATGCTCAAGACTGACACCAGGGCATTGGTGAATAACCTTATACCGGGTCTTTGCCATGGAACCATTCTGCAAAGCTAAATCAGTTTGATGGTGCAAGGCAAAAGAGGACATTTTAGTTATCCCATTAAAGGAACGAGAAAACAGACAAGCTTTCAGGAAATCACTCATCTGCAAAGTAATAAATGGAAATTTGTAAGAAATGGCCTGAGATATAAAGTACTGTCTACCATGCTAGGCAGGTACAGTACATTGCTCTAGAATGATTCCTCTAATGTTATATCACAACAAATGAAATGAAATTTATTATGGCACACAAAACAGCTTAAGCAAAAATGGACTGGGAAAGGGGAAGAAGGGGTAGTGTTTGTAATTGGAGTGGTAGGTGATAGAACTGATATTCTTTAATCAATAATCAGTAAGCTTGTATGTGCATAAGGGCTGTGTCTTTGCACATTTTAAAGCTAACCACAAGCAGCTTTCTATAGGACAAAAACATGAAAGAGGAAGTGTTTGCTGATAGACTTGCTAGTAACTAGGACTCTGAACAAAGGGTCAAGCTGGGATATTAAAGCACCAGAAATGAACTGGGTTTTACTGGTCTTAGTTGGTTTGAACAAAAAGCGGAACCATCAGAAAAAGATTCTGGACTCTGGGTGTGGTGGTGAAGGAGGAATATAAACAAGTGTTCGGCTCCATTAGGGGGTCCTGGCTCTCGGAATTAACACTGATCGTCCTCAGACTCAGGTCCCTAGCTATGTCTAGTCCTTTAAGTGTCTCTCTTGTATTAAGTGTCTGTCTGTTGTATCAACCTTCTGGGTAATCAAATAAACTGTGCGATTTACATTAGAGATGGGCACGAAATGAAAAAAAATTGTTCTGTTATTCATTATTCGTTTCATTACATAATGAAACAAATAACAAAAATTGTGAAGAAATTGGAATGAACCAAACAGAACCATGAAAATTAGGTTTGTTTTGTTTTCATTAATGGTGACGCGCAATTAAATGAGCTGTTTTTAAATGTTAAAAAATGTCCTGAATATCCGTAAAACCCCAGTGATAATTGTTTATTTTCCCTGATAATACCTACCAGGGGGGTTGGGGTCCTTAAAACGTGCATTTATGTATTTTCTCAGATCTCTGTATTTTTTTCCTTTAAGGGGCGTTAGGGGACATTGACTTCTTGGGTATTAAAATGCCCTGGACATCCATAAAAACGCAGTGATAATTATTTGAAATTATTACCTACCAGGGGGTTGTGGTCAAAACGTTTGTTTTTGTCTTTCTCCCATCGCAATGTATTTTTTCTTTTCCCTTTAAGGATGACACAACATGGATTCCAGCCACAAGATGAATGCAAGCCATGTGATGGGATCATGTGAATTCTTGGACAATTTCAACCAATAGCATGCCCAGGTTGCAGACTGGGTAGGTGTGGCAGCCACAGAGGGCATAAAAAGTCCTCCTTGCAGTCCGCGGTGGGGGTTAGGGTGGGATTGCTGTCTCTGTGACTCGTTACTTTAGGCCAGCCAGGCAGGTGTGTGTCTCTGTGTTCCTGCTGGCTGCAGCCTGGCTCTTAGGGGAGAGAAAGAAGTGATTTCTCTTGCAGCCTCCCTGTGTGTGCGCATACCTCTTGGTAAGTACTTCCCCTGCCCTGCAGTGCAGTCACTCTGTGGCTGCCTTACACCCTGGGCAATGCCCGCCGCTGCTTTTACAGCCTCCCTGCGTACCTAGTCTATACTGTGTCTCTGCCAGCATCATTTTTTGTTAGTGTTTTCCTTCTGGTCTGGGGTGTTGGGGGATGTCCATGTGCGGAAATGCTTTAAGTCGCGCAAAAAGTGGGTAAAAACAAAAAATGAAAAAACCAAACGAATTTTTTTCTAAAAATTCACGAAAAATGAAAATGAACCAAAATGGACCCACAACGAAAAATGAAAAACCGAAACGTCATTTTTTCGATTTGTGCCCATCTCTAATTTACATCTATCTGAAGTGTGGCAATATCATATTTTGCACCAAAAGGACCAATGTTATTAATAGTACATTAGCATGTTCTGAGGGTCTCTTAAGAACATAAGAAGAGCCATGCTGGATCAGGCCAAAGGTCCATCTAGTCCAGCTTCCTGTATCTCACAGTGGCCCCAACCAGATGTGTCTGGGAGGGCATGAAACTAGATATCTGTCTCCTGATACCACTCCCCTGTATCTAGCCCTTGAAGGACCCTAGATTTAAGCCTGGAGATTACACATCATCAGTCATGGTTTGTAACCTATGATGGACTTTTCCTATGGGAATCTGTCCAATCCCCTTTTGAAGGCATCCAGGCCAGATGCCATCACCACATCCTGTGGCAGGAAGTTCTACAGACAAAAAACATGCTGGGTAAAAAAGAAATTTCCTTTTGTTCTCACTCTCCCAACCCTCAATTTGAGTGGATGTCCCCTAGTTCTGGTATTTTTACTTTACTCATGTCCTGCATTATTTTGTCCATCTCAATCATACCCCCAGGTGCCTTTTTTCCAGACTAAAGAGCCCCAAATGTTTTAGCCTTTCCTCATAAGGGAGGTCCCCCAGCCCAGTAATCATTTTACTTCCTCTCTTCTGCACCTTTTCCAGTTCTTTTTTGAGATATGTTGACCAGAATTGTACACAATATTCCAGGTGGAGCCTTACTATCATTTTGTACAATGGCATTATAATGTTGGCTGTTTTATTTTCAGTCCCCCTTTTGATAATCCCTAGCATGAAATTGGACTTCTTCACCGCTGCCACACACTGGGTAGACACCTTCATGGAGCTGTCCACCAGCACACCAAGATCTCTTTCTTGATCTGTCACAGATAGCTCAGAGGCCATGAGTTGATAAAGTTTGGATTTGTTGCTCTAATATGCTTTACATTTTGCTACATTGAAATGCATTTGCTGTTTTGCAGCCCACGCTCACAGTTTGGAGAGATCCTTCTGGAGCTCTTCACAATCTTTTCTGGTTTTTACTACACGGAAAAGTTTTGTGTCATCTGCAAACTTGGCCACCTCACTGCTTATCCCTGTCTTCAGGTCATTTATGAACAGATTGAAAAGCACTGGTCCCAGGACAGATCCCTGGGGCACACTGCTTTTCACCAATCTCCTTTGTGAAAATTGCCCAATGACACCTACTCTTTGTTTCCTGGATCTCAACCAGTTCTCAGTCCATAAGAGGACCTGCCCTCCTATCCCCTGACTGTGCAATTTTCTCAGCAGCCTTTGGTGAGGGACTATGTCAAAATCCTTCTGAAATCAAGATAGACAATATCCACCGGTTCATCCAAATCCACATGCCTGTTGACCTTTTCAAAGAATTCTAAAGATTTGGTCAGGCAAGACTTACCCTTACAGAAGCCATGCTGATTGTCCCTCAGCAAGGTTTGTTCTTCTGTGTGTTTTAAGATTTTCTCTTGTATGAGGCTTTCCACCATCTTCCCTGGGACAGATGTAAGGCTAACTGGCCTGTAGTTTCCCGGGTCTTCCTTTTTTTAAAAATTGGTGTGACATCCGCTATCTTCCAGTCCTCCGGCATTGTGATCTTTTAAAGAGACAAGTTGCATATTACCGTTAAGAGACCCGCAATTTCATTTCTCAGTTCCTTAATAACCCTTGGGTAGAGTTCTATCCACTTAGAGTTCTATCTAGAAGATAAGCGGGATATAAATAAATAAATAAATAAATAAATAAATAAATAAATAAATAAATAAATGCCATCTGGGCCTGGTGACTTGTGGATTTCAATTTATCAATTAAACCTGAAACATCCTCTCTTTTAATCTGTATTTGATTTAATTCTTTAGTCAAGACGGGCCGTTCTGGCAGCAGAATCTGCCCAAGGTCTTCTGTCATGAAGACAGATGCAAGGAACTAATTTAATTTCTCTGCAGTTTCCAAGTCCTCCTGTACCTCCCCTTGTCCTCCCTTACCATCCAGACATCCAGCTGGTTCTCTGGCAGGTTTTCTATTTCTAAGATATTTAAAGAAACTTTTATTATTTCCCTTTATATTGTTAGCCATATGTTCCTCAAAGACTTTCTTTGCCTCTCTTATCATCTTCTTACATTTCTTTTGCCAGTGTTTGTGTTCATTTTTTATTTTACTCTTTGGTGAGTATTTCCATTTACATAAAGACCTCTCCTTGCATTTTAAAGCCTCTCTAACTCCACTCATTAACCATGCCAGCTCCCTCTTGGACTTAGATGAGCTCTTCTTTCTTTGTGGTATGCACTTGTGCTGGGCTTCTATTACCGTTGTTTTAAACAGGCTCCATGCACTCTGAAGAGATTGGATTCTTTTTACCTTCCCCTTCAATGTCTTTCTAACTAGTTTCCTCATCTGAGGGAAGTTTGCCCTTTGGAAATCAAGGGTTTTTGTGTTTGATTTGCTTGACACTCTTCCCCCAACATGCATGGCAAAGGAGATTGCAGCATGGTCACTGTTCCCCAGAGGCTCAGTGACATTCACATCCATGACCAGATCTTGAGCATCACAAAGTATTAGATCCAGAGTTGCCTGTTCTCGGGTGGGCTCCATGACAATTTGCTCCAAGGCATAGTCATTCAGCATGTCGAGAACCTGGTTTCTCTTTCTTGTCCCGAGCTCGCATTGGCCCAGTCTATGTGGAGATAATTGAAGTCCCCCATGATTATTATCCTGTCCCTCTTAGACACCTCCATGATTTGTCTCCTCGTTTCAAGGCCCCCATCAAAGTTTTTGATCTGGTGGAAGTTAGCACCCCCCCCACTATCACACAGTTATTCTATGGTGGAGTCAGACCCATCATCAATCTCCGTTCTGCTGGATTTTACCTCTTCTTTGACATAGATGGCCATTCCACCTCCAGCCCACCACTCTCTATCCCTTCTATAGAGTTTATAGCCTGGGAGTGCTGTATCCCACTGGTTCTCCGCATTCCACCAGGTTTCTGTTATGGCTACCAAATGTTTAAGTTTTCCCATCTTTGCTCAGAGGCTTCGAGCATTTGCGTAGAAGCACCTGTACAGTGGGTCCCCCAAGAACGGCTGCTTCTTTGTACCCCCCCCCCGCAGCTTTTAATTCCAGTAGACAAACTACCACAGCCCATTATTCTCTCAGTGCTAATACCTACTATGTCATCACTTTGTGGTTCTCTACCCTCTCCAACCTCGTGCCAGGGGGATGAGGTGTTCTGAAATGGATGCCACTCAGCTCCTGTCGGCTTTCCCCCAGAGTGTCTGAGTTCGTTGCTCCCCTGCCTTGAGCTCTCAGTAGACCTTCATCGCCTCTTCGCCTTTCATCCTTCTCTGTGTTGGGGTAAGCTTGCATTTTTTTCCTCTTTCTGTCTCTACTATCTCTTTTGGGTTCGTGGGGGGATTTAGACTTCAGTTATGGAGAATTTTGTGTGTCAGTTAGATTTCAGAGACCTAGCCATTCTCTGTTTCTGTATGACAAGAATACTATGTGTCACGCTGCTGTGTGTCAGGGCATGAAACTGTGGAATTGTTACCTTGGGTTTATTTTTTTCATGTTCATGTTTCTCATTCCTGTTTCTTTTCTGATAGTTCTTTAGTGGCAAACTTACTGTCTGCTCAAAGCCCCAACAACAGGTGGGATTTGTGAAAGGCATCATAGATTTTCCCTTGAGGATGATTCTGCAGGTCATCCTGTTGCTGCCCACCTTCCTGCTTCTCCATTAACCCATGCAATTCCATCTTGTCGAGCAACACCCTGCAAGTGTCTGTTAAATTTGTTGGCTTTTCCTAACCTGTCTATTTCTGAGACTTTCTGAGATCCTGTGGATCTTCATTCTTTATTCAACCCCTAGTTTATTTTCATTATGCCTGTTTCTTCACTAGAAGAAGCTGTTTTAGACACTGTGATCTCTATGTCTGTTTCTTTCCAAGTCCTTTTGGATGTTGTGGGCACTAAGTCTGCCTCTTTTCTGTCCCTTTTGCCAGCTGTAGATTGTTTCTTTTCTCTTTTCTTTTCTCTTTTCCTTTTGATTCTCACTTAAATAAAACAATATCTTGCCTCCAAGTGGGCACCAATCCTTCACATTTCTCTTCCCCACCACAGCACAGAAGGGAAAAAAAATACAAGCTCATCATGGTTAAGGTCTTATTCAAGCTTGGTTCCCTCTCAAGACCTGAAGAGTGCCAATGTGTGTTTCTCTTCAAAGGGCTGGTTTCACATCTCTGAACTCTGCAAACTGGCCAAATTCTTATCAGGCCAGTTTCTCTGGCACAGTAACTCTAGCATGGAGGGCTCAGAAAAAGGCAGTAGGTGGAGCCGCTGACCCAAAGGACTGCAATGAGACTTGAATACAAATGAGTGACAAGAATTCTCTGTTAACATATGTTAGCCTCACTTGGGACTTCACTTAAATTGAAGGACTTGAGAATTCTTTTGGCAAGCTGGAAGATTAGAAGGTCCCAAAGTGCAGAGTATTTACTGAGATGCAAGCTTTTCCCCTTCCTTCCCTCACCCCCTCTCTCCTCTCTCACTTCTCTCTCCCTCTCTATTTCTGTGTCTGAAAAGGGGATTGGAGCTGTGTAATGAACACCAGCAGAAAATGCCTTCTTTTCCATTTGTCATTTAACACTTCAGTGGGCTTCAGCTTTCGGGATTCAGGTATTGTATAGTGATCCCCAGGTACTGTCATGGCACTTTATTAGCTCTCGTGTAATCTTTCATGCCGTCTGTAGGTTTATCCAGCTAGTAAAATGTGGTAGCTCTGCAATGAGTTCTGCTGCTTAGCATTTAATATTCCCCTCTTTTGCTCTACAATTAGCTTTCCTAATGCAATTTAATCTATCTGAAACATTTCTCGAAAATCATGGTGGTAAACATGATTTCAAACGAAGCTGAATCTCTTGAACTTTTCCTCAATGCTAATTTCAAATGCCAGCAGGGCACCAACTGCTGTGAAAATTAATGAATGAGCAGCCCCAGACTCTCTTTCATTTTCATTTGAATGATTTTGTACGGAGAGGGTGTTTGAGAGCAACAAAATACTGCAAACGATGATGCCGAAACAGCAACCACTGTTCCTTTCAGAATCACACTGGGTTTTTGTTTCATTCACATATGCTGGGATGCCAGTTCATTGCGTATTTCTTAAGCCATTGAGCAAGCTCTGTGCTCATTAAGAGATTTTTGACTTCAAGGTCTCCTCTGCTGAGATCCTCCCCCTCCAGAAAATCAGCTGAACATCTGTAACACTTGAGTTTTCTCCTGTCCTCTGATACTTTCCACTTGTGTAGGAATGGTGCTAGTTTGGTGAGCCAGGGACCAACATCCGTAACCAAAGAGCCTGACCACACTGACATATACCGATGGCATATGGGTCTCTGACTGCACTGTTTAGCACAGGAAACAAGAGTTCATATGTTTGTGCTTGAATGATCCATCTGTCCCCTTTAAGAGTTGCCCTGTGCCTTTCTGACAAAGGGCTAGTGCATTAATTTCTTTTGATGTATCTCAGAGCCCAGCCATCTTATGGAGGACATATTCTCCAATGGGAGCAATTCCACATATGAGGTGTGTGTTGGAAGACAGATGCACCATGACCCTTAAATGAAGGGAATCAGCAGCAACAGCAACATTAGAAGGCAGGATAGGGTGGGATGCATGTTGTAAATAAAGATCATCTTTTAACACAGCCCTGAGACAGGGAATGGGGCATATGGGGCAAAGCAAGAACAAGAACAGCTGCCAGGTTGGGAGCTGAGGCTGCACAACCCTCCAAACTTCCCTGGCTTACATCCCCCCCCTCCATTGGCTGTTCAGATGGGAGGACCATGTCAAATGACATATTGCTTCCCCCCCCCCCAAATTTGACATATTGTTTGGAGCTCAATCCACCTGACTCCCAAAATGGCCAGTCTGAACACACCCTAAAAACTATTATTGTTTATTGCCATAGGCCTTGACAATATAGAATGCATAATATAAAAGAAATTCCAACTTTTAAAAAGTATTGCTATTAAAGGTGCATGTTTTAAAATGTGCCATTCTTTAGAGCAGCTCCAACCTATCTAGGACCTTTAAATTGGATACCATTTGGGTCTTTGAGAAAACCAGGCCTCAGTTTCTTAGTGGCCAGCACAAAAAGTGCTACAGTCACTAAGCAGGTTTAACACTATTTCCTTTGGTTCAATTGGGATACAATTGCATGATAGGTAAGAAAAATCTTTATCTGGGATCCTTGTAAAAAGGGTAGACTGGTAAATAGTGAGCAATGTCTATTATCCGATTCTAGCCAAAGGCACATTTGTGTTCTATAACTGGAGTTCTTTTGCATCTCTCTTTAACATATGCAGAGTGAATTTGCAGAAATCTAAGGGCCTTTATACACGACCCCTAAGCTCCGCAGGAAATGGCTGCAAGGTCCGGACCTTACAAGTGTTTTCTCACCAGCTCCGGACTTTGCAGACAATTAAGTGTGACCCCGCCCACCTAAGCGCGACCCAGCTGCACTTTCTTGTGCCTGCTTGAGGTGGGTGAAAATCCCCAGGTCCGGATTTAATCTGGTCTCCTGGCTTCTGCTTGTGGTTTTTTTGCCTCCTGCCCCTTTAAGAGAAGAGGTGGGAGGGGGAAAAACAAGCAGAAGAGAAACTGAAGAGAAATGGAGCTCCGGGAGGCTCCTCCAGGTGAGCTGCATTTCCCCCCCTCTTTCTCTGGTGGGGAGGAAGGAAGAGCAAGGAATCCCTAAGATCTTTGGTCCGAATTTAAGGGACCAGCGGATCTTAGGGGTCGTGTGAAAAGGCCCTAAGCTCAGTGAAGGCTCTATGAAGCTGTGTAAAAGTCAGTTCCTCAAAGTAACATGGCCTTGTATGCTTAATCTGAAGTTGGGGATACCACACAGAGAACTAAGACCCAAAAAATTGTGGCTTTGTCTTGGCAGGTATCAAAATCAAAGATCCAGTTCCTTAATGCATTAGAGCCAAGACAGAGCAACTTTTCCATGATAAGACAAAAAATATTTAGTTTACCTTGGCACTGCTTTGTCCATCCTCCAGTCCATAACTGTTCCAGCTAGCAGCACTTGGTCAAAGATTGATCCTCCATATTATTTAATCTGTGCCAGTACCTATGATAGAGAAAGGCTGCTTTTACATGCCCCCTAAAATCCAAGGCAAAGGGCTCCCAGATGCGGAGCTTAAAATTGTTTTCCCACCAGCTGCAGACTTAAAAAAAAATTAAGTACGACCACACCCAACTAAGTGTGCCCCAGCGCATTTTACAAGTACCTGGTCTCTGGAGGTAAAAAAATTTCCAATGTGGATTATAAAGCTGTGGATGCCAGGCTCTCCTCACCTTCTGTTTGATTTTCTGTCCCTCCCACCCCTTTAACAGCCTGGAATCCCTACGGGGCTGCTCGGACAGCAGACAGAGGTGAGCAGACAGGAGCAATGGAGTGTGGAAGGGTGGGAACACAGGAAGCAGAACAACCTCCCACGATCTCTGGTCCGAATTTAAGTTGCCAGTGGATTTTAGAGGTCATATAAAAGCGCCTAAAGTCAATTCTGGCAGCAATTGAAGGGAGACCCAGCTCAGCTCTAAGATGAGCAGAGGGGATTCCCAGGAGGAAGACTCGATATCTGTCTCGTTAATCTGTTCTGCATGATTTCCACATTGGGCTTGGATCCCTCTCCCCATATTTCTATCATGTAGAGCTTTTGAGCAATATTTTTGTGTGACAAAAACCTTAAGGCCAGGGTTAAGAACATAACAACATACAAAGAGATCACATTACACCCCTATTAAAACAGCTCCACTGGCTGCCAATCAGCTATTGGGCACAAATCAAGGTGCTGGCCTTAACCTACAAAGCACTGTACGACCTGGGTTCTAGCTACTTCAAAGATCGACTCTCACAGTATGAACAAACTCGGGTGTTAAGGTCATCAGGAGAGGCCCTTCTCTTCATCCCACCATCCTTACAGGTACATCTCATGGGAACCCATGACAGGGCTGTCTTGACTGCCGTGCCCAGACTCTGGAACTCCCTCCCACTAGAGGCCAGGACTGCCTCATCTCTGTTGTCCTTCTGGAAACAGGCAAAGACCTTTCTTTTCAGGCAAACTTTCCCTGAATGATGGACTACCATTATGTGTCTCTTATGCTAATCTATAGGTTCGTTCACATATGTTTATAACTACTTATAACTTTATAGTTTTAATGTAATGTTGTCTATTAATGCTGATCTCCCTCAATTCCTTATTCTCAATTACTTGAACATGTCTTAATTGTATTGGACTGTATATTATCCCCCATTACTGTAAGCTGCCTTGGGTTGTTTTCCAAGGAGAAAGGCAGGGTAAAAATACTCTAAAATAAATAAAATAAATAAGAGCCCTGCTGGATTAGGCCAAGAGCCCATCTAGTCCAGCTTCCTGTATTTCTCAGTGGTCCCACAAGATGCCTATGGGAATACAGGAGACAATTATATACCTGTTTCTTGATGCCACTTCTTTGTGTCTGACACTTTTAGGTACCCTCCTTTTAAGCTTGGAGATAACATGTATCCCCATCATGGCTTGTAACTTCTAGAAATCTGGCCAATCCCCATTTAAAGGCATCTAAGCCAGATGCAATCACCACATCCTGCAATAAGGAGTTCCACGGGGTTAATTAGCTCTCATACTCTAGCATAAAAAACCCCCCTTTTTAGTTACCCAATTGAACGGGCATTCGGTATGTGGCATTTAGATGTTGCTCCCAGGAAAATTTCTCACAAAAGTACAGGCCAAAATATTTGAATGAATGCACCTGCTCTAAAGCATTCCCATCTAATGACCAATTGTGTTTGCAGGGGCTCTTCCCAAAGATCATGATCTTGGTTTTGGAATAACTGTTCATTTTTCAACCTTACAGAGTTACCTGAATTTGGTTAACATTCTTTTGAGACCAATTTTGTTCAAGGATAGCAGTACCATGTCATCAGCACAGAGTAATATAGAGATCTTGTGACTCCCAACTTTGTTGTAATTGGAAACAGCAAAGATGGGGAACTTTTGCTCCCAAAACATTCCTTACTACTTGCTCCTGGTAGGGCTGATGGGAGTGACTGAAGAAAACAGCTGGAAGGCCAAAGGTTGCCCACCCTTTGGAAGGTGAGGAGCAAATGGTGGGACTGAGTTATTCTTGGTTGATGTTCACAAATTGCAACTACAGCTGAAAAATCTGGTGGGGAAAAAACAGATGATCAAGCCAGTTGCAGGATAGTTGTGGTTGAGGGGAAGTAACCATAGTAGCAGACAGAGGGCTGACCCACAAATTATGTCAATGCTTGAGATAAATGACCAGAAAGGATAGTTTCACCCTTCTCTGCCCTCTGATACCATGGTACAGATCTGTAACTAAATTGTATCTTGACACTGGTGACAGGATACAGGCCTGTAATGAGGGCATAGGGATAGGTTGTTCATATCACACATATAGCACAATCTATTTTATACCTCTACATTTGCTGTCTCATTCTGACTATTGGTAGAACTAGCCAGATCTCTGGAGGAGAGCTCCTATTATTTCTAAAGTTTAATCAGGATAATATCACCCCCTGTGTCTGTGCATGTACCAGCCTATGAGCTAACCAGTTCATGCATGCGTGGAGGCAGCACCCTGGGTCTTGGAAGGGAAGCCAAGTCTTGTGCTTTTGAAAATAGTAATGGTGCACAACAGCAGCAGGTAGGTCAATGGTAGTGGGGATGACAGATAGCAGTGAGTATGCTGGGCAGAGACAGTGGCAGGCCCATTTTCTCTGTGCATGTGCTAGCCCATCAGCTGGGCAGTGCATGTGAAGTCTGAGTTTTTGGGTTCAAGTCCTGAGTCCTAAGCCTCAGAGTGTGGGATAAAAAACTGAAGAGACTTGAGGCTTGAGACTCAGGATTCAGGCCTGAAGACTCTGGAAGTTGAGTCATGGCTACTGGACTTCTTTTTCTTTTTCTGCTCATCCAAACAGCTTCATTAGTCTAATGAAGCTGTTTGGATGAGCAGATAAATGTTTCTACCTCTGAAGAAAAAGAAGTCCAGTAGCCATGACTCAATTTCCAGATAAACTCACCTGGATGACTGAGAATCTTCACAGACATACGGCCTGAAGACTCAAACTTGGGTTTGAGATTTGGGCCTCAAGGCTCAGGCTTGGACTTCAGACTTGGGTCCCTAGACTTTCCAAGATCCCTGGAACTCAGCCCATGCTAAAAGAGGACCTCATGGTGTGCATTTTGGAAGGTACTAAATGGGTGGTGAAATATCTGTTTAGATATGTATTGAACTGATTAGTCCGACCAAACTGATTCTTTTAAAAAAATAATAATAAGGAGGAGGCTTCCTACCTGGGAAACTTTAGGCCATTGATTATTAACACAACAGCTGTAAATTTTGTTTTTACTAACAACGTGGGAGAGAGCCTAGCCATTTAACCATTAAAATAATTTTCATTTCTCAATTGACTGAATTGGCTCTTTCCCTGGAAACGAGCTTAAATAATGACATGGGTAAATAATAAATAATTCTCTTTTGTTCTTACACAAAAAAGCACACATCCTTCATCTGCAGTGGTCCTTTAAAAACAAACACGAACAAAGGGAGGGGGGGCTAATTGCATTAGGACTTGGGGGAAAATGGCTTTGCTATGTTCTCTGGAGCTACAGACCAAATGGAAATTCAGAATAATGTGACATGAAAGAATGGCTGAAGCTTCTGAAGTGAAGAGGCTTTGCCCATCTCTCCCTTAACAGTTGATGAACATAAACAGCAGCAGTAGGCTGGGATAATGAGACAGGATGGAACAATCCCACTTGATGGCTAGAAATTAACAGAAAGTTCAAGTGCCTCTTTAAGGAGCAGGAGAGAAAGCCCTCTGCGTGCTGCAATTGCAGGAGAATGACTTAAAAGAGCCTCAGCTGGATCCCTAGCACTCTCTCTGTAGTTAAAAGGGGGCAGAGATGTCAGCCTTCCCTGCTTTTTTCACACGGGGCAGTCATCTTTTGCTTTCTTCTTCTCTCTTTTGGTATCCGCCAAGGACAGGCAAGGTCTTGAATTGTGTCATTTTTCATCAAGCTGGGAGATAAATGGGGACATCCTTATTCTTGGTTTGTTGTCAGCCACCAAAGCTCTGCTGGAGATATAATTGATGAGCATGATTTATACATCTAAACACCTGTCAAACAAAACTTTTGAGAGAATAAAGTTGGGAAGCTGTTAACAAGGCACAAATGTCATATCTAATGGCAGGGCTCCAGACCGCCTTGTGTGATGTAGAAGTTTTGGAAGAGGTAACCGTGCTAATCTGTGCAAGAATTCTAGGCAAAAATCAAAGAAACAAAACAAAACAAAAGACAAACAATATGTGGCACCTTAAAGACTAACTATCATATACGATAGTTAGTCTTTAAGGTGCCACATTTTTTTGTCGTTTGCTTTGTTTTGTTTTGTTTCTTTGATTTTTGCCTAGAATTCCTGTGTGATGTAGCTTCTTTTGCTTTGTACACATCCTACATGGAAAAGGATCAGTTGACAGTGGTTGCGATTTTCCTTCAGACCTATGTGTTAAATGTTTTAGGGTTGGGGCTGATGAGACTGGATATGATCTTGCAGAGAGAATAGATATCAAGAGTTGGGGAAGTGCTTTCGTGGCCCATGGCCCTCATCTGACCAGTCATGTGCTCTAAATGAAGGCTCACATCAACTTGATCAGTTTTTTTTTCTTATATCATTAGGATAGTGGACCCCAACCCCATATTTTTGCACAACACTGGCTCTTTGTCTTATAAACGGAGATGAGCACCGCCCCTAGATTTGGACCTGACTAGCATGCAAGTGCAGGGGGAACGTTCACCTTTACATAAATTCAGTAACAAAGACTACTCCCACATGGCGAATACCATATTGTAGATGGTAGCTATATTGGTGGTACACATGAGGAACATTTCAAGAAAAAAAAAGATTCAGCATCAGAATATGGTTGTGTCTACAAGGATTCAAACACAGATTTTTAAGAGTGAGACACTCAAAACTCTCTAAGTGTAATCAGATAAATGTGTTGTTTTCTTTCTATTCACAGTTTTAAGTCTGAAGTTAATTCAATTTGGAATATGAAGAAATTTGTAAATGTTGGTCATTTTTAATTTTTAAAAAAATGAACAATATTCCTACCCCTTCCTAATTAACAGGGAAAGGTCTGTTGGGTGCTAATTAAACCAAAACTGGGTGAGGTTTTTTTGTGATATTGGTGAAACCTACCACTTTCACTCTTAATGTAATGGTGTTTAGTTATCTCTCTATTTTGGCTCAGAGCTTTGTGGACTGTACAATGTTATATCATACCCCTTCACCACTGTAAAAAGTGTGAAGGTAAAACAGTGTTTCCTTGCAGACATGCCGGCCACATGGCCACGGAGTTGTACAATACTGGCTCTTTGGCTTGAATACAGAGGTGAGCACTGCCCCTAGAGTTGGACACAACTAGCACACATGTGCGGTGGGAACTTTACCTTTTTTTAAACCACTTTCCTTCTTAATGTAATGGTGTTTAGTTATCTATCTATTTTGACTGTACACTGTTATATCAACTACAGTAGGATGAACGCCATGGGAGCTGAGAGGTGGCATTTTTAATTTTTTGGCACCATAGGTCAGGTCTGGTATGTACCTTTATCTCTCAGCAAAAAGTTATGAAATAAACCCGAGTGGCAGTGGTTTCTTCTAGCTTGGGCAACAATGGGCAGATCAATATTCATATACTGTAGAGAAGAGAGGTATGAGAATATGATATTGCTTTGCTTCCCCCCCAGATTGTTTTCTTTCAATTTCCAGAAATGTTCGGCAGTTCAAACCCTGGATGCCACGCAGCAGAGCAAACTCCCGCTGTTAACCCCAGCTCCTGCCAACCTAGCAGTTTGAAAGCATGTAAATGCAAGTAGATAAATAGGTACTGCAGTAAAGTGCGGGAAGGTAAAACAGTGTTTCCTTGCAGCCAAGCCGGCCATGTGGACTTGCACAACACTGGCTCTTTGGCTTGAATATGGAGATGAGCACTGCCTCTAGAGTCAGACATGACTAGCATGCTTGCACAGGGGGAAACTTTACATTACCTTTTACCTTTCTTTCCCCCAGATTGTTTTCTTTGAATTTCCAGAAATTCCTATTTCCTATTGCATTACTGGCAAATCCCACCCAGAGGCAAATGTTATGTTATTACTTCAGAAATACTTTCTCATCTGATTATTAATACAGAAAGCTATATTCAGCCAAAAGATTAAATCCCACCTTTCTGAAACTGCAGATTGTTTGGAGCAATCTGCATACATTTGAACCTCTGTACTTTGCCAGCTAATTCATCCTCCCTTCAAAATTGTGCTCAAAATTTTAATAATAGAACAACCGGTGCCTAATTTATTTAAACACTGGAGAAAATACCTTGAAATGAAAGTGCTGTTGAACAAGTTGGCTTTTGCATTGGTGAAAAGGGAATAACTCTTACAAATCCTTTTTTTTAAATTCATGAATATGTAACTCATCATTTGATTAATTTAAAATCATATTTCCAGAACACCTGACTCAAACAACTATTAAATTTCAGTTGTACACTAGTATTGCACTGATGGCCTTTTCTCTTTGAAATCTATTTTTCAGTGTTCCACAGAGAAAACAGAGAAGCTGTTAAAAGAGCAGTCCTTCCTCTGGGTTAATGCACATGGACATCTAAATAGTTGAAAGACAAACAAGTATTTTAATTTTATTCATGGACATCTATCACTAGGGCTCTGTCAATGATTTTTAATTAATCTTGATGCTCAAGTGCCTAAGACTCAGGTGAACCCATGTTCACCTGAATCTTACTATGTTACTTATACATCTATCAAGAGTTTTCAAGGTTTTCCAGGTCATTTTTCTTACTTATTTTAATTATCCTTCTCATTCTTTCTATCCGAAGAGTATGAATATTGCCTGATCCAATGAACATCCAAATATTAATTGTACAAATAGGAAACATCCCACTGGGAGTTAATTTTGAAGTGGCCTATACCAATTAATTCTTGGGTTCCTGTAGCTACATGCATGGATTCTAGTTGGAAAGGATGAAATGGAAATATGGAAGACAAAGGGCTATGATCTGGGATATTGGGTGGTACTCAACTCCACCAGCTTTGGGACCATGGTGACTCATCTGGCTTTAGGAAAAATACCTACCTCTTTCATTCTGTCCCACTCCAATAACTATGTTGGGGGGCATGGAAAATGTCCTCTCCGTGTCCCAGTCAGTGGCCTGGATTGCCCGAGAGTGCCCACACACTTTCTCCTTTACCCCAAATTGAATGACTGAATGTTTGGCACCCACTTACTATGGAACATACAGAGGCAGCCATTTATATATATATAAAAACTTAGTGTCCATAACTTAGAAGAAAAACAGGCTGGTATGTTGAGGCAGATGTTTTTCCTTCTGTAGGGCACATGACTGAGTGTCTGTTTTTAGTACCTGAGATGGGAAACTATGGAGAGAACTATCTCTACCCTCTTCCCAAACTGGAAATGCCTTTGCCAGACCAGGTGGAAATAAACAGTCGACACACGTTTGCTTTGGGTTAACAAGGGCCACAATTTATTAACAGTATTAAACTCAACGTAACTTTAATGAGGGCCTGGAGCGTAGCGCACCTTTTGTGGTTGTTAATTAGTCTAGGTCCCTTTCCACAGGTAAATTTCCTGCGGCCTGTTTTACTGCCGCAGAGCGGATGCCTAGCTGTGTAGGCGTCCCCCAATGTTAATCAAGCCTTGGCAGCCCTTTGAAGTGGCAGGTTTTATGCTTTAATCGTGCCTGTCTAATACTGGCCCTAGCTACTTATTTATGGGCTGCCAGGCACTCTGACGATGTCGATTAAGGTCGGGACCTAGATAATCACTGTTTAGTTCTGCGCTACCCGCTAAATTGTGACCAGGGATTTTAGCAAAGCCCATCGCTCGCGTGTGGATGATGGGATGGGCGAAAACTCACCATCACTCATGGCCAATCAGAGTGACAGTCAAAAATTCCCATCCGGCCCCGAAGCGACCAGCAAAGCATCACCATCCACACCAAATAAGCGGCGGGTGGGCGGGGAAAGCTGAATCCGCGCAGGAAGGTCAGGGGAAGCGCGGAGGGGGCTTAAATAGCCGCGCTCCCCCGACGTGCCCCGCGTGGCAAGTTGAGCCAACCGGCGACTGATTCTGCCAGCTGGCAAAGATGCCCCGCCTCCGCAAGTAGCGGGACGGAGCTGCCATTGCCAGACCAGGCGGAAATAAACAGTCGACACACGTTTGCTTTGGGTTAACAAGGGCCACAATTTATTAACAGTATTAAACTCAATGTAACTTTAATGAGGGCCTGGAGCGTAGCGCACCTTTTGTGGTTGTTAATTAGTCTAGGTCCCTTTCCACAGGTAAATTTCCTGCGGCCTGTTTTACTGCTGCAGAGCGGATGCCTAGCTGTGTAGGCGTCCCCCAATGTTAATCAAGCCTTGGCAGCCCTTTGAAGTGGCAGGTTTTATGCTTTAATCGTGCCCGTCTAATACTGGCCCTAGCTACTTATTTATGGGCTGCCAGGCACTCTGACGATGTCGATTAAGGTTGGGACCTAGATAATCACTGTTTAGTTCTGTGCTACCCGCCACCAAAGAGGCGCACTGACGCCTCTTTACCCCAAACGGCCGAACAACGCGGCCCGCAGGCCCTCATATAAATCTGTGAGGAACAGATCCAGGCCCTTGTCAGACAGGTGAATACCGTCCGGCCGGAACAGGTCAGGAGTTCGTGCCGTGATCTCGGGATGCCAAATGACAGAGCCAAGCTCCGACTGAACCACACGGGCCACCTCACGGTTGACTCCCTTCCGAGCCTTGTGCATCTTTTGGGGGGGATGGAGCGGCCCCCACACCAACCTCGGAATCATGGCGGACCACATGATTATCGTGTCCGGGCGATGCTTCTTAAACGTCCTCAGGTCATCGATGACCTGGAGGATGAGGGACTTGCCCGACATTCGGGTCAAGTCATTTCCACCAAGGTGGACCACGACAATGGCCGGGTGAGGGTCAGGGGGATCACTGAGGGTGGTTGGCAAAAATGCCCTCCACAGCATCCCCCTTCGTCCCCTCCACACCAGGTCGGCCCACTGTCCCAGGCCGAGATCGCGGCCACGTCCTGACTGCACTGCGAACTTGGCTGCCCAAAAAACGAAACTGTGGCCGTAAATGATGACTCGCTCCCGTCCTCCCGGAGCGAGACCTGCAACGAAAAAACAGAGAGAACTGGCCCGGTATTACCGGTCTATTAAGAGGCGGACGTAGGCCTTGAATTGCCTAGACCGCCATCGACCAATCCGCTGGATCCCAGCCGGATCAACCCCGATGGCAGCGGCCGTGGAGGCAGCACCGATCCTAAATGAGTGCATGCCAAAACGCCAACCAGAGATACCTGCGACCTGGAGCGCCCTGGATGATATATGCCAGAATTGATACCGGGTCAACGGGGATCCATTTTGATGCTGAAATAGGTACCCCCGACCGGTGCCAATCTGGCGGGTGTACCGGTGTAATGCTGAAATTGGACAGATCTGAGGCAGTGAACACCTACCTAGGCGTATCTCTGCACCTCTGCCTTTCTGATCCGTCTTAGATTTATGGACGTGGAGCACCACATGATCCTCATGGAGGGCCATGTCATCCCACTGCAAAGCAGTTTTTGATGCATCCTTTTGGGAATGGGCTACCAGTTCGCTGACTCTGAAGGCCCCAAAGAATGCCACCAACGTGGCAGCCTGGAATAAACCAACTTCAAACGAATCGGAACACACCTGAGGCCAAACCTCAGCCACCTTACACAGCATCCCTGGAGATATAGGGGTCCTGTCGTCCTGGGGCCTACCCCGCTCCCTCGCCCAGCCTTCTATCATTTTTCCTATTCTAAACTGACAATCTGGAATTTGGTATCCCTGCGCCCTGGCGTAGTAGTACAGGGCCGACAGCTTGCCCTGTATGGTTCTAGGGGCCAAGCTTTTAAAATGTAAATGTACCGCGAATTGGACCAGCTGGTCTGCCGAAGCTGGCCAGAGTTGAGAGAACCCTTTGTCAGCGCAAAAGCGTGCGTACTCGGCACAGGCCATAGAATACGCCCAGCGCGTATTGGGCGCCAATGCCATCCCCATGGCCCGATTCGCCTCTACTCTCCAAGCCTCCATACCTCGGTTGGCAGAATGTCGGGATCCAAAAGCGCCTGAGGTGCTAACTATCTGAACCGCTCCATCTGTTGGCGGGACAGAGCGTCAGCAAGCTCATTCCGAACCCCCGGCACATGGTGGGCTCGGAATAATATGTTAAACTGGAGGCATCGGAGGGTAAGGGCGCGGACCAGTCCCATGACCCGTTTTGATTTGGAAGTCAACTTGTTCAGTATATGCACCACTGCTTGGTTGTCGCAATTAAATTGCACCACCGAATTGGCTAGACGGTCCGCCCACAGAAATACCGCCCTGACTATGGGGAACAATTCCAAAAATGTGAGGTCACGGGTAATGCCGTTGACCTGCCACTCCACCGGCCAACTGCCGGCGCACCAATGGCCCCGGAAATATAGTCCGAAGCCCAAGGCCCCCGATGCATCGGTCTGAACCTGGAGGTCCGAGGCCGCGATCGTTTCCGATCGCCAAAAGCAAATACCGTTGAAATTGGACAACAACTGCAGCCAAATCCTAAGGTCACTTTTCATATCTGCCGAGATACGGCGCCGGTGATGAGGACTACGTAGCCCTGCAATGGCGTCGCATAGTCGGCGAACAAAAGCCCAACCTGGGGCAACCACCCTGCATGCGAAATTTAAGTGTCCGATAATCTGCTGGAGCTCCCTGAGCGTGGCCTTTTTTCGTGCCAAAAGCCCCGTCAAGCGGGCATGGAGATCGACTAACTTCTCCTTAGGGAGTCTACACGTTTGTGCTATGGTATCTAGCTCGATACCCAAAAAAGTGAGCGTAGTGGTGGGGCCCTCCGTCTTATCCTCCGCTAACGGTAAACCTAGCTCAGCTGCCATGGCGTGGAAGGTAGCCATGAGAGACCCGCATTGCTGAGTGCCGGGTGGTCCAGCAAACAGGTAATCATCCAGGTAATGAAAAACGTGGGAACTACCTGTTCGCTGGCGCACTGCCCATTCTACAAAACAGCTAAAGCGTTCAAAGGCAGAACAAGAGATCGAGCAGCCAAAGGGCATAGCCCTGTCCAAGTAATAATGTCCCTCAAATGCAAATCCTAAGAGTTCAGCATCTTCTGGGTGGACTGGGAGGAGCCGGAATGCTGATTTAATATCGCACTTCCCAATTTCGGCCCCCACGCCGCAGCTCTGTACCATTCTGATGGCTGCATCAAAGGAGGTATAACGGACACTACATAATTCCTGTGGAATCATATCATTCACCGACTCCCCCGCCAGGTATGACAAATGGTGGATGAGGCGGTATTCACCTGGCGCCCTCTTGGGAACAATGCCCAAGGGCGATACCCGGGTGTGGGGAGTCGGCGGATGATCGAATGGTCCCAGGATCCTGCCCGCTCGCAATTCGGATGCTATCTTTTTCCGCACTATCGCCTCCTTTCCTAAGACGGATTTCAAGTTGTCAGCTAGAAAGGGAGACCGCTCCCCAATAGCCGGTATGCGGAAGCCGTACACAAAACCGTTCAAGATGTAAGCAGCGTCCTCCCGGGAGGGGTAGCTACGAAGCCACGCCCTCAGAACCGGCACTCGTATGGGACTAGGTCCCTTTTGGAGGAGGGGGTGACCCCGGTTGGTTACGCTTACCCCCAGTCTCCCTCCCTCCGCTGCTTCCTGGTCTGCCCCGGGGGCAAGTGGAGGCCAGGTGCTTTGCGCCGCAGGTGGAACACATATGCCTAAATTTGCACTGGCGGCACCCACAAGACCCCTTGCTGTTGTATTCGAAGCAGACCAGCTGGGGTTGAACCAGCTGGCCCGCGTTTGCGCGGGAATTACCTACCTGGCCGGGGCGCGGGATGGCGTGGCCACTATCAAATCTCTCATGCATGGCCTGGCGAGGGGCACTCATCACCCTGAGCCACAAATAACTATGGGGCCTGTCCCAGCGGAGGGAGGGGTCCTTGGCTATCCGGCGACGAAAAGCTTCGTCATACGCCAGCCAAGCTGATGCCGGGAAGTCCGAACGGGCCCTAATAATATTGTCCAAATAGTGCCATAGCACAGCACCCTTTTCGGGGTGGGCCTCAGCATAGATGCCCGCGTACATAACAAAAGCCGTCAGCCAATTGTTCCAATTTCTTTCCGGCTTCCTCTTCTTAATTCTCTCCTTCTCCTTCTCGTCTAGCTTTTCCAGGTCTTTGTTATCAATTTCCCTGTTCAGTAAATCAAATATGTCCACATACCTCCCGGACACAATCTTCTCGCGCATAGCATCCGAAAGGTGATCACCTAACGGGAGGGACTCGTCCCCCTCCAGTAAATCTAACGGGCTGACTGCCGCCCCCTCAGATTCCTCCGCTGTCCTGGCAGCGGATTGCGCAGGAGGGGCTGGGATGCCATTGCCGGCCCCTCCCTGGACTATGTTCGGGCCTGCACTGGGGTCCGTCTGGGCAGCTGCCTCCGCCAAAACCGGGCCCTGCCCGCCCGGGGCTGGCGGAGGCAGGCTAGGGAGCCTGAGTCCCATGGAGTCAACTTCGACTCGTTCTCGCACTACAGGGTCACTCCCAGGCCAGGGCCAGAGTACCCGTCTAGGTGTGTGTGTGTGCATGGTGAACTCACCCGGTGGAGGGTTGTGGATAGGCGCCCGTGGTTGCAGTCGTAGAGGGGTGCTGGTTGTCGTCAGATCAATTGCCTGGTCCTGTGGCTGCTCCACAATAGTCTGGGTAGCTGTAGCCGATACGGCTCCTCCAGTGGGAATCGCTGGTAGTGGCGGTCCCGCCTCAGTTGCGTGCGTGGCCTGGACTGCCGATTGGAAACCTGCAGAGACCTAGGATGAGGATCCCGCCATAGCGTTCTCCAAGACAGAAATACGGGACATCATGAGGTCACCCAATACTTTAAGGCCCGCTCTGCGATATCCTTTGGTGTCCCTGGAAGGCCTCCCCCTGTAAGAGGCCTCCATTCCCTTTTGCTTGGCACGCTCTTTCTCTAGACGGGATAGTTTGCTCCAAGCAGCCGCGAATGGCTGCCAATCCTCATCGGATGAGGATGAAAGTTCTGGAGCTGGTAAGGGGGCTGGGCGCCTGCGCGGCTGGGCCTTGCCCTTGCCCTTGCTGGTGCTCGGTTTAGGAGGCATGGTGCAGTCGGAGGACGATGCCGAATGCCAATCCCGGGTCCCGCTGTAAGATAGGGCGGTGTATAGCCAGATGCCCCGAAGATGGGTTCCAGCGAAGACCCCAGGAGGTGGATGGGTGTGGATCAGCCTTGGAGGCCTAGGGATGCTGACTAAGGTGGCCAACAAAATGGCCGCCCACCCACCAAAATGGCCACCCACCACCCAACGCGCCGCCCGTTCCCTGCCCCGGTGCCGCTGGCTGGTCAAATAGCCATGGTACAAAATCGGCCCCCGCCGCCAGTCCAGGGATCCCCCCAACTCTCCCAATCACCTCCCTTCGCTACCCGCCCCAGGGATGATGGAGGATGGAGTTGGATGGGCAGGCAACGTGGATAAGGACCCCAGGGGGTAGACAAAATGGCCACCGCAACCAAACCCCGGGCCTGGGTGTGCGTGCCGACCGTTTGCTCGGGACAGGGGGTAAGCTCCGCTGATTATTCCCCAGGGGGTGGGAGGCGCGCTGCTCGGCCGTATCGTCGAACCGGCAGCGGCAAGAATTCAGACACCGAACCACCTTTGCCGCCCCCCCGAACCCCTCCGGGGGTCCACCTCCCCCACCCCACGGAGCAGGCTCACACGAGCCTGGCTCCGCTGCCCTCCCCCCTCCCGGTTCCCTCCCACTCCCCGGATAAAGTAAAGAAAACAGGTAAGCCTTCTCTCCGATCAGCACGCCAGCTGACGGGCGGCGACGGAGAGTGCTGCGCTGCTTCCCTGCAGCGCCGTGACTGAGGTTCCCCTATCGCTCCGATCTCCGCTGGCCAGCTGTCAAGCGGAGCCGGAGCTGACAGGAAAATCTCACTCCCTGCTATCTCGAAAGCTGAATCCGCGCAGGAAGGTCGGGGGAAGCGCGGAGGGGGCTTAAATAGCCGCGCTCCCCTGACGTGCCCGGCGCGGCAAGTTGAGCCAACCAGCGACTGATTCCGCCGGCTGGCAAAGATGCCCCGCCTCCGCAAGTAGCGGGACGGAGCTGCCATAATATTTAGCACATAGAATTGTTGCTGAGAAGGTCCATTCAGTGTTCATCAAAGAACTAGAATGGAAAAAAATTGATTTATAAGGAAGCTCTTCTGCTTTTATGAGTTGAAACGAGAAGCTGTCAGTAATAGAGAAAAAACATAAAGTAAAAAAATTCCTGAAAAAAGTGACCACCAATTGGTGGTTTGTTCTGGAAAAAAATTGAAAGTCATGGTTCGTTGACTTCACTGAACCATGAACCAAGACAAACTGTCTCTTTTCTGTACCACATTGGCAAACATATTTAAAACCTAAGTACTAATAAAGATTCAGCATTAGAGATGGGCACGACTTAGCGGTATTTCCGTTTCCATTTCCGTTACTCGGTTCCGTTACTCTACGGAAACGGTAACGGGAATTACTCCCCCAGACTTCGAGCTCGAACCGACGAACGAACAATTTTGGTCTGATTTGTCGTGCTCGTTCCTTGCATCGCGAGATCGCGCGATGCCACACGCGGCACAGAAAAAAAGTTTTTAAAAGTTAAAAAAACCCGGTTCCCGGCCAAAAAGCAGGCGGGAAAATGCCTGCCGTGCCTCAGGGCACCTACCAGAGGGGTTGTTTCTGGAGGTCCCCGGCCTCCCCCCTCATCCCCCGTCCTGGGCTGCTCTGGTGGGACTCGCCGCAGGCTCGCAGCCAGCAAAAAGCCCAGTCTCGCCGCCGGCCGCCGCAATTAAAGCGCAAGCAAGCGGCACGGACGGCACAGGAAAAAACTTTTAAACTCTCCCCCCACCCGTTCCCGGGCCAAAAAAGCAGGCGGAAAAATGCCTGCTTGACTAAGGGCGCAGGGCACCTACCGGAGGGGTGGTTTCTGGAGGGGGGGGTCCCGCCTCCCCCCCCCGTCCTGGGCAGCCGGACTCGCGAGTCGCCATCGCCATGCCATGCGGTGCGGGCGGGGGATCCAAAATGGGGCGGCAAACGCAATATTGTCTTTGAAATCGTGGTCCAAAAACACACAAGCACAACAGAAACACGCGAAAATTTATAAACTGCCAGATTTTTCACAGTAGCAGTGGGTTTTTTCTTGCAACAAAATGTCTCTCCTCTCCTCCTCTGTCCTCCATTGATTTTATTTTATTTTATTTTATTTACACCTGCGCAATGATGGGCTGGCCAAGTGGCCAGCCATGTGGGAGTGGACAACCATGCAAATTTTTGGAGCCATCCCACCAGTCGCATGGCCACTTGGCCATGGAGACTTCTGGGATGTGCCAAAAAGCCCCCTAAAACCTGCCCTAGCCCTAACCCTAACCCTTGACTCCGTACCCATACGTCACAGACTGTCTTCTTAGTGGGTCAGAGAGGCACCCAGAGGTGCAACCCACTAGCCCACCGTAACCTTACCCGTCACTAGCCTAACCCTAGCTCTTGCACTAAGCCACCTTAAAGCCAGATCTACTTGCTTGCATTGCACTACACGCAGCAAGTACAATTCCCTTCTGTGTGAGACATGGTGGTGCGGGAGCCTTGTGAAGGGAAGGTATGACCCTATCACTCTCACACTGGTCTCATGTCTGCACATTATGTTATGCAATATCCATATGGCTATTGCATAGCATTTTGCAGCAGCAGCAGGTGAGGAAGGGAGACCCCCATGTAGAGGGGTCTCTTGGAGCCTGCTTCCCCTTCCTAGTGGCAGGAGGCACCCACGGGTGCCTCCAGGAGCCCACTTTCCCTTTATAGCGGGCCAGAGGAGGCACCCACCCCACAGAGGTGCCTCCAGGAGCCCACTCCCCCCAAAAAAAACCAGTACTAACGACAACGAAAAAATGAAAAAACGAACCGACTAATTTTTGCGAATTTTCGCGAAAACCGGAAACGACCCGAAATGGGACTGGCCCGACTAACGACAACTCGAAAAAAATTTTTTTCAAGTCGTGCACATCTCTATTCAGCATAGGTACATAAAAGAGAAAGCAAGACAATTCTAGAATGCAGCCAGTCTAATAAGACAATGTATCATCCTCCCCTTGTCATGCCTCAACCCGTAACAGTGGAAAAGTAATAAGTAGAGTCCAGGGGGACTGATCTGTTCTTTCCTCAAAGGTCCAATAATAAAACTCAGAGGGAGTTTTTGCAGGAGAGATTTTAGCTTCTGTTAGGAGCTTCAGGGGTCAGTCATCTAATTCTACCCTTCTTTTGCTACAGTAACTAGTGCCAGGTTATGTTGTTAAAATGTCAGTATTTTTACCCCCTTCAAATGGTGGAGCAGATGTCATAAGGGGTGCTCTAACTAACTGAAGCACAACCAAACTCTCTCTCCTCTGCTAATATACAGACAACCCTGCTTTGCTTTAATATTAGAAAGGCAGACCTGGAAGGGACCTGATGGATCATCAAGTCCGGCCCTCAACTAGGAGTCACTGTGGAGAATCAAACACCCAACCTCCAGCTCTGCCACCCAGTGCCTAAATCACGGAGCTACTTAGCTGTTATTTGTTTCAATGCATTTTCCAGAAGCTGATGCACAGCTCTAGTTTCCAGGTCAGGGAGGGAAGCATTCTAAAAACAACCCAATAGTACCTTGAACATGAAAGAAACAAAAATAGTTTTTTTAATAAAATCATCCAGTAAAAGGCAAGGACTTGAAAGCTCTTATTTGAAAAGAACAGTCATAATACAGGAGAATAAAACAATTGAAGTCTGTAGGTAAAATATGCATGAAACAAGAACAACAGCAAAACAGCAAAGCCAGTGTTGCTTGTAGAAATACTCAAGTAGTGCATCAATGAATGCCAAGGCAAGGTATTTAATTGCACTATCGATGAATAAAGGGTAGGAATTGTTTTAGGTGGGTCACGCTCAAAAAACAGTATGCTGGATTTAGAAATACTTAATTCTTTCTTAGCCATTGCTCTTCGGAATTAGAACCAGAATGGCAGAAAGGCACTCCAAAATGGCTTAGACTTCAATAAAATAATTTCAAAATTAAATTAGTTATTCAGGCTAGAATCCTGTTGCGTCATTCCAATTGTGCAATGTTCCGTTGAGGTCCTCCTCAGTGGCTACCCCTAGAAACTGGAAATCTTTACCATAACAGGTTAGGTTTGCCTCTTCCTCTCTTTCTTCCTTCTGAAGAATGGTGAAGATGTGCTGGTTTTCATTGATTTCAGATGCATTATTATTACCATTAGTTTTCACTGTTGTTTTATTGTTTTTATTGCTGATTGTGTTGATTATGTCTATTGTTGATTACATCGTGAACCACTCTGATTAGCCTAAGTCAGATGCCCACAGAAAGGGCTCCGAGTGCCACCTTTGGCACCTCTGCCATAGGTTCGCCATCACTGTTCTAGAGTGATCCTTGGCTCATTTGACATGGACTTTGTGGGGTTTTTTGCTACCCTCAAACACACACACACACACACACACACACACACACACACCATTGTGAAACTGAACTTATTTTTGATAACTTAAAAATTCACACTGTGGATTTGCAGATTTTATAGGTTTTGAAAAGGACACTGATGAAAGAATGCCTAGATAAAACACAACAGACTGAACCAATGAAGTGTTTTTGTGGGCTAGTGTTGAAAAAGTTTTGCCTTCAAAATGCTCTTCTGTATGCCCTTGAAGCACAAGAACTGTTCATAGATGTTATATCCAACTTACAAAAACAGTTCATTGGCTATGTTATAAATCTGAGGGAGAAAGTGAGGCATAAGTACATAGTTATTCATGGACACCATTATTCAAAGACACCATACCGCCATTGACACACCCACTCATCCGATTTCAGAATCAATCAATCAATCAGCCTTTATTGGCATACAAAATGAGTAAACATCACAATTTTAGTTCAGATTTAAAAGGTAATTACAAAACTAATACAAATTTAAAAATATTTGCATTACAAAAGTAACAGCTCAGTGCATCTCTGCCTGTGGGTCCTGACTAGAGATGGGCACGACTTGGCGGAATTCCCGTTTCCGTTTCCGTTCCTCGTTTCTGTTACGGAACGGAAACGGTAACGGGAATTACTCCGTCAGAACTCGAACTCAAACCGACTAAAGAATAATTGGGTCTGATTTGTCGTGGTCGTTTCTGGCATCGCGGCGATCCCGCGATGCCAAGCGGCACAGAAAAAGAGTTTTTAAAAGTTAAAAAAAAACCGATTCCCAGCCAAAAAGCAGGCGGAAATATGCCTGCCTGAGTGAGGGCTCAGTCAGGGCACTTCCAGAGGGGTGGTTGACCCTCCCCCTCTCCTGTCCTGGGCTGCTCTGGTGGTGGGGGAAATCCTTGTCGTAGTCACTCGCAAAGCACCGGACTCGCCGCCGGCCGCCACAATTCAAGAGGAAGCGGCACAGAAAAAAAGTTTTAAACTCCCCCCCCCATTTCCGGGCCAAAAAGCAGGCGAAAATATGCCTGCGGTGCAGAGTGCACCTACCAGAGGGGTGGTTTCTGGGGGGGGGGTCCCGGCCTCCCCTCCTCTCCTGTCCTGGGTAGCCAGACTCGAGTCGCCATGCCATGCGGTGCGGGCGGGGGATCCAAAATGGGGCGGCGACCGCAATTTTTTTTTTGAAATCGTGGTCCAAAAACACACAAGCAACACACAGAAACATGCGAAAATTGCTATTTTAAAACTGCCAGAATTTTTACAGTAGCAGTGGGTTTTTCTTGCAACAAAATGTCTCCTCTTTCCTCTCTCCATTGATTTTTTTTTTAATACCTGCGCAATGATGGGCTGGCCATGGGAGTGACCATGCAAATTTTTGGAGCCATTCCACCAATCGCATGGCCACTTGGCCAGGTTGACCACAGAGAGACTTCTGGGATGTGCCAACCGGGCATAAAAAGCCCACTAACCGTAGCCCTAACCCTAACCCTAACCCTAACCCATACACCAGTACACTGTCATTCTAAGTGGGTCAGAGAGGCCCCCAGAGGTGCACCCCAATACTCACCCTAACCTCACCCGTAACTAGCCTAACCCTAGCCCTTGCGCTAACCCTGTTGCCTAAGCCAGATCTGTACTTGCATATTGCATTGCACTATAGCAAGTACAATTCCCTTCTTAGTGAGACACAGCGGGTGCAGAGAGTCTGCCAGTCCGCCACTTGTGGCTCTGGGTGACTCCTGCAGGCTTGGCTCGGCCGGCAGCATGTGTGACATCATGCAAACCATGCCCCCGAGGCCTGACTGATGCAGGGAAGGCTCCCCAAAAAGAGGGGTGCCTCTGCCAGTCTGCTGTGTCTCTGCGTGCAACTGGGTATGCAATCATAGCCATATGGCTATGCATGCATGCCCTTTTGCAGCAGGTGAGGAGAGGAGACCCCCATGTATGAGGGATCTCCAGGAGCCTGCTTTCCCTAGCGGATGAGGATATGAGGCACCCCCCCCCAAAAAAAGAGGTGCCTCCAGGAGCCTGCTACCCCTCCAAACCAGTTTAACGACAGACGAAAAATGAAAAACGAAATGACAAATTTTTGCGAAGTTTCGCGAAAAACGGAAACGAGCCGACACAGGCCGCCTCCGACACACGACAACTCGAAAACGTCATTTTCCCTAGTCGTGCCCATCTCTAGTCCTGACCAAATAGGCTAAAAAATTTTGCCACATTTTCTATCACAATAGACTCTCTTGAAGACAGAAGAAACCTCAAATTGTCAGTGTCTGAACAAAGCCTCTTATACAGAAGGAGTGGATCAAGGAGGTTTTTTTACAGAAATGATCATAAAATGGACAGAACAGTACCACATGGGAGAGTGATTCCACACTACCCAGTGCACAGGAGCAATGCCTGTTGTATGGAGTTCCATCGAATCTCCCATACAACACAGCAGATGGAATGCCATTGCATCTAACAAGAGTGTATACCCTCCATTCTTCAGGACATTTTAGCAAGTAAAGTTAATGAGCAGGGTGCTCAGAATCTAACCAAGTTCAGAGCTAATATGTATTTGCCACAAGATAAGTTGAGAAATCTCTGAGTAGAGTTAGGAAAAATCTTACCTGAAATACCAGAGACAGCTAGTTTATACTAGGCTTGATGAGCTGAGGATCTGACCCAATATAAAGTGTCTTCTTGCATTCTTATTTAATGGTACCATTTTGTTTCTTGATCCTCTGACCTATATGAGGGAGATATGATCTCAGATCCACCCTCTTTGCACTTACAGAAAGATCTCACCTTTCTAAAACAGCAGGGCTGTATAAATTTGAAGAGTCCGTGGGCTACTTCAGGCCACAGATGTTCCCGTGGTCTACTTCCTAAAGCATCACATGTCCTCATGGGCTACTTTCAGAGGGAGGAAGAGGGGGGAAGAGAGAGGGGACAGGCGGGTACTCGCCTTGCCTTTCCCTGAAGGGAAGGGGGAGAAAAAACAGAAATGTGCACGCGCACACACAAGCTCCTAGCAAAGAGATGTCAGTGGTGCTGTCACACTGACCACCTCTCCCTCACCAACAGGTGAGGAGGGATATATAGGCATGTACATGCAGTGGACACACAACATATATACACACACATCCTGGAGGAGCACTCAAGCAAGAGCAGCCACTTCTTGCTCACACTACACTCACCCTCAGAAAACAAATGTGCCGGTGGCCACCACCCCCACACACCCCTGTGCTCTATGTCGCTTTCCCCCCACACACCCTCAGTCCCGCCGCCACTGCCACCCAACTCTTTAGTAGTAGGATAATGCCTGTTCCTGTCCTTCGCTATTGCCACTGCTGCTGCTTCCCCCTCCCCTCCCCCCCTCCTCTTCTTCCACTGCCCCCTCTGCCCACCATTTGGGTTGGCCTCACAGACTCCAAACTTGCAGCCACCATTTCTTCTCAGAATCTGGCACCTCTTACCCGTTAAAATATATATATCTCACTCACACACGCAACACAGGCTCTCTCTTTCCCTTTTAAGTTCAGGAAGGCCGGTGCTCCTGAGCAGGAGGTGGAGCCAAGTGGGGTGTGTGTCATGGCAGCAGCAGAAGGTAGGAAGGGTAAAATCTGGACCAAATGTCCGGGCAGGCAGATGGGGAAAATCCCCCCCAAAACAACAACAACAACAACACGCTGCTGAAGGTGGGGACCTGGTGGGTGACACTTCTGATGGCGCCATGGGCTACTGGTTGTCTGCAGTCAGTGGATTGTGCAAGCCTGTAATACAGTATTAACACTCCTATATGTGTGGAGAGGTGGGCTAATTAAAGATGCATTGTAGGAAACTTAGGGGATGTATGACCTTCACTATGTTTCCTATGCAGGAAAATGTTAGACCATCTTTGGATAGGCTGACAAATAGACTGCCATGTATGTTATATAGGCATATATGTATTTCTACATTTATGAATCCCTTACCTTGCTTCTCCATCATTTCCCAGCAGATGAAACAGGAGAACATTTAGATCCTTAACGATATAATCATGTTTTGCTTTTTAATCTGACTTGTAGATGTAGTTCTTGGAATAAATTAAAAGGTAATGGGCATGATCCTGTGTACAGCTATACAAATACATATTACCTTTAAACCAAGGTAACCCATATGAACAGAGGTTTACCTAGTATCTTATTTTGGAAAACAGGCTTTGGATACTAATACCTCTCAGTTACTTGCATTTCTTGATTCATTGGCTTGCCATGTCTCCTCCGTAATATCACACAAATCCAACAAATCTCCACAAAAACAGAATAAACACATCAATAGAAATTCTGTCTACTTCTTTCCTTGTATGAATCCATAACACCACAGACTGCTCTTATTTTATTTACAGTGAATAATGCATGAACACCATTAGATATATTCTACACATTAAAGAACCCAGAATCTGTTGTTTCAGTCATCTATATTCACCACAAACATTACAGTTGTTTTGAATACTGAATTGTTCAAAGAAAGAACAATCCCAAGGACATTTGCAGGCCTTGATGTGAGTGCCAGATTCATCCAGCTGAGACAGAACAAGAAGACAGCAGCTGAAAGGCTGTTATAATGCAAGACTTGCACATAATAGTGCCTGTAGAAGCCTTCCCAAAATTGATCCCAAATGGGTCAGCCTGTAACTTCCAGCCTGCCAAGGCAGCCTAGCCAGAAATCAAGGGAATCATAGTCAACCACACACAAAGGACTCCAGCCAGGTTTGTTTGTTTGTTTATTATTTTAGGGTATTTTTATCCCACCTTTCTCCTTGGAAAGTACCCAAGGTGGCTTACAGTAAGGAGGGATAATATACAGTCCAGTAGAATTAAGACACATTCAAGTACCCTACAGCATCAAAAGACAACATTACATTAAAGCTACCAGAGAACGCGAGCAGTTAAAAAGAGTCAAATTTCATGTGAAGTTATGAGTGAGGGAAACTAACATTGAAAACATAGTGTCAATGCAAGGTTGATGAAGGCTAGCCTGTACCAGATGTTGATGTTGCCATTCTTTCAATCTGATCACTATTCCATAATAACTTCACCAATTGCAAGCCTCTCATCCAGCCCAAGTTATAAAATACACTATAAAGATTTTTTGGGGTGGTGGTGCTGGAATCTATTTTGGCCGAGTGGTATCCCTATGTTACAACCTGAAGCCAAACCGTGTGTGTGATGCTAGTCACGTGTTTAAACAGGTTTAAGCTTTTAGAAAAGTCTGTTTTAGCTTTTCTGATATAAAACTTGGATATATATTTTTTTGGGGGGGGACTTTTGGGGAGAAGGTTATCCTTAGAAAGATGTCACTGAACGTCACTGTCTGCCTTCACAGTCAAGTGGCTCTTCAGGGTTGCTGTGGAATGCAGGGCCGCTTTATCTCCTTCCCCAGGGACAGGCTGGACTGAGGGGGAGAACATCTAGTATTGGTCCACAAGCGGACACTGAATCAAGAACAAATGCATTTAAAGACTTCCCACCAGGGTAAAAAGCTTTTTGATGGGTTTGGGCTAGGAAACCAGCATGTCTTGTGGTCCCTGTGAAACTCCATGGCAGTCATCTTGGATGGAAGAAATGATTTTTGATGGAAGAAGACATTTTGAACAAAATGTTTGTTCTGGGATGTTTTTCGCTTGTCCTGCCCTTTTTACTCCTGGGGTATGTTGGGTGGATGGAGGGCACTGTCTTCAAATGAATAAGTCACAATTAACAGCTAGTGAGAAGAAAGTATATGGCAGCATTGAGGCCCCAATGGCACTTTTTTCCTGAAAGACAGTCTGCTGAGTGGCCACCTGGGATTCCAAATCTCAGAGGCTGGCCTGAGAGATATATTTGATGCTACCACAGGCCATGTCCTGAGGCTTGGGCAGAGGTGGGCCTGAAAACAGCACACAATGTATGGCTTGCAATGCCCTGCTGCATTGTACAGCATGGGTTTCCAGCCTTGGGTCTCCCGATGTTCTTGGTCTAAATCTCCCAGAAGCCTTCACCACTACCTGTGCTGGCTAAGACTTTTAGAAATTGTAATCCAAGAACACCCATTTAAAAAACTCAGATACCCAGGCATTGAGGGAAAAGCTTGCCTGAAGAAGGTAATCTGCTTGTGGAAGGACTTCAAACATGAGTCTAGCCTGGCCTCCTGTGAGAGGGAATTTCAAAGTCTGGGAGCAGCAACAAAGAAGGCCCTGTCCTGTGCCCCCACCCAACACAGCGGTGAAGGTGGTGGGACAGAGATACAAGCCTCTCCTGGTGATACTAACAGATAGGTCGGCTCATAAAGGGGGAGACTTGGTACTTGAATTGGAAAAGAGGGGCCCTATTTTTCCTGGATGGTTGAAGGATGGGGAGGAGCTAGCAGGTAACAATTTAAGTTTGGGGTTTTTTAAAAAGAGAAATAAGCTGTCCCATTGGGTTTTCAGACAGAATGGCCAAGATAAAAGGTTTATAACTTGTTTGAAACATATGAATGATCTAGAATAGGTACAGTCTAACCTAAAACCTGTGCCACAATGAAAGTTTCACATGACTGGTTGTCTGTCTGTGTTGTTGTTCTTTACATATCCCTCTTCTAGTTTCTCCCCACTTACATCTGTAGCCAAATACCCAGGCAAAGTCCAGCTGGATGAACATCCCGATCGAACCCAGACAAATGATCACTGTTAGAGATAGGGGTGAATTGGAAAAAATGCATGTTTTCTAATGAATTTAGTTGATTTTCAAAATTTGTCGATTCATATCCATCATAAATGGAGTCCCCTGCCAAATACAAATTGCTGAACTTTTAGCAGTCTTTGATTTGTTAATTTGTTGCGCTATAAAATGTCCCAAGGCACCTAGACAGGCTAATCATCCCCTGACTCTTGTCTACAGTCCCTCCAAGTTTGGTGGAGATACTAATTATGTTTGAGTTATGCACTTCAATTACGTATGGATACCCACCCACCCAAAGACTGGGCTTCCCCAACCCAGTTGCTCAGGGGCACTTTCCTAAGGGTTCCCACTTCATATGCCTGAAGTCCAATCTTCACCAAACTTAAAGGAATTGTAGAGAAGGATTGAGAGAAGCCTCTCTGCAAGTTTGGTGTCTGTAAATGCCTGGGGTGCACTCTTCGGGGGAGGGGCAGTATTTGGGGGTACATAGCTGAGACATCCAAAACTTAATCTTCACCAAACTTGCAGGGTTTGTAGAGGAGAGGCAGATGAAGTCTTTAGATAGCCTTTTGTGGCATTTTAAATGGAAAACTCCATGGACATGGGGTCACAAAGAGTTGGTCATGTCTGTCACAACACAACACACACACACACACACACACACATGGGATACAATCAGTTAATCAGTTCCTTGCTAGACATTTGTTGATTGTTGATTTATCAACTTGTCAGCCCTAATGAATCACAGATCATGATGAATCACCATTTTAAAAATATTCATCCCTAAATCTAGTCACTACATGCAAAACTTGCATACAATTTCATACTTTTTTCCTTTCCTTGGTTGATGTAATAAGGGTATTGTCTAGAGATGGGCACAAAATGAACTTTTAGTTTGTTCTGTTATTCATTATTTTGTTACAAATAACAAACCTCAGAGTGGATTTAGAATGAACCGAACTGAACTGAACCGAACCGAACCAGAAAAATGGTTCATTGTGGTTTGTTTCATTAATGGTGGCACCAGAGATGCCTCCTACGTGGTGCTGGTCCTTCCTGGAGGTCTGGTCTTCCTCGCTGCAGGGAGGGGGCGACCATTAAAAAAAAGCCAACCGGTCATGCTACAGCTGGTAGGCCGTGGTTGGCAGTAAAATAAAATAAAATAAAATAAAATAAAATAAAATAAAATAAAATAATAAAATAAAAGATCCAGCGTGTGAGCACCGGATCTGGCCCGCGAGCACCGGACCTGGGTCATGGGCCACGGAACCGGCCCACAGCCAGCAGAAGTTTTTTTTTATAAAATCTGACCAGCCAACGCTACAGTGCCTCAAAAAGCCCTGCCACAGGGGCCAGGATTGCCCTGCCGCCACCACTGCCCGGTAAGGATGATGTGTGATGATAAGGATGACGATGAGGATGATGATGCTGCCAGTCCAGTTTGTGCAGTTGTTAACATCTGTGTTTTTTAATTATTATTTTTGAATGTTTTTCCCTGCCTGCCCACTGTCAAATGGATTAAATCGCGCAAAGTGGGGAAAAAATGAATGACAAAATGAACCAATTAAACAAATATTTGAAAACAAAATGTAAAAAATGAACCAAACCAAACCAAACCCTAAAACGAACCAAAACAAAACAAATCACCATTTTTTTTCAGTTTGTGCCCATCTCTAGTATTGTCCTAAGGCAGTGATGGTGAACCTTTTTGAGATTGAGTGCCCAAACTGTGATTCAAAGCCCACTAATTTTCCACAAAGTGCCAATGCAGTAAATTAACCTGAATACAGGTGGCTGTGAAGGGGCGATGTTGGGTGCCCACAGAAAGGGCTCCGAGTGCCATAGGTTCGCCGACACTGTCCTAAGGTATCAGCTCTTGGCCAGTAGTGCAGCCACAGTGTTCTACAATAGTTAAACAAGTGTGTTTTATTCAGCAGCTTTTAATTTTGAGAATCAGTGTCAAGATTATTCATAATTTAAGCAAAGCAGCAGCTGTCTCAACAAGTTCCCAGGCAGCAGGTGTCTTGTGTTGCAAAGTCACAATGCTAATATAAGGTAAAGTTGCACCCTCAGATGATTCTTCTTTCACCATTACCTGGAGTTGAAAATGTGGGGAAAAAATTTATAATGCCAGAAAGGCAGCAATGAAGGGAAAACTATTCAAATTCTATCTCTGGCCATAGAATCCTCTTCTGTCCTTCTGTGCAATATTAGCTCAGAGTGCTTTAGTATCACAGTGTTATGTTTCAGTCTCACCATAATAATTTTCCACAGCATTACTGCATTAGTAATTAATAAGGTCAGAATTCAAGGAAGAGAAGAGAAAATTCCACCTTTCCTATAAACTGGATTTCTGCAAATTGGGTTGCAAGCAGGTCCCAGCTCATTCCCTTTGCTATTGTATCTGGCCCTTCTTGTGTGTGGTCTTCACTTGCTCTGTTTTGTTTTGGTTTTCTTGCCTCTGTTCTGAAATGCCTGCTGACAAATGCACAGGAAAAGGTTTGTGTTGAGACTTTCGCAGCCAGAATCACAATAGCAGGCAAGGTACACTCCTGCCAAGGCTCCGTCCAAGGCATGTGCAACTCTGCCCCCCAACCCATTTCAGTGCAGGGCTCCTGCTCCTCCTTGTACCCTCAACTATTGTTTTTGCTCCAGTCATGACAGAACCCATGCAGGGGTGGTTTACACATTTGTAAGAAAGTGAGTACTGCCCAGTGGGACTGAAAATTTGAGGGAACATTGATTCCTTCTAATGATTTCTAGATTCTACATCAGTAATATTCCAATTAAGAAGAAACATACCTTCAAGGTGCAATAACAATTCTGGGTTTTTCTTTCTTTTTCTTATTTGGAATGTTTGTTGTAAGCGTCCTTTTTCTTTCCGTCTGAAATCCCAAGGGCTATGGAAACAACACACTGAAATATAAATAAAATATTCAGTTTAGCTGGCTACAGCTGAAATGCTGTTGCTTAGTGTACTATGTTAGTCCCATTGAATCAGTGTGTAGCTGTCATTAGACCGGAACTCCCAGCATCCTTCACCATTGGCTACCCAGGCTAGAATGGATGTAGTATAATAGCATCCAGAGGGCCACAAGAGAATTACTCCTACTGGTATATTGAGCTAGGTCAGCCAATTATCTGACTTCGTATAAGACAATTTATGGGTGTATGTTGTTTCTCATATTTCTGGCTTATGATAGGTTTATACCCCAAACCTGTGTTGATGAGGCACCTTAGCAATTACAATCCCTAGCCATTTTACATCTTTTTGTAGCTGCTTGAATTTTAAATTTCATTTTCCTTCGTTCAGTGAGAGGATCATTATTTGTTTATTTGTTTATTTGTATTCTTGAAGTCTTTCACTGCAGTGATCTGATAGTTGTTGTGAATTTTTTTGGGCTGTTTGGCCATGTTCTGGAAGTTTCTCTTCCTGACGCTTCACCAGACTAATTTTTGGAGGGCAAGGGGCTCAGGGACCTAGGAGTTCTCTCTGTGCTCTGGGTTATAAAGTGAGTGATTTTTAAAGTTGTGGGAAAGAGTTATAAAGTGAGTGATTTTTAAAGTTGTGGGAAATGTAGGAAAATAGGTGTTAGGCATTGTATTATTATGAAAGGATTAAGAAGTTTCAATGCAACCAGGGGTAGCAATGATCCTTGATGGGTGCCGTTAGCTGTTCTAGTGTGTGAACTGATCACTTTTGCTTGTGGCCGGGTGGGAATCATTGACCTAAGAACTTTGATCTTTTTCCCTCTGCAGTTTTTAGTACTGGAAGCCAGGCTTTGTTGATTTTTAGCCTTTCTTTTTGTTGTTGAAGCTGTGCTTATGTTTGTGGATTTGTGTTGTCCAGTACCTCTGTGTCCTGGAAGAGGATTTCATGTCCAGTCCTTTAAGGGTGTGTTCAGCTCCTGCTGGTTTTTCCAGTTGTTTTAGTCTGCAGTGTCTTTCATGTTCTTTGATTCTGGTCCAGATGCTGTGCTTTGTGGTTCCAATATATACCTGGCCACAACTACAAGGTATCCAGTATACTCCTGCCCTGGCAAGTGGGTTCCTTTGCTAACCGTAGCATCTGTTGTATTTTTTTTGTGGTGGGTCTAAATACTGTTTGTAGGTTGTGTTTTCTCAACATTTTGTCCATTGATTCCTTTTATGCATGGCAGATATACTTTGTTGGAGGCTGTTTTTCTTCTTCAGTTTTTTTTTTGTTTGATGGCTCTTTAGATTTCATTCTTGGAATAGCCATTTGTCTGCAGGGCTCAAATCAGGTGGCTAAGTTCAATGTTGAGGAATTCAGCTTCACAATTTTGGTTTGAACAGTTTACAAGAGTTTTCATTATGCCTCTTTTTGTTGTGAGTCGTGGTTGGATATTTTATGTAGGTACCGATCTGTGTGGATGGGTTTTCTGTAGACCTTGTGTCCTAATTAGAGGTCCAGTTTTTGTATGACCATGACATCTAAGAATGGGTGTTTCTCCTCTATTTCTTTTTCCATGGTGAATTGTATACTTGGGTGGATATTGTTGAGGTAGTTTAGAAATTCTTCCAGTTTATCTTCACTGTGGCTCCAAATTACGAATATGTCATCCACATATTGGAACCAGACTGTGGGTCCAAAGGGGGCCGCATCCAGAGCTTGTTTTCAATATGTTCCATGTAAGTTTGCTGTTACCAGGCCTAGGGAGCTCTCTATGGCAACTCCATCTGTGTGTTCATAGAAGTCATTATCCCACTGGAAGTAGCTGGTCATTAGGCAATGTTGGAATAGGACCTTAATGTCTTCTGGGAAGATCTGTTGGATGACTGCTAAAGTGTCCTTTATTGGTACTTTGGTGAACAGGCATACTATATCAAAACTGATCAGTCTGTCCCTGGGGTTGAGTTTTAGGTTGCTAATCTTGTCTATGGAAAGTCCTGAGTCCTTGATTTGTCCAATGTGGGCCTGTAGGAGAGTGGCTAGTGTTTAGCTAATTCATATGTTGGGGAGTCAATGGTGCTAACAATGGGCCTGAGTGGGGTTGAGTCTTTGTGGATTTTTGGGAGTCCGTATAATCTTGGTGGAAGAGTTTCCGTCTTGCAAATTTGTGGAATGACACAGGCATGGAGGGAGGAACTCCTGACCAGCATGTTTATTTTGTGATTTTTTTGTGGGATCCTGCTTTAGTTTTCTGTATTTGGTGGGGTCTAGAAGTTGTCTGATTTTTTTCCTTGTATTCTTCTGATTAGGGAACTGGAACACCTTCCTTACCATCTGAGGCCGCAACGGCTGGGCCTCTTCACTCCTGAATGACAGCACTAAGAGGTGACCTGATTGAAGTTTATAAACTCATACACAGTGCAGACAAAGTAGATAAGGAAAAACTGTTTTTCCTATCGCACAACAATAGAACTAGGGGGCACTCCATGAAACTTTGGGTGCTAGATTTCTCTGGAACTCCCTGCCAGAAGAAGTGGTGACAGCTGTCAGCCTTGACAGCTTTAAGACAAGTTCATGGAGAACAAGGGTATCATAGGCTGTCATCATGAGTGCCTAAAGACAACCTCCGGGTTGGAGAGATAGGCAGGATATCTCTCAATGCAATTTGCAGGGAATCTTAAGCAGGTGAAACATCTGTTTGGGAATAACCTGAAGCAGATGGTGAGGCACTGTGTGAGACAGAATGCTGGACTGAATGGGCTGTGGCCTGTTCCAGCAAGGCTGTTCTTATGCTCTTAAGTACTGAAAAGGCCTGCTTGTCACAGCAAGAGACCTTCATATGTCTTGCAGTTTGCAAATTAGCTTGATGGGGCATGAGGAGGTAGAGAGATGCTTTGTTTCTAAGTCTGATTAATTAGTTGGAGTGGTCTGCCTGAATCATAGTTTTGGAATGCTAAAGATTTCACCTTCTAGCGATGGGGTCTGCTGATCATTTAGTCTTCAAGCAGCGGGTGTCCAAAAAATCCATGACTGTTGATGAACTGTGTCACCTGATGTGAGACAGCTTCATATTTACTGTATGCATGACAGGGCTTGTCTACAAAGACAGGGACAGTTTGTGAGTGAGGTGATGTGGACTAAAAGAGGGTTGCTTGGAGTCAGGTAGTGGTGTGATATATCATTTGGTGCGATCCTCAGATAACCTTATTTGATTCAGGATATTGCCAAATTATACATTTGCTCAGCTCCTTTTTGGGGAGACAGGGAGTAGGTTTTTTTAAAAAATACTCTTATTATTTCGAACAAATCCATAGCAAGGCTTGCTTTTAGCTGCAGGCAAATTCTCTCCACTGGACCCTGAAGGTAAGTGCAAGAAAAGGGTGGTGGTGGATGTCCCTTGCTGCTTCTGCACTGGTCTGATAGTCTCCAGTCCCACTCCAGAGAGGAAGTTTTTAATTTCCCAGTATCCTGAAGAGTCTATTCTCTTAAGCCACTTCATCATAAGCTAAAATGACAGCTGAAAGAGCCTTGAAAACTTTGTCAAAAAGCAGAAGCCACTGACAGGGGCTCAGAAAAGTGAAGGTAGGAGCACGGTGATGGGCTTGTTTACTCTAGCAATTACATTGCGTAATTGCAGGAGAAAGGAGCAAGCTAACCCATTCTTGCAATGACCAAACATCTGTTTGGACCCTTACTTGTTCATTGTAGAACTCACTTTCCTTAATACATGAGCAGGTAGTGTGGCTCTACTATCCACCAATAGAAAAAGCACTAGTTCATAAACATCCCCTACACACTAGGGAAAACTAAGCACTTGCAGCTGATAAAGGGGGCGCGTACAACTCTTGAGCAATGCAGCTTTTGTTTCTCCTAAAACAACAGGGGAGCAGTGCCTTTTGTAACAAGAATGATGTTTTTCTAGTACAAATGATATCCAAGAGTAATTTCCTCAATTCCAGTCTTCTGTGTGACCTCAGTTTTCTGCAGCCAAACTTCTTGCTCATAAAGAGCATTAAAGTTCAGGATATTTTGCAGGAAACACAGCCTACCCTACTACTTCTGAGTGACTGTAACAATTCAAGTAATTTTCTGTATGGAGTTATGCAGTGTAACCTAATATATAATTAACATCTGTTAGGTGACTTAGTCCTCTGGCACATCTCCAGCTTCTACTAAGAATCTTAGCATGAAATAAGCCAAAACCAATTTGTCTGGGCTCTTCAATCAGGTGACAGCAGCTTGCAAGGCATTAAAACAATTACATGTATTTATGCAAGAGACATTACCTACACCCAGGAAAATGAGCATTTTATGACATGGCAAAACATTCTAATTTACAGGAAAATAAAGAGATCAGATTGAAGTGCCTATTGCAGGCAGTCTGTGTACTCAAGACTTTGTTTTTATATTCATCAGAATGGCTTCTTTTATTAGTTTTAAAATGCACCGTGTTTCAATAATTTGGCAGAGTTACTGAGGTTGTTTCCCCCCCCAATAGGAAGCTCTATGGGGGGCGGGGGAGGAAGATATGCTTAGAATATGAGACTGTTGAAATCTCAACATGTTTGTTGATTGAATTGTTCTACTAAATTCTGTTTAAATTAAATGGGCAGCACAACCTGGGGGACCGGGGAGACATTTGGACTTAATCTTTAGCCTGCTGGTAGAAGTCTCTTGCAAGGTTTTCATTTCTTCCATCAACCAGTTCCCCAGAGAATAATCCTAGATTATCTGGAAGTTGAGTCATGGCAACCCCAGGCCATTGTACATCTTGCAACTGCAAGCCTTTTCATGCCACTGTCCACCTAACAAGCCTACTCATCAGGGTGGTATAAAACCAAGGTGAGCTATAAATTGGAGGCCTCACATCAACTTTCCTGAGAGTGATGAAGTTACTTGGATGAGTAGTGAAATGTTTCAATCTCACAAGAAAAGATATCCAGTTGCCATGACTCAGCTTCTGGATAACCTCACCTGGATGACTGAAAATCTTCACAGACATAGTCCTAGATCATAATTCATGTCCCTTTTCATTTTAAATATGGCGTAGAAGATGGATTCCCAACAGATACCATGTGTTGGGTGAAGGCAGAAAAGTCAAACCTTCTGGTAAATTATACTTTTTCATTCTTCAGCTGATGAGATTGTTGGGGTTGTAAAGCAGTAGTCCATCAAATCCTTCCTGCCAGTGTAGATGACTTACTTGGCAAACATGTCATACTGGAGACATTGGCCCTTATGGGAAAAGGAAAGGCGTCTTACAATTTGGTGCTGCAGAAGGAAGACATCTCACCAGACTGTGTCTTATGTGTCAGTGGGACACTAGCCCAGCACTACCACACCAACAAGGCTTCTAAGGCTCTGCCCTCTTTTACATCTGGCCACTTTAATATTTGAGCAAAAGGAGAAATAAAACTTTGAGGCCACTACATTCTTGGATTTCTAGCAAAAGAAGGGCTTTAGTGAGGTACAATAGGGTATGGTGTTGGCATACAGTAATTGTCAAATGGTTTATAGGGGATCATTGGCCACGTTGGCTAGGGGATTCTGGCAGCTTCATCCCCAAAATGTACATTTTGAATTCTGCCATTTTACTTAGACTAGACAGTGTAATTGAAGTAGCATTTGCTGGTATCCTTACATTTAATTCTGTACTGTCGGCAATGTAGCAGCCTTTCAGGGTTTAAGGAAAGAGTTGTGCTAATTTACAACTAATGACTAAAGATGTTTATGCAGTTAGCACTTGTCCAGTGTCATTATCTACATTAAAATAGTACTGTGGCTTTGAAAGGCCATTCCCTGTTTATGTACGCAATTTTAACTTAGTCCCCATCACCGCACCCATATACATTGCGTGTACAATATATACAAACTGCTGGTCTAAATATCATACTCCATGGAATTGAGGAAGTAAATGACAATGCAGGAAAGCTGATCCTGAAATAAAGCTCTAAAAGGTGCTACAACCACCACCACCCATTTCCCCCCATTTGCTGTAATAGATTACTATGGCTACCACTTTGGAAATAACTCAAAATGTGATTTTATGTTGGGATCAGGGAAAGAGAGTTTAAAGTGTCCTCATTCTCCTTGTTCATCCCAATGCTGCTTTGGGTGGCTTTGGCTTCCATCCCCATAACAATTATCTGTTTGGCCACTGTTTGAGTGTTTATTGCCTGGAAGCATTTTTAATACCATATGGAGTTTAATGGAGAAACATCTAAAAGGAGATATCAAGAGATAACTGGAATTATGCAAACAGAAAAAACTGAACTTATCACTTGAATAAAACAGTACAGCTACTAAGCTCTCATTCATTCATTCATTCATTCATTCATTCATTCACTCACTCATTCATTCATCCATACTCCATTTTAGTCATTTTCATTCCTTGAAGTCAAAACAATTAAGACAGCAACATCAGTAATTCTAACATTTTGTGACTTTGCTAGCAACAATGTGATGTAGATTGTAGAGCATCAGGCAAATCCCATTAAAGTTTGGATGGTTCAATGTGAGTACAGTATTTCCCCATGTATAAGACTATATCTTGTCTAAAATTTAAGGGTTGTCTTATACATGGAAGTAAGCTGAGGAGAGAACCATGTGGTTGCGAAACTATAATTTTGGGTTGGGAAAATTGGGGTCATCTTATACATGGAGGCATTTTATAGATGGAAAAATACAGTAACTATAGAAAACTTTATCATTTCTCTTCTTATTAGTTGTACAGATTGTCTCTTTCTGTTTTGACATGCCGTGAATATATTGTTCTCTTCATGAACCTTCCTAAACCTGTTTCTCTCTCATTAGAGTGTGTTAGGTTGGGTGTGGTATGTATGTCCCAAATACAGTATTTGGAGCTTTCAAAGCACAGATCAAATGTTCTGAACAGACATTATCAATGGGAGTTTTCAAAACATAAGGGAACAGAAACTGGGAATCCTGTTAAATAAAACAGGATTCAGAAATAAATCCCCTTAAATTCAGTTGGACTTATTTTGTACTGTCAAGTTAAAACTGACATATAGCAATTGTAACAGGACTTTCAAGGTCAATGAGATATTTAAGGAGTGGCTTTATAAGTTCTTCCCCAAGTGAGCTTCCATGACTGAGTTGAGATCTGAACCCAGATCTCCTGAGTCCTAGTCCATTATTCTATCCACCACCCCACAAGGGGTATTCTAGCTGGGCCTTGTCAAATACATGTATCTAGCATGGCAGTTTGGTGAGGCTAATGATGTTATTGTGGTGGATGTTGGTTAAAAGCTAATTTCTCAAAATAGGTGATGCTGTGATTTCCAGAATAGTTTCCCTTTATTGTGGAAATCAAAATCGACCAATCTCCTTGTCTTCTGAGGCAATGGAATTTGCAAGAGGTAAAGAAATCACTTAAACAAATATTCTAGCACTGGCCTCAGTACCAAAATGGTTGCACTTCCAAATGTCATTGATATTGTCTAAAGAATTAGAAATCTTTACCCACAGTTCCTAAGTTACTAACAAATGTTAGTTGCAGTCAGTGGAGACTGGCATGTGGATCACATGGGTTTCATTTTCTACAGCTTTTCATTTTTAAAAGTGCAATAAATGAGAGGCAAGATTTAGAAAGCTTATGATTCAGTCTCCAGTGAAGAGCTATTTCATGTATTTTAAAATTGTAAAATGATGACAAGTACTATTCATTTGCTCATGAGACTCCACAATTTTATTTCAGAGCATTGCTGGCCCAGAGTTTGAAAGTTTATCTTATCCTTTTAAAAAGATGGAAGAGAATATTCTGGAGAAGAGCCTTCACTTGCATCCATTGTAATGTCCATGGTTATTGTACTTCTGTGATTCCTTCTTACTCTCTGACTAGAGGAGAAAACAGTTAACTAGACAATGCTTACGATAGGAGACCTATTAAATAAACACCTTACAGATGGACTCCTGCTTCATCTCCTGCCTGGCCTAGAGGGATGTCTGACATGTAAGTCTGTGTGGACCAAAGTCTGTCTACGCTTCACAGAAAGAGCAATCACCCTGTGGCCTTTCTTTGTTTGGAAACTGTACAAACATTTCTGGCTGCTTCTAGATGCATCTTCAGGTCCTGCAGATGTGTCTTTAGCATTTCACCAACAATGGAAGCTGCAAATCTTTTTTTTTTAAAAAAAGAAGCAAGGAAAAGATCAATACAGCACAGCTTCCCTCTAGGATAGGTGGAGATTAGAGATGGGCACGACTTAGCGGTATTCCCGTTTCCGTTTCCGTTACTCGGTTCCGTTACTCTACGGAAACGGTAACGGGAATTACTCCGCCAGACTTCGAGCTCGAACCGACGAACGAACAATTTTGGTCTGATTTGTCGTGCTCGTTACTTGCATCGCGCGATGCCACGCGGCACAGAAAAAAAGTTTTTAAAAGTTAAAAAAACCCGGTTCCCGGCCAAAAAGCAGGCGGAAAAATGCCTGCCGTGCCTCAGGGCACCTACCAGAGGGGTTGTTTCTGGAGGTCCCCGTCCTCCCCCCCATCCCCCGTCCTGGGCTGCTCTGGTGGGACTCGCCACAGGTTCGCAGCCAGCAAAAAGCCCAGTCTCGCCGCCGGCCGCCGCAATTAAAGCGTAAGCAAGCGGCACGGACGGCACAGGAAAAAACTTTTAAACTCTCCCCCCACCCATTCCCGGGCCAAAAAAGCAGGCGGAAAAATGCCTGCTTGACTAAGGGCGCAGGGCACCTACCGGAGGGGTGGTTTCTGGAGGGGGGGTCCCACCTCCCCCCCCCCCGTCCTGGGCAGCCGGACTCGCCATGCCATGCGGTGCGGGCGGGGGATCCAAAATGGGGCGGCGAACGCAATATTGTTTTTGAAATCGTGGTCCAAAAACACACAAGCACAACAGAAACCCGCGAAAATTTATAAACTGCCAGATTTTTCACAGTTGCAGTGGGTTTTTTCTTGCAACAAAATGTCTCTCCTCTCCTCCTCTGTCCTCCATTTATTTTATTTTATTTTAATTTTTTTATACCTGCGCAATGATGGGCTGGCCGAGTGGCCAGCCATGTGGGAGTGGACGACCATGCAAATATTTGGAGCCATCCCACCAATCGCATGGCCATTTGGCCATGGAGACTTCTGGGATGTGCCAAAAAGCCCCCTAAAACCTGCCCTAGCCCCCTAACCCTATCCCTAATCCTTGACTCCTTACCCATACGTCACAGACTGTCTTCTCAGTGGGTCAGAGAGGCACCCAGAGGTGCAACCCACTAGCCCACCGTAACATTACCCGTCACTAGCCTAACCCTAGCCCTTGCACTAACCCACCTTAACCCTAAGCCAGATCTACTTGCATTGCACTACACACAAGTACGATTCCCTTCTTTGTGAGACATGGCCGTGCGAGAGCCTTCGGCATCACCCTATGCCTCTGGCGGGTTCACTGGTCTCATTGTCTGCAACTGGTATGCATATCCATATGGCTATTGCATACCATTTTGCAGCAGCAGGTGAGGAGGGGAGACCCCCATGTTGAGGGGTCTCTTGGAGCCTGCTTCCCCTTCCTAGTGGGTGAGGATAGGAGGCACCCACGGGTGCCTCCAGGAGCCCGCTTTCCCTTTATAGCGGGCCAGAGGAGGCACCCACCCCACAGAGGTGCCTCCAGGAGCCCACTACCCCCCCCAAAAAACCAGTACTAACAAAAATGAAAAAACGAAAAAACAAACCGACTAATTTTTGCGAATTTTCGCAAAAACGGAAACGACTCGAAACGGAACCGGCCCGACTAACGACAACTCGGAAAAATTTTTTTTCAAGTCGTGCCCATCTCTAGTGGAGATCATAGTTCAAAGCCACACAACCAATAGTACAGTCTTGGTGATTTGGCCAAGAGCAAATGGTAACTCAGGTGTGCCAGACATATAGAACAGGCTAGCCATTCTATTTCACTCTCTGCAAAAGAAAACTTAAAAATATCAATCCTACAAGTAATGAACTCCAGTTACCATGACTCAACTCCCAGGTAACCTCACCTGGAGGACTGAGAATCTCCACAGACAAAACTTAAACATACTAAGGTGGAACATCTAGAAAGAAAGCTGATGTTTGTAGCTGCTGCTGAAAGAAATCAAACCAAAGTGAAAGGGAGCCTTCTTGGAAACCCAGATGGACATATCAGGGGATGAAGCTAGATGGAAGCCTTATCCTAATGTCCCTGCTAAAACCAGCTGCCATGTGTCTCTTTCCCTCCAGCATCAATGCCCCCACCTTTATCTAGTTCACCTGAGTTTTTCATGGAGACAGGCATCAGCAAGATTGGCTTTAGGGACAAAACAGTGATTTATCATACACAGAGTTCTGCACTCAGCTGCTGGGAAAAGGACAGAATTTTGGAAGCCATCTGGTGGCTTTCTAAGTCATATGGTGTGTGTGTGTGTGTGTGTGAGGGGGTGGAGGGATCCTAAATAGATATATCTACAGTATCTGAATTATACTTGTATCACTCATGCTGCTATGAAGCCATGTATTTGGGAATTTTTGCATTCAGGGAAGAAGGGAACTCGAGACCTGGAATGTGAATAAAGACCTCCCCCCCCCAATAGTCATAATATATAATAGCAGGCTCATGTTTGACTCGGCCTTGCATCCTTCCCAATTCGGTAAAATGAGTACCCAGCTTGCTGGGAGGGGGCAATGTGTACCGTGCATACTGTAATTAAACTGTAAACTGCCCAGAGACTACTTGAAGTGATATGGGGTGGTATATAAGCAGAACATGTTGCTTTATAATACCGACCTGCTGGTTTTCAAACTGGATGACCTTTCCGAAGTCATCAGTGTGGGCACTCAGTGTCCCAGCATCAAAATGCAGTCCATGACTGCCCTGACAATAATAAAGAATGCAAAACAAGAGAGGTGGAGGAAAGAAGATTAATGTTAAACCCAGTCTGTAGCTTCACAATACCCTATTGTAAAGGGAAGGTTTTGTTATATGGAATATTAATAACAAAATATTATATCTTAGAATGATACAGAATTATGTTTTTGCAGAGCTTAGAAAAATCACTTTTTGGGGGGCTGAAAATTCCTGGGATTTCTGAGCTCCATGTCACCTGGAGAATTCTGGGATTTGTTGTCCTAAAAGGCAAATTATTTCCCAAAATCTAGCTCGATGTGAGATGAAAAGAACATTAAAATGTATCTCCTGTAATATACCATTGTGATAGCTACTTCAAACCTGGGCCTAGGCATGCATTCTTCTGTCCATTTGAAATTGCTTGACATGGAGTGAGAATCTGTCAGCTGCAGCAAGACAAAGCAATAAACAACACAGGGCTGTGCTGGGCTCCGTATACATATGCTGCCTCAATCAACAGATTTGTTGCAATGGATCAAGTATATAAGCAATCAAACAGATTAATAAAATACAGTGGACCCTTGTATAACAAACAGCTTGTATAACATAAAATCTGTATAACATAAAAAATCCAGAGATAGGGGAAATTTACTTAACATAATTGCCTATGAGGAGAATCCGTAGAACATAAAAATGGGATTACTCTGTTTTCACTGCATTCCTATGGGAATTTGTGCAAAGGAAAGTTTGCTTAACATAATTTCATTTGGAATGAATTAATTCCTTTTTACAAGGTACCACTGTATGTTGATTTCCTTGAAATGTCATGCTGGAAGAGAGCTTTGCGGATACCCTTGATGGACAGAAAGATGAACAAGTGAGTCCTAAATCAAATGAAGCCTGATCTATTTCTGAAGGCAAAAATGTTGAAACTGAGGCTCTCCTACCTGGACACATCATGAGAAGGTAGAATTCCCTGGAAAGAGAATAAAGATGAGAAAGTTGGAAGGCTGCAGAAATAGAAGGCCAAATGTGAACTGAGCTGCTGTCTGAAAGAAGCCACAGGCTTGAGTTTACAGAGCTGAGAAGGGCTGCTGAGGGTTGGACATTCTGAAGACCACTCTCTCATAGGTTCACTGTAAATTGGAGGCAACATGACAGTACATAACCACATTGGGTTTAGCACAAATAATGCAAATTATGCAGGCATAAATTCTGTTGTTGGTCACTTACTTGCTAGCAGCAGAAATATGTTCATCCTTGGCTCTATTAGGCAAATTTTCAGCCAAAGTGGATGCCAGATGCACCTATTTTGTGGCCAATGAAAGATGTGACTAAAGGGTGGCAGAATGATATATGAATATGTGACTATTCCAGATATTTATGGAGTGATATCTCTCACATTTGTCTGTGGGGTGATTCTCTTTTTCCGCATTCCATTTTTTACCGTGTACCTGAAGTCTCCTTTACGAAGCCCCTCTTGTCAGCATTTCAGAGGGGTGAACATGGCAAATATAAAATGCAGACAATGACATACAGCAACCCCTCCACAAGGAGAGCAAAGTGGCTGCCATTTAATGAAAGCAATTTTCAAAATAGGTCAGCATCAATGTTCTTTTCCATTCTAGGTCACCAGGAAAAAATAATAAAGGAAAAAAGGAAAATTACAGTGAGCATCTATAATTTAAATTGTCCAGCTGTCTAATGTTCAGTCTATTTGACTAGTGCCTTGCTCATATGGTAGTGACACCATGCATGCAAAAAAGTTAGCCAATCATTTACAAACTGTCAGTCAAAAGCTCAGAAAGACTAAGCTTTTGGGGATCTGTTTTTCCCCAGCCTTCTGCCTTTTTGCCTCTAACTACAATGATAGAGGAGAGCATCTGGTTGTGCTGATTCCTTTCAAAGTCATACCAAATATGGCTTAGGTAAAGTTGATGGGTTATTTTTGGCCCTTAGGATATACAATGTGTTCACTGTTTCTTGGGCCGATTTGTATTTAATCCATCTGTTCATGAATGTCTCGTATTGTAGGAGCTTATATGCTGGCATGTGATCAAAGGAACTTGAGCGAAAGAAAGATACAAGCCCCATCTGTTCTTCACCCCATTCCAATCTCTACAAAGCAGGACAACTTTGTTTTTTAAGTGACCAAAGGATGGGGGCAGAATCCACTTACTGTACTTCATGAAGGCTGTAGATGAAACAGAGTACTTTGCTCAAATGCAGTTACTTGAGTCTGTTTATGGTATGTAACAGATCTGGCTAACGGTAGAAAGGAAGTGAATGCAATGTATCCTTGAAGGCTTTCATGGATGAATTTTTTGGGCTGTTTGGCCGTGTTCTGGACATTTTTCTTACTGACATTTCACCAGACTCTGTGTCTGGCATCTTCAGAGGGGAAGGAGCTCAAGGAACTAGGAGTTCTCTCTGTGCTATGGGGTATAGAGAGAACATGGCCAAATAGCCCAAAAAACTTACAACAACTATCCGAGCTAAATGCAATTCATATGATTGTTCGAAAAATTTAAAATGAATGTTTCAGTTTGATTGTAAGTTCTGGTCATCGGTTTTTCTCTCCTTTCAAATGCAACTTCTACATATCTAGTAGTGAACCTATTCTTTTACTACCACACACACACACACACACACACACACACACACACACACACACACACACACACACACAAAAGCAAACTGTACAGTATAGAGCAATGCTAAAATGAACCAAACAGTTCAGCTCCATATTAACATATGCTAACCAAATATGACTTTAAGTTGTGGCAGTTTTTTGTGATCTGCACCAAATGGCTGTTCAACATCATATAGAATTCTCTTTTAAAGAACAGTGAGTGAGTGGTTGAGTGAGTATCACATGTAAGATGTCCCTGATCCAAGCCAGGCTAGAGGGCATTGCTAGCTTACCTTTATGCCTCCACAGCTCTTAGCTTTTGGAACAGTGAACTTTTCTCAGCTTTTATGCACACTATCAACAGAATCCTGTTGGTAATCATGCATGTACCTTCATGAATCATGAATCATGTCCTTTATACAACTGATTGTGAAACGACCATTGCGGGACTGATCACATGAAGGACAGACTGCTGGGGGGGGGAAAATCACTTGCATAATTACTTTTGCACATATGGTTTTTCCCCCAACCAGATCTTAACATCCAACTATGTATCTCACCCAGAAGGTTGGATTTGGAATATGGAGGTTGGGATTCAGTTCAAATCTCTACTACCTATGAGTGGTGATTATCTCTTCTTGATCCCCAAGTACAGGTCATGCAACAATGGGATCAAGTTACAGTTTGATTGATTGATTGATTGATTGATTGATTGATTGATTGATTGATTGATTGATTGATTGATTGATTGATTGATTGAGTCAGTAATTGCCATTTAAGCCTCTTCCATTCCCATATGCATTAACATCACTTGGTCTGGAACAGCAACGACAGGACTCATTGAACCTGGAATTGGGGACAGATTCAGAATTATTTTTAAAGCATACTTATGGCTAAAATAGAAAAATAATGGCCCAGATGCTCCCCCCCCCCAATTCTCCAAATATTCAAATATCTCCAACATGTTGTAGAATTAAGGAAAACACGTTGTACATTACATAATAGGAAGGGAACCAGCTCGAGCCACCTAGGAAAATCCTCATCTGAAATTGGGGAATATGGCAACAACCCTGACATCACTGTGTGAAAATCCCCACATTTCAGAGACTCCCCAGGCACAGTGCTGTTGGTCTAATCCTCACCTCCACTGGCAACAGAGTTCTAATCCTCACCTCTACTGACAACACAAGACAGTGAGCACAGCCTGCGTGTACTCAACCTGTGCTTGGAGTGCTGGCTGAGTCCTACGTTCAATCCACCACTTGCTCTTCCAAGTGCTAACTGAACAGCCTTGCTCCTTTGTCACTTTTTTTGAGTCATGCTGTTCATCCTTTGGTATGAGAAAACAGAATGGGCAAAGCCAGGTCACTGATCCAAGCTCCAACTACACCAGCATTCCTGCAGCTGGGGCTTAAGTCTGGAAAATCAGAAACCAGAGACACCTGCTTTCTGCTTTGTCTTTGAGAAGGAGAGTGAGGAGCAGGAGGTGAAGTTGATTGAGTCAAGATTCAAGAAGGGGCACCCCAATACCTTTCGGTTAATAAAGCCTGGTAATTTTACAGGGCTGTGAACCTGCTCCACATTTTGTCTGAATAGTAAATATGCTATTCAAAGTGCTGGAACAATTTTGAGGTTAAAGTTCAGAACCTTGGATAGCTCTTTTAAAGTTCAGTGTTCCTGCAAAATCGGGGTCATCAGTATCCTTTCAGAGATTGGTTCAAGGTTACTCATATTACAAATAAAAATGGGAGACGGAGTCTTGGGATGTATAAAAGGAGCTGTTATAGACCATAGAAGAAAAAGAGCTCGCTCCTGAAGAAGACCTCTGCCGAAATGCATCGAGCCAGAGCATTTAAAAATGATTTGAGAGAGAACAAAGGTCTTTTCTACTTTTATCCATCCTGAGACTCTGCCTCCCATTCATATTTGTACTTCTGTAGATGTACCAGTCCCTTTTGCTTTTCAAGGTCATTCATAACATCTACTGGTCAGAAAAGTTTTCATTACCCTGATATCAGCCAAAAGTTTGCCATGTATTCATCTGGATGATGATGATGATGATGATGATGATGATGATGATGATGATGATGATGATGATGATGATGATGATGATGATTTGGACCTACACCACTTCCTTAGGAAGTCAGCAAGTTTTCAAGTTTTAATTCTGAGACTGACTGCCACCAGTTGAGATGTTTTAGGACAATTGGGTGGTGGGGGAAATGCATGGATCCATTCTCTGTTCATGCTCTTGGGCCCATTTACTGAACTCAATGTATCTTCCAATGTAACATGTCCCATAAATCATTAGGTCACAAAGCTTAACAGTATGAATGTGCTGTCATTATTCTGTTCGATTTAATTGCTAACTGAGGCAATGTTTTAACAATACATCTTGCTAAGGACAATGCCTTAATGTAGCAATGAGGGCAGCTAATGGTTGTGGCTCTTGGCATGCTGTTAAAGTAGCCTGAGAGCTCAGAATAGAGGAGATGAAGGACACATTGGTTAAGGCAAGGAGAAGAGGCGCATGCTTGCTCAAATGTAGCCCTGCTGTGGAACTTCAGTAATGTCAGGATATGCCTGTTCCTAAAGACACACATGTAATTACTGCCAAGTGGAGTTGGGGAGTGACCTTTGGGATGGGTCCTTGAAGCCGAAGGGAATTAGTTGATTTGTGGAGCTCATTTGTATTCCCAACTCAGCTGCGAAAGAAATTCAGGAGAGAGACTTAACTTGTCAAGCGTGACTTTCTCTTATCACCAGCAAAGACTGTAATTTCATCACAGTCGCTTTCTATATATTCTACATCTTACTCTGATATTCTACAACTGCTTCTACCAGGTAGAACATTTTTTTAAAAAAAGAAAAAGCTAGAGGACAAATCCAAGGAAAATTCTGCATCCCTCAATTCTGCCTAGACACTTAAGCAGAAATGGATAGGGCTGCATTGATTTCCACATGTTTGTGAAATGCTGGCGAAGTGGTTCTGCCTTACAAATTATCAACATGCCCTTTTGCATCACAAAATGTGGCATGATATTCTAGAAGGTTATTAATTAGTCTGGAGAATGCAATTGGAAAGAAAGAAACTCTGTGTTACAGTTGCCTTTTAAAATAACCTCTCCTAAAGATTTATATTTCTAGAGTTTTATGACATAGCAGCATTACGGATATCTTTATTTCCAGTGAGCCCTTATGAAATTGAATCTCTTCCTACCTTTTTCCAGCACTGAATTGAAAATAGTGTTGGATCCTATTGTGGCAACAGCTGTATTTCATGGCACTTCAATCTTCAGTGCCTCAGTAAGGTATGATTGCATTTTTACCCTTTTGCTGTTTCCAGTCTTGCCCAATGCGTTGATTTTCATAGTTATGCTATATTTTCTGCTTCCTAATGGATTCTTGTTCACTCTTCTCATGTCTAAATCAATCTGTTTTTCTTTTTAAAAGATACTGGAAGGATTAATCATTGACAGTGCCTTTAAAACATAAGCATTCTTGACAGTTCTCACATCCATGATCTTAGGGCGTTTATACACGACCCCTAAGCTCCGCCGCAAATGGCTGCAAGCTCTGGACCTTAAAAATGTTTACCCACCAGCTCCGGACTTTGCAGACAATTAAGTGCGACCCCGCCCAGTTTAGCGCGACCCAGAGCACTTTTCTTGTACTTGCTCTTTGATGGTGAAAAATATTTGATGCGGAGAGTGCCTGAGCTCTCCTCGCTTCTTTCTGTTGTTTTTCTTTTGCCTCCACCCCTTAAAGAGGAACCAGGAAGTAAATGGAGGTCATAGCAACTTCCCCCAGCACCGGAGGTAAGCCTTTTATTCTTTTGTCTCTGTCTAAGGCTTTTTTTCCTCCCCCCCTCACGCAGACAGAACAAAGAAGTGCAGAGCGGGTGGGGACGGAGGAACAGCAACGAACCCTCAAGATCTCTGGTCCGAATTTAAGGGACCAGCGGATCTTAGGGGTCGTGTAAAAAGGCCCTTAGAAGCACTCTGGATATCAGTTTCACAATTTCATAAAATTATTACTAGAATCCTTATGCAAACTTTGATGGGGAAAGTTTACAGGCACCAGTACATATATTTTAACTTGGTTTTGTTTTTAAAACAATAAAAACAGCATGGGACACACTGTATTTGGCCAGAAAATACTACATTGTCTGGTTCAAGAAGGACCCTAATGGTGAAAAATTATCAATCGGCCATTTTGGGGCCTTGTCCTTTTAAATTTGTTTTTAATTTTTAATGCATACATGGCAATAGGTTGATGTTTGGGGAAACTCTGTTTGGTATTTAACACAGCAGTGCCACATAACAGTTACCTTGTGTTTGTGAACTGAATTTAGCAACAAAACGTGACACTTGGGAATGTGAATGTCCCATCCTGATACATGGGATAAATAGTATCAGCCTCACTTCCCTCCTCAAACTATCTGAAAGAGAGAGGTAACTGGCTATTCATTCTCAAACTATTGAACACATTTCTCAGTTTTCATGCTTTTACCATGAATCTCTGGGGGCTTTACCTAATTAAGTCAGGACTTGGCTGAGCCTTAAACAAAACTGGATATTTCTGTGTCTTCCACACTGAATCACAGTAAAAGAAACACAATGTGAATAAAGATTGCACACCTTGACAGACCATACACAGAGACAGAAAATAACACCAACATAGCCTGATAATAGACATTTTCTTTTGGCAGTGTTATGGTAGACTAGGAAACAAGCTTTTGACAAAGGAGGGTTAGCTTTTGTTTAAGTTTCATCCAGTACACACATGAGATCGATTCATTATTTTCACTCATATTTTCAAAAGAACAGGTATCTGTGGGTTTTATCTCCTCAAGAGAATTTATTCCCTCTTTGGCTATATTGATTTTCCTTTTCCAGTATTTTGGCAGAAAAAGAAGGCCCACAGACAACTGGTGTCATCCAGAGCATTACTGATTCATGCCCTGTTCCAAAATAAGCTTTTCAGGGAAGCGCATGAACAGGATTTTTCTTTTTGCTAAGTGTACATTATTGTTCCTGAAGATGGTAACCAGCTTGCCACATTTCCTACCATCTTTGCTCACAAATTATCAACGTTTTATATAGCCTGCACTTTATTTGTGCACTTTTGCTTAACAATGTTGAATGCAACCCTGCTGCCCGATTGTACATCACACAAAAAGCTTTATGATTGGGGACAATGAAACTAGCCTCCTGGGCACTGGCAAATTAAAGGGTTTCTTCTTCTTTTTGGGTCCTTTCTTTTTTGTCTGCCTCTGCATTTACCTATGGATGTGGGAGCTGAACATCAACAAAGGCACTAGCCAGGAAATTCAATGTATCTGGAAATGAATGGCTGTGTAAAACCTTGGCTATTAAATGAAATGGCTTCATATTGATCAAAGAGATAGAGTGGGTGCTTTTCTTCCACCACAACATTTCTTCGTTGCACTCAATATATAACTTTGTAGATGATCTACTTTTAACATACAGAAGAATCAAGGCATTTATACCCGATCTAGTGTTTTTTGTTTAAATCAGTTTTTTCTTCTGTTAGTTTAATTTGTCTGGAATCTGGGCTTCTCTAAGACCTACACTCTGCCTTCTCACATTGGAAATGTTCAGATGTCATAGTAAAACAAGATTTTGTGGAAATGTTTGCTTATTTTGGACAAGGAATCATGTTGCCATGTGGATTCAATGAGTCTCCATTAGGGCCAGTGGGGTAGTGCCTAATATCCACTTTGGGCTGCCTCAGGAAATTGACTTGTGTGTATCTGCTCACTAGAGAGTCAAAGTCCTGCTTCTTTTCCTCTCCTGCTCAACTGCCACACCTCATCATGTTTATACTAGAACAGTGATGGCAAACTTTCAGCACTCCAGATGATTTGAATTCTGAGCCTAGACTGCCAATGACAATGGACTGTGAAAACATCTGGAGTGTCAAAGGTTCACCACCACTGCACTAGAACATTTGTAATTTGCAGGCAAAGCACAATTTTCTGAAATGTGGTGTGAAAGAGGGTAAGGCCTTATTTGAGATGCCTCTGAGTATGTCTGGGTGTAAATGCTTGGCTGTCTATGTGCCTTTTTGTGGCTGGGTATTGATGCTGGGTGTTGTTGTTGTTGTTGTTGTTGTTGTTGTTGTTGTTGTTGTTGTTATTATTATTATTATTATTATTATTATTATTATTATTATTATTATTATTATTATTATTATTATTATTATTATTATTATTATTATTATTATTATTATTATTATTATTATTATTATTAGTTTTTCATTCTGATTTGTGGCTATCAATTCTCCCTTTTCTTAGTCTGTGTCTGTGTGGTTGGCATGTCTTGTATCTCCCCCTACGGGTGCACTCAGCGATCACATGGGTTAGCGGAGCCTATTCTGGTAGTGTCAGAACATGGCAAATAGACTTTAGGCCATGGGTTTGGTTGGCTAAGAAGAACTAGGGTCAGGCAGTTGATGCCTGACCCCGTTCTGATCCCATGGCCCACCACCACATAGCAGGGGTTAATTCCATCCAAGCCTCCAATCTGTCTTGTTTTCTGGTGAATGCCAGGTTGGCTCATAACATGATCCTGGTCATCCATGATTTAATCATGGATGAGTGAGCCAACCTGGGTTATACCGAGACCTGGGTGGGTAAGGAGCATGGGCATCCCTCGCCCAGCTTTGCCCTCCTGGATTTCGTTACCAGCATGTGGGCAGATTGGGAGGGGTCAGGGGAGTGATGGCCATTGTGTATAGGGAGTTATTTTATGTCAGCAAAGCTGTGACGTTGCTGTGTCCAGGGTTGGAGCGCCTGCACTTATTGGTGGGACAGTGGTTTGGGATTGTGCTGGTGTACCATGCTCCCCACCACCCAGCATCATCCCTTCCAGAGCTCTCTGAGTTCATCTCAGTGGCACTATTGAGGTCCCCTCACCTATTGGTGGTGGGTGACTTCAATGTGCATGTTGGGGCTGGGCTATATAGAGTGGCTCTGGATTTCATGGACTCCAGGGCATCCATGAACCTCTCCCAGCATGTCATTAGCCTGACCCATAGGTCCAGCCATACTATGTACCTGGTGTTTTCCTCCATGTCTGTGGATTAAGATCTGAGGGTTGGGAACCTCAATTCCCAACCCATGTCATGGTCAGATCACAATTTGCTGACATTCTCCCTGGCAGTTGCCACCCCTCCTCGCGGGAAGCCTGGCCCTTCTGTTTGGGCCTGTCCACAGAGGCTCTTGGACCCATTCAGTTCTCAGAGGCCTTTGGTGGTGTCCTGGATGTTCTGGGCGATGTTTCTATTGACACCTTGGTAAATAGATGGTATGGCTATGCCACTGGAGCTGTCGACCGGATTGCCCCCAAGTGCCACATCCACTGCTGAACCTGCCCTTCACTATGGTTTACAGCAGAGTTACATGTGATGCAGCAAGAACGGAGGAGGCTGGAGAGGAAGGTGGAGGAAGGATCAGTCAGAAAGTAATAGGGCTGTGGTTAAATTGCTGACAAGGCACTATGTCAGGGCGATCAGGGAGGCTAAAAGTTATCATGCTTCCTTGAAAATTGGTGAGGCCTTGAACCGCCAGGCTGAAGTGTTCAGGGTGGTTTGGGACCTCTCCAATCCTAGTCAGTGGAGGCCTACTCATAGTGATTTCACTAGTGAGTCCTTTGCAGCCCATTTTAAATCTAAAGTAGAGGCCATCCAGGCCGATCTGGACTCCGGTTCCACTAGCCATTCCCCGAGATTCGCTCATGCCACACCCCTTCGGTCTCCCTGATTTGTTGAGTTTGGGCCTCAGGGGGGCTGACAGGGGTTGCTCTACCCTGTTGGTCCTTCTTGATTTGTCAGTTGCCTTTGTTATCATCAACCAAGGTATCCTCCTGGTTCATGCTTTGTGCTGGCTCCAGTCCTTTCTAGACAGTCATGCCCAGAGAGGAGAGATGGGGTGTGATTTGTCAGCCCCATGTGGGGTGCCCCAGGGGTTGGCAATCTCCTCTATGCTCTTTAACATCTACATGAGGCCACTGGCTGAAGTTATTCAAAGTTATGGAGTCTACTGTCATCAGTACATGGATGACACACAGCTCCATCTCTCCTTTTCCACCTCTGCAATGGAGGTTGTGCAGACCCTTGACTGCTCCTAGCCATGGACCAGGACTAACAGGCTCAAACTCAACCCTGGGAGGACTGAGTGGCCCAGTTTTGGGAGATTGATCCTCCAGCTGGTGGATAGAGTGAGGAGTCTGGGCATTGTCCTGGATCCAGCTCTGTCCCTGGAAGCCCAGGTGGTAGCTTTTACCAGGGCGGCCTTTTACCAACTTAGGCTCATTTCCCAAATTTGCCCATACTGGACGTTGATACCCTTAGGACGGTAGTGTAGGCACTGGGGATCTTGAGGATAGATTACTGTAACACTCGTTACATGGGGTTACCCTTGACCCTGGTTTGGTGAGTGCAGCTGGTGCAGAATGCAGTGGACAAACTGGTGGTTCACCCCCATCCTGGCTCACCTGCATTGGCTACCTGCTGCCTCCTGAATAAGGTTCAAGTTATTGGTTTTGGTTTACAAAACCCTCCATGGTTTGGGACCTGACTATTTGGCACAGCAGATACCCCAGAGGTCAGCTTCATCCCGACTGACCAGAGATTTGCTTGCCTTTTCACTCTGGGTGGCCATACCTAGGGCCCCCCGAAGGGTTTCTACTTGGAACTGGGCCTTCTTGGTGGCTGCCCAGGCACTTTGGAACAAACTGCTGGTGGAGTCCCTGCCAGCCTTTAGGAGAGCATTAAAGATCTGGCTGTTTAGGGAAAGCTTTGGTGATTGCTGAATGTACGATGGTATGTTGTTAATTGGTTGTATTGTGTATTCCAGCCCTTTTCCTGCCAGATTCTGTGTTTGTTTTATGATTGTTGTTATTGCTATTATATTTTCATATTTGTTACTGTTAGAGGATTGTGTTCCTTTTGGGCAAGTTTTTTTTCCGGTGATTTGTTGTATACCACCCAGAGTTCCTGAGAGAAAGTTTGGCGGTCAACAAGTATATAAATAAATAAATAAATAAATAAATAAATAAATAAATAAATAAATAAATAAATGTGAAGCCCTGCATGCACAATGTGTTTGTTTCCATACATGTGTGACTATTAACTCTTACCTGTGACTGATGTGGTTTTCAACTCATAAATCAAAATGTTCGTGAGTCACCTCTGGTAGAATTAGCTAAACAACCTACAGACCTTTGGTCATTGTTTGTTTGTGCCTGGAAAAAGTTAATTTTTGAACAGGAGTTCTAAGAGTCCCTGGAGATTCTCAGTCATCCAGGTGAGGTTATCAGGGAGTTGAGTCCTGGCAACTGGACTTCTTTTATTGTGGGATCAAAATGTTCCACTACTCATCCAAGCAGCTTTTTCAGTCTGAAAAAAGTTGGTGGGAGGCTTCCAATTTATAGTTCACCTATACTACACCTTATTTTTGCTTATTTCTTTGGGAATGCCTTACAATATTTATTCTAATAGTGCCTTCAAAATGAACTGAAGTTAATTTTAGCAAGCCACACTCCAAATTCCATAGATATCTGATGGGCAAACTGACAAATATATTAATATTTTACAGATCTTGAACAACTGAAAACTGTTTAAATTGTGGCAATTCAGTCTATTTGAATATTGTATGTTTACAATTATGCAGGTTATACAGTATATAGATTTCCAGTGGTTTAGTGGATGGATTGATGATCTAGGAATTCTTACTCAGCCATGAAAACTTACTGGAGAAGTGGAATTGGTAAAATTATGCCTTAAATATCTCACATAACCTGAAAGCCCTGTTAAGATCGCTATAAGTCAGTTCTGACGACTGTAGACAACACACATGCACAGGTTATGTATATTATGCTTGTGTGCAAGCAGTTTTCAATGCCAGTGTTATGAATGGATATATACAGAGTGCCATGATGATTAGTGATTGAGAAGCTGAATGGTGATTGTCCAGCATGATGGAGTGTGGTCTAGAGAGATTTAAGTAGAAGACTTGCTGCCTAGACAGAGACATCAGAAAAGATGAGAAGAGAGAAAATAATAGTTGAGATATGACTATCTAAAGGGAGACATCAAAAAGGTAGAGCAGAGAGCTGAAGGAAGTTAATAGTCTGTGGTGAAATTCATGAAGAAATATGTTTAGATTTTACTGCTGTTTAATCCTTATCCTTTATATCCTATACTGTTGTTTAACTCTTACCACTTATACGTTTCCCTTCATACCTACTACTTCCAGTCCCGAAATAAAAAAAAACAATATTTGATTGTTTGAACAAATCCCTTCTCATTAATTGATTTATATGGAACTAATAGTAGGGAACCCACACCTCTAACAAAGGAAGAAACACCCACATTACATGAAGCTAAGTTTTACCACTAGGATGTCAGCTGTGACAAAAGAATGAGAAGGTGCCTGAGAGGTGCCTGCAACAGCCTAAGGAGTGTGTGACTCAGTTAGTGAAAAAGTCAGCACCTCCTGAGGCAGGAATGTTGCAGTAATAATAATACGAATGTACAGTATTAATATTAATTATTATTATCAGTATCACTCTCAAAAAGATTGGTCTGCTAACTGATCTGTTTATAAAAATGATCAAGGCAAGCTTATTAGTTCAGATATTTGTACATCTAGATGACACTGATTCATAATTAGAGTAGCATCCATCACAACTTGGCTAGACTTTCAGATGTAGACAAGCAAAGAACGGACATCTGGGGCATTCCAAATGTATTGGAATGTAACAAATGGCAGGAGAAAGGCAAAGCAATTGGTTTCTCGATCCCCTACAAATATAGACTCTTCAGTGGACTGAACAAATGGTCCCATTAGTTGATTGTTTCATTGTCTTGCAAATTGAGCCCCCCCCCCAAGACAGTAGTGACTCTGGATATTCAACACTAGATGGTTTTTGGGCCAACTGTTAGGACAGAGAGAGTAGTGAAGGGAGCTGAGCCAGAGCACCTAGAGAGGCAAAGATTGGGCATGATATAATACAGGATGTTTGTCCCACCTTATCTTTTTCCACAGGTTTTTCTCGCACTCCTCCATGAACAGAAACATCTAGCAGCAATGATTTTTCAGTCTTCCACTCAGTTCAGATTTTCAGGGAAGCTCTGCTGAGATGAGCATATCAGTACAATCTCAGCTGGTACCCAGACAAATTTTGAAAAGAAAAGAAGGGCACCAGGGATGCCTTAATAGGGTCTGAGCAAAATACTTTTGACTATGAAATAGTCCTTGTTATACTCAGGCATATGGGGTGCAAAAAAACAATCACTCAGTGAGGTCACATTGGATTCAATTGTTAATTGTGTATTAGAAAGTTGGTTGCAGCCCAGAAAAAAATTACACCAAATAAAACTCCACCGTCTTTAAGTTGGCCCAAGACTATAGTGGTTTTTGCTCTAGCAGACTACATTAGGTACTCCCGTAAAATAGAACATCCAAGTTCAAATACTAACCCCAGGGAACAGATATCTGGGACAAATAGGAATGGTTTATATGCTTTTGAAGTCACTTTGTTGTGGTCTTCGGGAGACAAAAAGTGCCCGATGAAACAGACTCCATAATGTACTCTGCCAGCATGATAATGCGGTTCTTACAGCCTTGTATAGACAAGAGCTGAAAGATTCCCTTTGACAATATCTGGACTTGAGCCTGCCTTGCAGAACCCTGCCTTTGCTTATATCATAAAAGCAATCAAGGTTTCTTGAACAGGCATTGGAAGTCAACCTCCATTCCCAATTTTCATCCAAGTGACCTAAATGTACAGTATTTGCTCAATTCATTTCATGGGCTGAAGCAAATCATTCAATGCCCCATGCATGGCAGTGACCCAAGTCAAGGGGCATTGCACCCTGAGTTATTCAAGTCATTTATGTAGATGAAACAGAAAGTCCCATATGCAGGCTACTCCCTACCCACTGCAGTAAAACAACAATAGGATCAAGTTCAGTGATAATTTGTTGCCGTTTCTTGACACCCCACATCTGCTACCTGAGATGGTCCCCCGCATTCTGCCCAATTGGAAAGGCAGGCCTGTAGATGTAGGGGAGAGACTAACACAATATTCCAACCCATAATATTTAAGTGAATACAGTGGTAGCTCGAATTACAAAATTAATCCATTCTGAATGCATTTTTGGATGTTGAAAATTCCGTAAGTTGAAATGTGGTTTCCCATAGGAATGCACTGAAAATCAATTAATCTGTTCCAAAGGTTAAGGGGGGGAGGCAAAAAGGGATAGGATTAATTGGTTTTCAATGCATTCCTGTAGGAGCCTGCCCAGACACAACAAACCAGGGGAAAGGCTTCTCCCCCTTTGGGCAGCAGAAGGCTGCTCCACCTGGCTGCTGGGCTGGGAAGAGCAGCCTTGGGCTGCTGGCTGATTGTGGAGCTTTCTCTCTAACACAGCAAAGGGGAGAAGCTTTTCCCCTCCTTTGCTGGGTTGGGGCAGGCGTGTGTGTGTGTGTGTGTGTGTGTGTGTGTGTGTGTGTGTGTGTGTTTGGGTTACCCCACCTTCTGCTGTGACGGGCTCAGAAAAGGGGAAAGGCAGTGGGGCTTTGTCCATTTCAGAGCTGCAATTATAATTTTATCTGGACCCGGATTGCTAGCTTAGTGCAACTGTCCGTTATAAACAAATGGATATGAAAATTTGTTGGTGCAATGATTCTCCAAGCCAACTGTCATAAACGTTTCTCATTATCTTCCTTATTGTGATTGTTGAATAATAAGAATAAGGTATAATTTAGTTTGGTGTTATTCTGAATAATGCTAAGTAATGGTAATCCAGTCATGTTGCCAAGACTTGGAACAAAAAGCCTGAAAATGCTGTCAAGAATTTTGGCATCACATTGAGGAACAAAATGAGTATTTAGAAAGGTATTGTAAGTTGTTGATTCAAGGGCTTAGTCTCTTTTCGCATATTTGTAATGGGTCAGAAATTGGCATTGTACACTAGAGTACACTTCACTGGTGACAGACATTTTTGGGTTTGTTTGTTTCTTTGGCAGACAGCTAATGTTATTATGTATATTCCAACTGCTCACTGTTCAAATATTTATTTATGAGCCTTTCTTGCCTTGCAAATCACCTTGATTTGCATTAAATAACAAAAGTACCTACTAAACCTCAGATGGGAAACAAATCTCACAGGAGAACAAAGATCAGTCTGAATGTATGCTTAATTGGTGACAACACATAGGCCCAGCATCTCAGTTCTTACCTTCACACAGTACTGGATCAAGCAAACTTCAAGGGACCTCTACTTGGGCAGTGAATACAGAGTTTTCCTGAAAGAAAGAGATAAAGTTACAACTGCATCTGACTGCTGGACAATTAGTACCGTATCAAACACCGGGGGGGGGGGGGTCTACACTGGCTTGAGAAAGAAATGTTAAAATGGAGCAAAGCCGAGTTAGTGACATGATGATGATTTTAGTGAGTTGGTAAAACATTACCAATAGAGCTACAGGGTAATTAAAGAAGCCTAAAGGCATATTTCGGGCAGTTAGGTGCCCCTACAAATCACTAAAGCTTCCTTCCTTCCAGGGGAGGAAGAGGAGGATAAAATGTTGGCATTTCAACAACAAAAAACATTTGGCACAAGTTGCTATAGCAAAAGGAGGATGTGCCAAAGCAGACTGATGGCCAAAGCTCCAGAGAAACACTCAAAGTCTTCTGGAAATAGCTGTTGTGAGTTTTTGGGGCTGTTTGGACATGTTCTGGAAGTTTTTCTGCCTGATATTTCAATGGATTCTGCGGCCGGCATCTTCAGTGGGCAAGGAGTTTAGAGAACTAGGAGTTCTCTCTGTGCTCTGGCAAAATGTTAGGAAGAGAATCTGGCAAAACGTTAGGAAGAAAAACTTCCAGAACATGGCCAAACAGCCCCCAAAACTCACAACAGCTATCAGATCCTAGCCGTGAAAGCCTTTGTAAATACATCTTCTGGAAATGTCTATCACTAAATCCTGGGGAGGGTTCAGGATTATATTTTAGAGATGGGCACGAAACGAACAATTTTTTGTTTCCGTTTTTGTTTTTTCATTTCGTTACATAACAAAACGACAAACGAATTTTGTGTCTGAAATGAAACGAAACGAACAGAAACACCGGAAATTTTGTTGTGCGTTTCATTTCCGTTACTGCAATATGAGTGAATTGCTTAAAATCCTTTTTAAAAATCACAAAAAATGAAATAAATGGTAACAAAATGGTAACAAATGAACAAAAACGAAAACGATTTTTTTTTCAAAAATTCACAAAAAACGGAAACAAACTGAAACGGACCCTCCAAACGACAAACGACAAACGAAATGCAATTTTTTTGATTCGTGCCCATCTCTATTATATTTATTACCCAGGCACCCAGCTAATCAATGATGATGTGTTTGGAAATGGCAAGGTAAGGGTGGTACTACTTAGACCAGCCATGTCCAAACTTCGGCCCTCCTGATGTTTTGGACTACAGTTCCCAGAATTCTAAGCTTAGATTGCCAATGGCAAAGGACTGTGGGATATGCGGTCCAAAACATCTGGAGGGCCGAAGTTTGGACATGCCTGACTTAGACTGAATGTATTTCAGAATATTCTTGGTTTTTCTTTTTCTTTCAGGTAGCCAATAAAAATACATTTTTGGTGATTTGTCATGATCTGTGATTTATTGGGATTGACACATTGATAAATCACACCTAAAGGCGCTAAATTTTCAGTGTGCTTCTGATTCTCTTCTACAAGCCCTGAACCTTTGGTGAGGATTGTGATGCAGAAATCTGACCAATGCACCCCAATAAGGTTTCCCCTAGGTGCCTACAAACACCAAATTGGTAGAGAGGCTTCTCCCAAGACACCTCTACAATCCTTCCTAGTTTGGTGAAGACTGGGTTTCAGAAATCTGGTTTAGAAAACACCCACAAAATCCCCTCTACCCCAGGAAAATTCCCTTTAGCAACTGGTTTGGGAAAACCCAATCTTCACCAATCTTGGAAGGATTGTAGAGGAGAACGAAGGGGTGTTTCTTCCAAATTTGGTGTCTCTGGTTGCTTTGGAGGCCATTTTATAGCCCAACTGACAAATCAAAATTTGCTAAAATTCACCAATTTGTATTCATTGAGGAACTTTATGATGAATACAAATTGAGAGATTTGGATAAATTAGTCAAATTCATCAGAGCATGTGATATATTCAATTTGTCCCCATCTGTAGTAACCAACATGAGTTGGCCTTCAGCTTGTACAGTGGTACCACTACTTACGAATTTAATCTGTTCTGAGTGTGTGCTTGTAAGTAGAAAAAATCGTAAGTAGAGCACTGTTTTCCCATAGGAATGCACTGAAAATCAATTAATCTGTTCCGGAGGGAATGGATTTCAATGCATTCCTATGGAAAGGTGGCACAGGGGTGGGTTTGAAAGGGCTAGAGCCATGACAGCTCAGCTGCAGCCGTTTGAAACCCACACACTTGTCACCGTGACCACCTTGGTGCTTCCTGGCATGGTTCTCCATGCACGCACCTCACTTCCACCCGCCCAAGCCACACCGGCATGCACCCAATTGGGTGAATGCTGGCACTGCTCAGGCATATGGAAGGGAGGCACATTCATGCTGGGATGGCTGGCCCCTTCCACCCAGTGGATCCTTTTGAATTTGCTATGGAACAAGTGAGGATGCTCGCGCAGTGGCAAATTCAAAAGTATCCAGCCCTCCCCCTCCTCCCCTTCACACAAGTGAAGGGGAGGAGGGGAAAACTGGATCTTTTTGAATTTGGCATTGCATGAGCCCAGGAGGGGAAGGCAAGGCTCGGGGAGAGGAGGTGAACCAGTTCTGCCTCCCCCCCCCACCCGCTGGAAGGCAAGGCTGCTGAGGAAGATCTGGGTGAGGTGTCAGCATGATCCTTGCCTCCCCCCCCCACCTGCTACCCAGCTGGCCGATGCTTGCCTTCAGAGCCAGGGCGGGGAAGGGAAGGTTGCAGGTGGAGAGCTGGTTCCACCTCTCCCCCACCGGCTGCCCAGCGCTCGCCACCTCAAACCTCCTGCCAGAAGGCAAGGCTGGATGAATTGTAAATAGAGCAAAATGCATCTAAAATTCGTAAGGTGGCATTTAAAAGGGGTGTTTTCAGATTGTAAGTTGAATTAATCATAAGTAGAGGTACCACTGTATCTTCCTTTTGCTCCTCCCTTAATGACTAAGGAGTTTTTTAATAGATACAATATAGATTGTGGGTGCTCTGATGGCAATTTTAGTGTAATGATTTTTGTGTAATAAAGTATTTTCCTTATTGTTTTAATTATTTATTGATATTTTATGTTTTAACTCTTTTAATTATTTTGATTGTAGGCTGCTCAGAGACCTTTGAGTAGTGGGTGGCATATAAGTTAAATAAATAAATAAATAAATAAATAAATAAATAAATAAATAAATAAATAAATAAATAGCACTTAGTGAATCCTTAGTATTATAAAACCAGGCATTGTTGGACTACAGAGTTGAAATAACTAACCCCCGCAATTATTTTAAATTAATTAACTAAAAGTGACTGCAGAAAAATGTTCATAGACAATTGCTTTAATACCTCTGGATAGCAGATTCCACAGAGGAAAAACATTTTGTTTCACTGATCAATTCTTTCTGGTTTTGTTTTTAAATTCTGGCTTGACCCAGTCCCTCCCTGCTTTTATCAAAACAACATTAAGAGCAAGTTTAGCCCTCTTTTAGCCCTCAAACAGCTGATTATATTCCAAATTCCATATTAAGGTAATACCTTTACAAGCCAATCAATAAAGTGAAAAATGTTCATAGCAGTACACAAAAATATGCAGGCTATCGATAACATTTTGCCTTCAGTTGAGATGATCAAACTGGTAACATAGTGGGATGGGAACTAGAGGGGGTGAAGTTGATATTAAATTATTCTCATCTTGATGTTATTGTAAAATGTGACGGAGGTCTGGTGCAGAAGACAAAGAAATGGGTCCCATGAGGTGTTTCAGTGTCACAACATCCCTACCAAAGTAGACCCCAAGAAAAAGCATGGTAGTAACACCAGACTAGAGAGCAATCAGAATGGTTTATTGGCACCCTGACCTCTATGTGCAGTGCTCTGGCTTCCCTCTGAGTGCTGCCTTTAAATGATCTCCCACTGGAGGAGGTGGAACATCTTATGGAACATCTGTGGACTGTAAACAACCCAAGGCAAAGAAACTGCTGAACTGCTAGTTCATGGCCAACTCTATTCCAGACAGATCTCACATGGTAGGGCATTCCATCTCTTTGTAGGTGCTAAGCAGGAAACCAACATAAAGAAAGCAAACAGAGAAAGTTGTCCTTTGCTTATTTACATGAGGCTGATATAGGAGGAGGTGTACTTTCAGACTGCTCACAACACAGTCAGGCCTGGTCTTCCGTGGCTCCCCACCTTGGCTTCCCAGGTGTTCTTGGACTACAACTCCCAAAAATCCTGACCAGCACAGCCAGTAGAAAGGGCTTCTGGGAGTTTTAGTCCAAGAACATCTGGGAACTCAAGGTTGGGAATCACTAGCCTGCACCATGGCCTTTCAGTTTTGTGCCATTTCACAGATGTCATGTTTGCATAGATGGGGACATACTGCCAGCCTCAAAAACAACAGCATGAGATGTCCACCAATAGCATTCTGTTATGGCATAAAGGTTTTCCCCCACCATCTTTCCCTACAAATCTGTCTGTCTATCCCTCTGTTATCTATTTGCATCTTCTCTGTTTTATGGGGAGGCTGGGGGAATGTAATGTTCAT